>JBBBDQ010000193.1:517500-777500 GCA_037127315.1 Ascarosepion bandense | reverse complement strand
AAACCTACTGTTCAAGCATTTACTTTTATCTCGACTTAGTAAATAATAATTATCAACCATACATAAAACCCAAATAATATCCATTATACATCCACCCAAAGTTAAATCACCCCCCCAAGTATAATCAAACATAAATCTAACTCCATAGAATATAGAATTAGTAAAACCTCTTCCAGTTAAGAAATATTTAACAAACATAAAAGTCTTTACAATAAGTCCCTAAAAAATATCAAGTATATAACAAACTATAACCACAACAGGAAAAATAGAAATAGAAAAATCATTTGGTATACACCTCCTTTCAACCAAATGGTAAACACCAAGTTAGGGCAGAAGTTCCTCAATTTAATTAAAAATCACTTCCCCACTAACAACCCTCTAAGTAAAACTTTTAACAAAAATACACTTAAAATAAGTTATAGTTGCACAAATAACCTTGAAAAACCATTACAAATCATAATAAATATATCTTAAATCTGCACGTTGATCGAAATAAAAATAACTACCAAAATAATAAAGAGAACAATAATAAAAACTTATGCAATTGTAGAAACCCCAATAATTGCCCACTACAAAATAGGTGTAAAATAGATTCAATTGTCTATCAATGCAATATAACATCAATTGAAAACCCAACTGTAAATAAAGTCTACATCGGATCTACGAAGAACACCTTAAAGCAGCGCTGGTACATGCACTTAACTTCATTCAAAAACAACTTATATCGAAACCAAACATCCCTTTCTGCATATTTTTGGAAATTAAAGGACACAAAAAAGAAACCCAATGTAAAATAGAAAATCCTGGAAAAAACTAGAACCTGTAACTCGCTTAACGACATCTGCCCTTTATGCTTAAGTGAAAAGCTGCACATTCTAAAATACTCCAACAATGGCGGACTATTGAACCGTAGGGATGAATTAGCAGTGTTATGTAAACATGTTAAAATTTAATGACCCAAAAAATACCTCATTCACATAAAATAACCCTCTCCAAAAGGTAATTAATATCCATGTTTAATCCACAAAATAAAAAAAACGAATATTGTATTAATGAAATAAAATAAACCCACACAAGACTAAAAAGTCACTCTATTCCATCCACTCATATATAGTAGTAAAATAAAAAGTGTCTACACTTTCTTAAAAAACCTTACATCCCAATATAAGAATTACCTAGACAAAACTAAAAAGTGACCTGCTCAAAACTAGTGCTACCCCGGCCCCTCTCCTAACCCAAGGCTGTATCTCTATGGTTACAAACTGGCAACTGACCGGCTTAAACATACTAAATTCCCATCCCTCACATCACTTACATGTCACATTACCAAGAATAAATCGTTTTCACCATTTATTTTTCATTTCAACTTATCACCAGATGAGGAGCACTGATGCTCCGAAACAAAAAAATTGTGTAGTGATACTATGCTTTTATAAACCATTGTAACAACTAATATATATATATATATATATATATATATATATATATATATATATATATATATATATATAAATGAATAAGATCGAAGAAAATAACTGCATCGTTCAAAACAATAATTTAAAACAATGTTCAATATAAAAATACAGCGATGAATATTTATTATTAATGATTACGTTAGAACATGTGCAAACTATTGAGTAGTACAAAATTGTACATTTTTTTCGACATTGAAAGAACAATGTCTCGTCAGGTTGTTTATGGTGAGACATTGTTCTTTCAATGCCGAAACAAAATGTACAATTTTATAGTAGTCTATAATTTTCACATGTTCTAACGTAATAATTATATATATATACAGGGCTTTCGATAAGAACGGCGTAGCTCGAAATGTTGACCTGGATATCTCCAAAGCATTTGATAGAGTCTGATACACGCTGTCCTTTTGTACAAGCTACAAGACTATGGTATCACTGGTCGTTTGTTTGATCCTATCAAACCTCGTAATGAAGGTCGTTTTGAATGGTCGTGCCTCCAGACTCTGTTACACGAACGAAGGTGTCCCCCAGGGCTCTATCCTAGGTCCGACGCTCTTTTTGAACTTCATCAACGATCTCCCTGATGTGATGAAATCCCAAATAGGCATTTACGCTACCGACACCACAAATTACTTCTGCCTCTGTAACAAATCTGCCAAAGTGGTCCAAGATAACCTTGTCGCTAATCTTGAAAAGGACCTCTAATCTGTGTTGGACTGGGGTAAGAAATGGATCGTAAATTTCAATGCTTCCAAAATGAAGCTGCTATCCGTTAACCACCATGCACAGCTCGAATTCAGTCACTTTCTCACCGACGGGATGTGGCTACCCTCTCTCTCTTTTACAAATATTTTCATGGCTTTTACTCCGACGAGTTTAGCTCCCTGGTGACGCCTCTACATTAATTTATTTGAGCAACCAGACTAGCAACAAGGCCCCACCATTTTACAGTCAAAACAACCAAATGCAGCCGCTGCTTTTTTCTTGCACTTCCCGCCTGTGGAACTCCCTTCCATATACTTACTTCCCTGATAGCCACAATCCACAAGAGTCAACTGCCATCTTTTATCCCTTGACTCCCATCCTTCTCTTATCCTTTCCCCAACAACCCCTGTATCTTGTTCTCTCTTTTCACTCTACTCTCACGCAACTCTCTTTACACCGGTGTTCCCATCCTTCTCTTGCCCTTTCTCTGACACCCTCTGTAACCGTTTCCTCTTTCTCTTCGCCCTCCTCTTATGTAGCCCCTTTCGCTCAAGTGGAGCAGTACTACTTTTCTTCTATGTATATATATTCACTACTGGATATAATTATTAGGACATCTCAGTTTTTTCAAAGAAATGATGTATTTCATACTATTTTTAATGGATAATTCTAAATGAAAATAGAATGGTTCTTTTGCTATTATTAGTTTGCAAAATTTTACAAGGCATAGAAGCAAAGATGAACTCGTCAGAATCACCTTAAACTTTTTTTATTTTTTCATCGATGAAATTGCATTATAGGTAATTATTAATTATTTATAAATTAATTTGATGCACATGTTATTGTACAGTATTAAGAAAAGAACCATTCTATTTTCATTTACAATTATTCACTTGGCAATAAATACCAAAAAATAGTATGAAATACATCGTGTTTTTTAAAACTGGGGTGGCCTAATAATTATGGCCGGTAGTATATATATACCATTGTTTTTGATTGCCTATTGATCTAAATTACTTCTGTGCAACACCGTAACGTAGCTTCCTTTTGCTTTTTCTACAATTATTTTTATGGTAAATGCCATGATGAACTTTCCTCTTTGAAACGTAGACTTGATGAAGTTAAGCGCAGGCCGAGATTGGCGGCAAAATTTTATCACTTTATTGTAAAAAATGACTCGATATAACCGTAAGTTCTATGCTAACAGTTTCTTTTCTCTGGCACTTTTCGCTTACGAAATTCTCTCCCGGCTACTTGCTTCCCAGTCAAGATTGATTAATTTAAATGTAACGTTAATTGTTATCGTCAGTTTTCTTGATTAATTCTTGTTTTTTTATTGTCCTCTCTCATTAATAGTATCAGTCAGTCAGTTAAATGCCATACGTGATTCATGCTTTGGGCGATCATGTCTCGAAAGAGACATGACTGACTTGGCAGAAGGTTATCCCGCACTACGTTGCCTATACTTCCTTAATACTTTTCCCTTTGAATGCAAGGAACTCAACTGGAATTTGAACTCGGCTCCTCGATTTCTCGTTCCGAGCCGATAGCCACTGCACCACAACGCATATCTGGTCCTGGGCATTACGGTAAAATACATCCGACAGCAAGGCTTCTGGGAGATTGTGAGGAGCATAGAACCACCTCTTAATTGCTGCTGTTCTCAGGACCTGTAGTGGTAGCACCTGCTAGAGTCCCAGCTGGGGTCGAAAACACTATGAAAATATAAAAACACACTTGTATAGAAATATATACATAAAATCGACTTTCATAGAAAAATATGTTTTTGAAGGAAAATATTACCAACAATACATTTTTAAAGAAAAAATTATTACCATAACACATTTTTGAAGAAAAAAAATATTCTCAGCAAAACATTTTGAAAACAAAACTAGAAAACATCTTCAGTTTTCTAAAATAAAAAAAAAGAATAAAAACAAAAACTTTCTCATCAAAATCTGACTAAATCAACCTTCTCCCTATAACCAAACATTAAAAAAAAATACCTTAAAACCTCGCCTATTTGTCATTAAATAATCCACAAAGGTTGATATGCCGTTAAACAAAACTCACATTTAAACTCAAAACAACGCACATCTTAATAGTATATTTTCCTCATTCTATCGCACTCAGTTACTTCTAGCGTCTTAGGGTTTTTATTGCTTTTCTTGGGGTGAAATGATTAAAAAACGTCACTGAAAAAACAACAATATTAGCACTAAGTATCTTTGATATTCGAAAATTTAAATACAATGTCAGTTGTTTTTTCTGTTTTTTTTATGCGTGTTCTTTCTGTTTAATGAAGTTTTCTCTTTCATCTATTTTGTGTCACTCAGTAACCAATTTCGTCTTAGTAGCTTCATTTCCGTAAAATTATATAAAAAATAGTCAAATAGACTGGGATTGTGAGTTTGCTATAGTAATGCATATTGTTAAATTAACCGTTTCCATACAGGAAATATTCGATACTAGTTGTATATCCCGGTGCTGCTCGGGTTTTTTTTAGTGGTTATGTTGAAATTGTAAGGTCAAGTGCTTATTCAAAAATCTCCAGTATGAGGTTAGCGTGATGCGTAACTTAAAAAAGTAAGTATTGGTTTTTGTTTTATTTGTAAAACGGGATTCAGGCTTGCTCAATGTTGTTAATAACGGGAATGAGGTATGTTCAGTTGGAAGAACCGGGGCGGGCGTTAGGGGAGCCTGTAATGTGATGCGATGACGTTGTGACGCAGAAGAAGTGGATGCATTGTCCTTGAAACTTCGGAGGGGTTGGCACCTTGTAGAAAACGTGAAATTGTTATGGTATATGATAAGGTAGAAGTTACAAAAAAGACCCAATCTTTGTTAGAATACAGTTGTTTCCGTGAAATAAACGTTCGCAAAAAACGACGTCTCGGAAGAGAAAAGTTCGTAAATTCTGACCGTTTCGGTGATATCTGCCGTACCCTGCAAATCGATTCGAAAAATTTTTGCGTACATCAAAGATTCATATCATAATCGACAAGTGACCCAATTTTGGTTAAAATCGGACCAAGGGTTTCAGAGGAGTAGGGTTCGTTAAAACACACACACACACACACACACACACACACACACACACACACACATGTTTATATATATATAGATTTATTGACCAGACAGCGCGTTACTGCCGGTTGAAATTTATAAAGTCTTTCTCTTAAAAGAGTTTTTTCAGAAATGTAATTTTATCAAAGCTATTTTAGTATTGATGGGAATATCCTTCCAAGCTCTTTATTTTTGGCATTGGACAGCTAACAGCTTGATTCTATCATTATTTTCCTTTCAACCAATATATCTTTGTTGTTGCTGATGGAAGTTTTAGAGTGATGGTATTTTTTTTTTATAGATTTTTGTAGTTTGAAAGCATCAGTCTGATGAAAGAATGTCTTTCTTAAGGTCTTAAGAATTGTTTCACTTGACGTAATTTCTGACCATTGATCCGGACTTGCATTGGACATTCCAAAACTAAGTAAGGTGCTTAGGAATGGAAAAATATAATTAAAAATAAAAGAAAGAGTGACAGATTGTTATGTGATCCGGACTTTTATATGGCAGAGAATGATGGACAGGGTTTTCACGGATTAAGAATAGACTGGAGACAGCAGAAGTGAATCAAGTGTTTTCCTTGTTTTTAAGAATGCGGGTGACCGTTCATCCTCGTTTAGGTATAGACCCACTAGTCTCTCCAGTAAACTTTTTGAGGCTGTAATCAGCAAGATATTGGTTCATAATCTTAATAGGAACAACTTCTTGAGCCACAAGTAATACGGATTTCGATCGGATTGGTCCAATGCTGATATCCTAACCGTCTCTACTCACAGTATCAGTTAGTCTCTAGACAACAAATGCATTTCATGGACGATGGCATGAGATACTTCAAATGCCTTTGATAAGGTATGAGATAGAGGTTTGCAAGACAAGCTCTTTATCTATGGAATCACTGGAAGATAATTCCTAACAGGAATGAACGGGCGCTTTCTCAGGAAGGGCATCCTAGTTAGTTGTTAACGGTCAGTCCTCCGATATCGAAGCAATAGGTATTCCTCAGGGCTCTCTTCTCGGTCCAATATTCGTTCTATTTTACATAGATGATCTGACTACGAGTATACTCCGATCATTTGTAAATATCTATACTAATGATACAACGGTATATGATACCTTCTATGCAGAGTCAAAGTCTCACATCTGTAAAGAAGGTTAGCGAGGACCACTGTGTTTTAGACCTTGAGTGTGGTCGACTGACGGATGTTGTGTATGTTCTATTCAGCTCATAGTCGGCCCAGGGCTTGAAATCATTTTCAGAACCTGGCGTTGATCTATTTATCGAGAGAGTCAACATTGAAAACGATACTTCTGAGGTACTGATTATACTACAGTCTTCAGCACTGTTCCCTCGATGGAGATGTATATATCAAACTGTTGGGATACTTTGTTAATGCGAAGCTTGCGCTCTATCCTGGACACCACAAATCTTGAGGTTCTGAACTGCACTGAAACTACTAAAATAAAAGCCATATTCCTCAAAGCCCAGTTAAGATGAACGGGGCATATTACCCTGATGAACACTGACAAAATCCCAGAGCAATTTCTCTATGGCAAGCTCTCTAATGGAAAGAGAAATTATGGTACACAATTAAAATATATCATCGTTAAAGATCACCCACACTGGAATAGCCCTAAAGCAGCTTGAAGAGTTCGAACTTGATGGCGTGCCCTGACGCACGAAGGAACAGACATTTCAGGACAATTGATGCAACTGCATCAATGAGGTCCCCGAAGGGCAGTGATTGAATCATCCAACATTCCTAGCCAGTTTCCCTACTCCCATTGCAATTTCTGTATCGGACTCCATAAGCATCTTCGAGTTTAAGCTTGTGCATAGATATCCCAATGGGTGCACCTTCAAAATATTAGATGACAAGAGCTTGGCAGCAGATCTCTCCTCTGACAGCTCAGTTGAGGTGGGGAAATGGTTAGTTTCATTCAATATCTCGAAAACCAAACTAGTGAGGTTCTATCATCATCGAGCGGACGCTGAATTTCTACCTATACCGACGGACATGTGCTTTCTCAGGGAGGCCTCGCACCTTGAGCGTCTATTGAAACATAAAATCAATCCAACCCCTTATGTGGAACTAGTTCATAGGATCCATCGCTGAAAATGCTGGAAAAATGGTCTGTATCCTGTGTCGCTGTCATAAGTACCTGACTCCTTATTCTATCCTTTACTAGCAGTATAGCCCAGCGTTGCTCGGTTGTAATGAAAGCTTTAAAACTAATCCATGGTCCTGGAGCTCAGACTCTTTGGACATTGGCACGAAAGACTAAAAAGCAATAGTTGTTTCCAGTTAAAGCGAAACCGTAGACTGAAAGAAAAATGAATGGATGTAAGTCAAATTTTGATTTCCTGGCATCGATATCAAATAAGTATTTTTCATCGCAAACTGAATTTTGAAGGCTAAATAAGTCCTCTGAGTAAATGGTATCATGGCTGAGACTAAGAACTACAATTATACCTACTTAGAGCCAAACCCGAAACAAAAACTAAAATAAAAGGGCTGAAAAAATACAGACATACAGGCAGATGAACAGACGCACATACAAACATATTGCCTTTTATATATAATATATATATTCTCGATTTTCTGCACTATTGTAACCTTGAAACTTCTGAATATCGTTTCTTATGTCTTTGTCTATGAGTGTATCACATTTGATTAAAATCGGACCGCTCATTCTATAACCCGATTTTTTCGATTATCGATTTTCGATATTTATCGGGGCTACCTCGACACAAAACCTAGCTAAGAACACTCGCAGACGCTTATAGTACAACTGTGTAAATTTTCAAGAAAATCGGTTCAGCCGTTTCGGAGTCTATAGATAACGGATACACACACACACACACACACAGACAAAGTTCTATTTATAAATAAGTTTAGATATTTACAAGAGCTAGATCAATTGAGTACTACCCTGTTTTTACTTTCGAGTCTTGATAGAGTTCAAAAGCATTAACGCGTAGGTGATGAATTATTTCCCACTATACAACCCCTTTTCTCACTGACGAAAAGTCGCTCTATCGCTATTTTCGTGGAAAATGCTCAGACAAACTAAATTCCTTAATCTTACCAGTTCTAACCTTCGTACCATGAACATTTTGGTGAACCACTATCTTTGCTTTTGTATTTCATTAGTGAAAAGTAAGTTTCACTCGAGAATCTTCTTTCCAAGTATTGAAGCTTTGTGGAGCCGACTCCCACTTGGATGTTTCCTTAATCAATACAATCTCGGCCTGTTCAAGCGTACAGTCAACGATCATCTTTCTTTGTAACTGTGCGTTTTACTATGCAACCCTATACCTCAAATGGCTTTTTGGGACTTGTACAGAGTAAGGAAGTGCGTGCAGTGGATATCGGCTCGGAACGAGAAATCGAGGAGCCGAGTTCAAATTCCTGTTGAATTCATTGCATTCACTTACGCGCAAATACCCTTGGGAAAGGTATTAATTCGTCTCTTCCTTCCAGTTATGGGTTAAATAATAGGACAGATTGGGTTCTATAGCCTTGGCTGGCAACCAATCTACCGCAGAAAGCAATGGCAACCTAATGTGGGATAATATTCTGCCCAGTCAGTCATGTCTCTTTCGAGACATGATCGCCCAAGCGTGTTTCACGTATGGTACTTAACTGACTGACTGACAGAGTGAATAACATTGTAAAGAATGAGAGGGATCCTGAAAATTTCATGGACAGAGTGAGTAAAGAGCAAGAAAGCTGGAATTGCTTAGATGCATAATGTGGCAGGAGGGATTTTAAAACCTAACTCCCTCGGGACATATTGAAGGTAAGAGAGATAGTTAAACGCAATAACCATTTACATGAGGAGCTTGTATGAATTGATAGCGGAACAGGTGCTTTAGCAAAGGGAGACAACTAGTAAGAGCCACAAGAGATACGAAGTTGTGGAGCGCCGTGATCGCCTATGGCTTGAAGGGACGGCATATATGAAGGTTTAGATGTTAATGAACGAATTAGCGCCATACATGAAGACACCCATCTGCGAAATAAGTTTTGTGATATTGGCCTCATCAAAGTGAATAGATTGCAATTTCTAACCGTCTTCTTCTTTATGTAGCATGTCCTTTCAGGACGTAAGCAGGTGATCATGACTCTCCACAATTTCCTCTTCTTTGTAGTTGTTAATAAATTTAGTCTTTTTGCTATTTCTCCTAACCCCCTTCTCTGCCATCCATTTATTCAAGCACCTGGCGGGGTTCTTGACAAAATACAGCGGAGAATCTGTAATGTGATCGATACCGACTTGGCAGACCGCCTGCAGCAACTCGTTCACCGGCGTGACGTGGCTTCCCTGTGCCTCTACTATAAATACTTTCACGGCTTCTGCTCCGATGAACTTAGATCACTGGTGCCCCCTAGGTATGAATTTGCACGAGATACTAGATTATCTACTAGGTCCCACCCTTTTACTGTGAAACAGTTTCTACTCCAACAGCTTCTTTCCTCGCACTTTCCGCCTGTGGAATACCCTTCCATACACTTGCTTCCCCGACAGCTACAATCTCCAGGAGTTTAAATGTAAGGTCAATAGACACCTCCTAACACACTAACTCTCGTCCATTCTCTCAAACACTCTTTCCATCTACCCAGCCCTCATCCTCGGTATCCTTACCCGTCTATCATTTCCTATATCTAACCACTCTTTCCAATCACTTTCCTCTAAGTAACCCCCTGCGCAATAGTGGCAATGGAATGCTTTGCTTGGGGTGAAATAATTGAAAAAATAAATAAATGTGTTGTTTTTTCAATCCCGCTTGATTTTCCAAACCTGCTTTTCTTATTATGCTTGGCTGTTTCTCCCTCATGTTAATTATCTTTCCTTTTTGTTTTCGAAACTTCGTCGTTACTCTCAGATTCTGTCCTAGGTATCCTCAGCATCCTTCTGTAGAAGCAAATGTCTGTTGCCTTAAGCCTCTTCTTCATCTTTGAGGAGATTGTTGTCCAGCATTCACTGTCATGGGGATGAATTGAAATATTGTTTACTATAATGTACAATTGTTAGACCTAAAAAATTAGACGACGCATGAGGTCAGATACGACTTTTGAGGTCACTGGACTTTAGTGGAAATACTCTGTGCAAATAAAATACACTTTTATCGTTGATCTGTCATTCCGTGTCCCAGCACTACGAAAAACGTAATATTTTTCGCGATGTCACTTGGAAGTGTTATTGATTTTCATGGCCATCGCATGTAGACAGACGTCAGCACATTGGTAGCTAACTAGATTTTATGGAGATTTCACCCACTGGTCGTTGTGATTTCCTCAGATAATTCTGGTGTGGCAATCAACGTGCCAGGTTAATCTCTCTCTGTTGAAAACAAATTTCATAGAACAAACCAAGGAACATACGTACATGAGGAATAAATTTTTATTATTCTATGTAACTTGATCGTCGATTTAGCGACAGGGAAGTGTTCTAGTAGTAATTTTTAGCAAAATAAGAGAATATCTTCGCATTGTATTCTTGTCAATTTGGGTTTGTGAAGTATTGGATTGTTATGTGATGCCTGTCCTTCAGTATGGCAGCGAATGCTGGACAATCTCATCAAAGATAAAGGAAAAACTTCAAGCAACCGAAATGTGGTTCTACAGAAAAATGTTGAGGATACCTTGGACCGAAATTGAGTGCAACGATGAGTTTTTGGAGAGGATAGAAACGAAAAGGAAAACTGATACTTAACATCAGTAACAGACAGCTGAAGTTTTTTGAACGTGTAATGGGTTGTGATGCAGTGGTTATCATCTTGGAACGAGAAATGGGGGAATCAAGTTCGAATTCCAGTTGAATTCCTTGCATTCACTTACGCACAAATACTCTCTGGAAAGTTATTAATCCGTCTCTTCCTTCCAGTTAGGGGTTAAATAACAGGACAGATTGGGGTCTATAGCCTTGAGGGGACTGAGGAATTTCTGTTCCTTCGCCCGTCCGTACGCAGTCGGACTCCCCACGTTAAAAAAGACCTTGTGTCACATCTCGCTCCAGTGGACGAGTAGGGTAAATATATACTTCTGAGGCTATTTAAAAGCCAACTAAGTCTCTTAAATCTTACGAGCCGCCTCGTGTTCCTTCCAACAGGCTCCAACTGAGCGTTGAGACGCCTGTTGTTCTTCTAAAAAATCTGACAGACACGTTATTCCATGGTTAAGCGGAGGTGTAGGCCTATTTCAGGTGAACCATCATTAGCTTCCGTCTTTATTGTACAGAAGATTTTACACGAATGAAATTTACAAATAAAGACCCCACTAAAAAAAAAGAAACAAAAACAGAAATAAAAATAATAATAAAAATAAAAATAAATAGAAGTTATATATATATATATATATATATATACGAAAAATGCCTTTGCCCTGACGAGCCGTTGTGCGAAACCGCGGTAGGTCTTGGCGATCTTGCGATTTTTTTCGTGTGTTTTTTCTCTGCGTGACTGCCTCTTTGTTAACCCTTTTTGGTTAGTTTAGTATCGAGCACTTTTCTTTCTTTGTGGTTCGTTCCGTTTGAGGGTTTTTTTTTCTTTGCTGTGAAGAACTGTATGTATTGTCGGTGCTACGCAGCTTTCTTTTTTTCCCCTCTTTGTCCAAAGCTTTATAGCCGAGGACAATAACGGAGTTAGATTCTGCTGGTTATTCGTGGTCTTTAAAAATTACTTGTGTAACATTTTAAGATTTGAATACGTACAGAGTCGATTTTATTATTATTATATATATATATATATAAATTTATTTATAAATGGAACTTTGTCTGTGTGTGTGTGTCTGTGTGTGTGTCCGTTACTTATAGACTCCGAAACGGCTGAACCGATTACACAGTTGTACTATAAGCGTCTGCGAGTGTTCTTAGCTAGGTTTTGTGTCGAGGTACCCCCGATAAATATTGAAAATCGATAATCGAAAAAATCGGGTTATAGAAGGAGTGGTCCTATTTTAATCCAATTGGATACACTCATATACAACGACATAAGAAACGATATTCAGAAATTTCAAGGTTGCAGTTCTTACAATAGCGCAGAAAATTTGATATTGATTCCAGGAAATCAAAATTTGACTTTGACTTCATTTTTTTCAGTCTACTGTTTCGCTTTAACTGGAAACAACTATTGCTTTTTGGTCTTTCGTACCAACGTCCAATGAGTCTGAGCTCCAGGACCATGGATTAGTTTTAATGCTTTCATTACACCCGAGCAACACCGGGCTATACTGCTAGCATATACATATATGTAACTGCCATCGATAAAAACATTATTAGTCTGAAGAAAATCATTTTAGAGGCGTATATGGGGATTATATGGGGATTTTTTACTTCATGCTTTATACTTTTACTGATATGCCTTTTTGCATCATCAGTCAGTCAGTTAAGTGCCATACGTGAAACACGCTTGGGCGATCATGTCTCGAAAGAGACATGACTGACTGGGCAGAAGATTATCATGCAGTAGGTTGCTATTGCTTTCTGCGGTAGACTGGTTGCCAGCCAAGGCTATAGAACCCAATCTGCCCTATTATTTAACCCATAACTGGAAGGAAGAGACGGATTAATATCTTTCCTAAGGGTATTTGCAAGTAAGTGAATGCAATGAATTCAACTGGAATTTGAACTCGGCTCCCCTATTTCTCGTTCCGAGCCGATATCCACTGCACCACAACGCACATCGTCTTTTGTATCATACCCAGTAAAAAACAAAAAAAAAAACAAAAACATGTTTAACCCTTTTTATATAAATTTGGGTTATAAATGAATTAAAAAACAAAAACAATTGGAGGAATTTCCTGATGCTTGCGGTTATCGTTGAAATGCAATAGACATTTTAAAGGGTAGCAGAATATGACACAAAAAAGAATTCTGTGTCATATTCTCTATCACGTCAATAGATACTATTTCTATATTTCCGTGGTGGAGAAAACAGGAAAGGGAGAAAACAAAAAAACGTCATTTTTTTTTAATGCCAGACATCAAAGAGGCGCGCCTAGAGTGTTTCGCAGATAATAAAAGTTGATGAGTTTTCATCAGGTTCATCAATTGAAACGCCTCGAGATATGTGTGCCGGTTGCATTTCGGGATTAAAGGAACTTCAGTCCGGCAAGTAAAGCTGCAGAAGGAAGCCTGAATGAAAGACAGAAAGGCAAACGAACGAGATAAGTTTAGTTGATTTTATATGATAGATAATCAAAGTGAGAGAGATAGAGAGAAAAAGAAAGAGAAGGTGAGAGAGGCAGAAATATAGACAGGGAGAAGGAGAAAGAAGGGGAGAGTCCCTGTACCTTTATCTTTCTCCCTTTCTCTCTCCTTCTCTCTCTGAAGGCGTGAATGAGAGAGAGGGGAGAGAAGGAGACAGAGAGAGTAATGAGAGAATGAGAATGAGAGAAACAGGGAGAAAAGGAGAGATATAGGTAGAAATATAGAGGTATAGAGAGTGAGGTTCTGAGAAAGGGGGAAGGAGAGAAAAAAGATAGAGGAGAGAAAGAGAGGAGGAGGAAGAGGGAGAAATATAGAAGAAGTACAGAGAGTGTGGGAGAGAGAGAGGTGAGAGGGGAGACAGAGAGATAATAAGTGAGAGATAGAGAGAGAGACAGAGAGAGAGAGAGAGAGAGAGGCACACAGAGGAAAAGTGAAGAAGAGGGAGAGTTAGAGAAGACGGATGGAGGGACGGGGGAAATAAAAAAAAGAATAAAGCCTTGATCTTTCATAGTGACTTATTTCAAAATCGTAAACTATTCAATTACTCAAAAAAAAAAAAAAAGATGAAATTAAAAGACAAACTGTATTAAGAGCAACAAAGGACAGGAAATTATCAAGAGCCATGATCGCCAACGTTTTGAAGAGGCACGACACATAGAAGTAGTAGTTACAGTCTGCTCTTTCGATGGGTTTTTCTGGCTTTATAAACATCAAACAACCCACTCGTTTTCACAGATGTCGCCAGTAAAAAATAACAAATTTATAGTAGGACAAATGGTATAGACAAAAAGTTTTACAAGTCTTTCATTGAATGTAACAGACAAAGACAATTTGGAAAGCGGTGAAGAACAGTTTTTCCTTTGACGCCGCAATTATTTTAATTGTCATCACTCCTCGGCAATGTTTATTGTTAAAAAAAAAAAACAATGATTTTTAATAAAACCCAAACATATGAACGTGAACTTATATATTTTCTTTGTTCTTGATAATTGACAACAAAATTAATAAACACAATTTATTTAGCAAATTATTTATTGGAATGGTTGGTATGATATTGTAACAACCCTCAGTAGACACTTATGAAGTCTTTTTTTTAATCATTTTGCTTTAGGGCTGAAAAACGTTTATTTTATTGTGATAGATGATTGCAAGCGAGAAGGGCGATGGGACCTGCTTATTTTATTACCATAGTTGGCAAAACATCTTCTAATTGCCAATTGATTCAAACTTTATAAAATAGTAAATAATAAGGACTTCCTTATAGTTGGTTCATAAATTTTAATAAATCAATAAATGTTTATAAATTTATGAATAAAAAAATTCTTTTATATTTATCTAAATCTAAACTTATTTATAAATGAAACTTTGTGTGTGTGTATATGTCTGTGTGTGCGTGTGTGTTCGTTACCTATAGACTCCAAAACGGCTGAACCGATTTTCCTGAAAATTTACACAGTTGTACTGTAAGCATCTGCGAGTGTTCTTAGCTAGGTTTATGTCGAGGTAGCCCCGATAAATATCGAAAATCGATAATCGAAAAAATCGGGTTATAGAAGGAGTGGTCCGATTTTAATCAAATTTGATACACTCATAGACAAAGACATAAGAAACGATATTCAGAAGTTTCAAGGTTGCAGTTCTTACAATAATGCAGAAAATTGCTAATATATATATGTATATATAAAAGGCAAGATGTTTGTGTGTGTGTCTTTGTCTGTATGTCCTTCATACAAATCCACAATTTTTATCCGATTCTCACCAAACTTCACACAAATATTCTTTAGGCTGGATTAGTTTTAAAGCTTTCATTACACCCGAGCAACGCCGGGCTATACTGCTAGTGTCTTTATAAATTAGTAAATGATAAATATTGCTTTGCATTAGTTTATTTGTTTTTTAGAATGTTGTCAATATAAAATTATTCTTGTAAATAAACAATCCAAACAAATATCGTTATTATATTTGCTGTAAATTCTAAAAAAACAAAAAATATATAAATTCACTTTCACCATATGTTTAGATTTTATTACAATTCTAATAATCTCCGGTCCTGGGTACGACCGTAAACTGCATCCGGCAGCAAGGCACCTGATTGGGAGGTTGTGAGGAGCATGGAACCAGCTCTTAATTGCTGTTGTTTCCAGGTCCACCCTGAATCAACGTAGTAGCACCTGTTAGGGAACAAGCTATGGGTAAATAGTTCACCCCCAAACCGAGGTCAAAATGCTATGAAACTATTTGCCAACAAAACTTTTCAATGAAAAATATTACCAACAAAATGTTTTTGATGGAAAGATATTACCAATGAATATACGTTTTTGAAGGAAAATGTTACCAATAAAAATGTCTTTAGAAATATTACCAGCTGACTCTCAATGAAACCAACTTTACAAAGAAAGTATATTCTATTCATACAAATCTATTGTAAAAATCTCGTCGGCATTAAGTGACTCATTGAGGTTGATATGCCGTAAAACCAAATCAAACCAAACCAATCTAAAAAATAAAAAAAACATTACGGAGGAGTGGAGGTAGTTAAACTAATAAAAAGAACATAAGAGTTTTTTTTTATTAAGTTTTTTTTATGAGTACTAAAGGAAAGTATTATAATAGAATTATAAGAATTATATTAACCGATCGGCCATCTCATATTCTGTTGTTCTTTCCTAATCTTAAATTGGTTTGCCGGCCAAATTTTTATTGCTTCAACATTGTGTCATAAATACTGACGAAAAATCCCAATCATGGCTACAAATCAATCTTAGTGGTCAAAGACTAATATTCATACCGCCTCGACCCAGAAGATATATCATCGCCATGGCATCTCCTCGTTATAAAACGTATGACAAAACAGAAAAAAAAAAGTGCCCAGGTCTTTCCACGGAGTATCTCGAGGAGGTATTGTTGCCCTGGGTCAAGAGGGTGGCTGCTGGAAGTCCCTATACCTGGCAACAAGACTCTGCACCATACCACACAAACAGGAAAACACAGTCATGGCTGTAAGATAATTTTTGCGACCACATCATCCATTACACCTAACTCCCAAGACTGAAACTCTGTAAATTATATCCTATGCCAGGTATAGGGACTTCCAGCAGCCACCCTCTTGACACCTTAAATCTGAAGTACACTTCAAATAATAAGAAAATGATGCCCGTGTAATTCCCCACAACTGCATATTGAAATAACTCGTCTGTTATGAATTCATTAACAGATTTGTTTGTTCTCGGCTTAATTATGAGCCTTTTTGCAGCTTATAAAAAGTCAGAAAACATTTTTCATATCATAAGAATTATTTTGGGTATACATTACATAAATTGTCATTTAAATTATGCAAAAGAAAATTAGGGATTAGTGTTAGGTTTAGGGTTAGGGTTTTCATTTTAAGAGATATGTTTACCAAAATTACACAAGAATATTTTCAAAATCAAAAATTTATTCAATAAAATCGCTCTTGGCATAATCCTTACATTCAGTTCATCTTTGGTGTTACAAGGAATTTTGTTGGTCTTTCGCTCAACTGCGCCCCACATATAATTTAGAGAGTTTCAGTCTTGGGAGTTAGGTGTAATGGATGATGTGGTCGCAAAAATTATCTTACAGCCATGACTGTGTTTTCCTGTTTGTGTGGTATGGTGCAGAGTCTTGTTGCCAGGTATAGGGACTTCCAGCAGCCACCCTCTTGACCCAAGTCAACAATACCTCCTCGAGATACTCCGTGTTGAGTCTAGGCCCTGTGGGAAGATGAACGGAGACATAACTCCATATTCACTAGTGATCCCTTCAAACACCTTCGTAATCACTATTAGACTCTTCCAACTCTTTCAAAATCCCCAGCATTGCCTTCCAACTGACATTCTGAGATGTTCGTATTGGAGCTTCTGGCGCAAATTCCAAGCAGTACAGTATGCTGTTTCCAAATTTCTCGCAGATTGGATTGCGTCATGGTGCTCTTTTTTTCACAGTCGGTGCCCAACTGACCCTACTATATTGTGCAGTCGACAAAACAACACGCATGCGCGAAGTTAAAATATAAAATTGTGAAAATTTATCCATCGCATCCTTTACTAATTTTTTTTTTACTGACACAAATTCTGCTTATTAACTCATAGCTGAGAGGAGAAAAGGTGTATTTATAGATTTCCAAAGGGTATTTGTGCATAAATGAATATAACGAACCCGACTGGAATTCGAACTCAGCTCTGCAAATTCGAACTCGTGCTGCAAAATCCATTATGCCACCCACCGATACATTTGAGCTTGCAGCAACTGGTGTTTCCAAGAGATTACCCATCTAAGTACTGACCATACAAGGCGTTGCTTCGCTTTGGTGTTTCAACGTGCAACGGCCATAAGTCTCGTTGGGAATGAATGACCAAGAACATGTAACAGAGGATTAAATAGGAATTTATCCGGAAGCCCTCTCGAGCAGAATATAGCATAAGGCTGATTTTTAAAGTTGAAGTTCGAAGCGTACATGGAACCAGAGGCACAAAATAGTTCAGTCTCAATAGCATTGACCCGTTTGCGGATGTCTCATGCAATAATGTTTAACCTTAGTCTCCGCCATGATGGAGTGGGATATTCAATCTGCTGGAGCTGTATACCTTGATGTCCCTTTGTGGCAATTCTCGTTGCATTCACTTACGCGCAAATATCATTGGAAAAGGCATTAATCCATCGCTTCTCCCTCTAACTATGGATTAAATAGCTGGACAGATTTATTTCTAGACCAGTTTACCACAGAAAATAATGGCAACCTACTACAGGAAAATCTTCTCCCCAATCAGCCATGTCACTTTCAAGACTTGATCGCCCAAGCGTGTATGACATATGGCACTTAACTGACTGACTCACTAGATTGATGGCATGGACTAATTCTTTAACAGTTGGAATTGCTAAGTGTAACCGTAAGTTCTATGCTAAGAGTTTCTTCTCTCGCACTTCTGGAATTCTTCTCCGGATTCTTGATTTCCTGTCAACTACTTTCAAAAATTTAAATGCAGCGTCACTCGTCATATCCTTTTTCATTGAATTCTGGTCTTTAATTGTCCTCTCACACTTCAACGTTTTTTTAGTTGATTTCATGATCAGTAACCGCTTGCGTCTTACACTTAAAGCAAAGGGTGAAATAATAAAAAGCAGGAACATATTCCTCATTACTCACATATTCTGTCCATAGTATGTTCAGTATGTGTCTGTAGAACTATACATTTTGCCTCCCCTTCCCTCGCGAGGAGAGTGTTTAGTATTTACTGTCATATATGAGGAAAGATATATCATAATTATTTTTAGGATTGTATTCTAGATATCAGCTCGTAATGAGAAATCGGAGGGCCGAGTTCGAATTTCAGTTGGATTCATTGCATTAATTTATGCGCAAACACCCCAGGGTAAGTTGGGCACCTCGAGTGGGTGTAATGGTTAGCAAGCTTATCTCGCTAGAATCATTACAACTGAGTAGTGAGTTCGATCCTCACTGGGTGTCCCTTACTTTTAGTCTTGTGCCACATCTAAGCTATGCTTAGAAAATTACCATACTCCAGGGAAAATTATTAGTCCATCTCTTCTTCCTCTAGCTATGAGTTGAATATCAGGACAGATTGGGTTCTGTAGCTTTGGTTTGTAAACAATCTATCACAGAAAGAAAATGGCAGACTACTGTGGAAAAATCTACCAAGTCAGTCATGGATCGAATGAGATATGATTGTCGAGTCGTGTATCACGTATGGCACTTAACTGACTGACTGACTGACTGACTCTATGGGATGTCAATTTTGAAATCGTGGTATTGTAGCAGTTGGGAGATGGATGAATGTTTATTGGATTGGCCTTGTGTCAAACATAACAGAACTCCCTACAACTTAGGTTTATTCGCTATCACCAGAAGGTTGGCGATTGGAATATATGGAAAGAATAAAAGTGTACCTTTTGTATGTTTAAATAGAAATTAATTAATAGAAAAGAATAACATGAATTGGTAGCAGTTAATCTTCAATGAGAAACAGTATTAAGAATTTAAGGGTATCAAGAGTTGGTAGTTTCCTTGCAAGAATGAGTTCATGTGTACGTAGGCAGGAACGTGTGTGTAAGTATATATGAGCGTTTATTGTTGGGTAGGATGGTCTTTAAAGTTATCGCTCAGGGTGAATGGTGAAAAGGAAGAAGGTGAGAGGTGAGAGATGAGAGATGAGAGAGAAAGATAGAGATAATAATAGCGATCGCTTGACGTTTGTCAAGGAACGTGTTAATTATGCTCATTTCCTTTCTATCTGGCGACGGTCGAGCTTGCTCTGTCTTTTATTTCGTTTGTGGGGGCTTTGAACAGGTCAGTTGGGAATTCACTCCTGGATGTGATTCTGGCCTTTTTATTTTGTTTTTAGACGCTTCCTAGTTTTCTGTTAGGCGATAGGCATTTCGCATCGAGGTGTGAGTAAAAGTGTTGTAAATTCAAGTAAATTCGTTTATTTCTAACAAAATCAATGATTCAGTGCTTGGCATTTGAATTTTTACAAGTAGATCTTGTTTTGTTTGCTTCAATATTACACTCAATTTGAAAATTGGGGTTTGACATAATAAATAACGACACAAAATAAGTTTTTCCAAATGCTTCACATTTTTTAAGGAAACCAATTTTGAAGATTAACTTTTGGTTCAAATTTGTAGAATGGCAATTTTATTCCGGTCATCAGAAAAAACCTCATAGGACATAGCCTTATAAATTTTATGATTTTCTGAACCTTTACAAATTTTTACTGGACAAGATTCATGGAACAAACACATTATTACTAAATAATTGTGCCACCAAATAAGACCTTAATTTGCTTAAAATAGAAATTACATTAAACAATTTAAAGCTATATTATAAAATAATATATCATATATTGCAGGAGTTGTACTGCATCTTTTTGTCTAATAATTTGTTACCTGCAATATTATAGTGTTATATACACTTTTATCTATTTTTGTTATTATTTCACAAATCCCATTCATCGAGTAGTCATTTTTTTTTTGTAATATTGTACAATTTTTTACACAATTTCTACTAATCAAATATAGTAAAAAATTACTTATTTTGCTTGTGGTGATTCATAAAAATTGAAATATATTTTCCATTCAATGTCTCGAGTAAAAAATATTACTTTTATTTTGATTTATTCTTGAAATACTAAAATTTGTAATAAAAAACCCTGCAAAATTAGGCCTTTCTGTATATTTTACTGATGATCTTTAAAAGTAAACCTTCAAACACTGATAAAAAAAATATATATATTTTTTAATCATATCACCCCAAGCAAGGCGAAAACGCCACTGATGCGCAGGGGGCTATGTAAGAGTGAAAAGATTGCAAAAGAGAAAGCCGGAAACCACATCCTAAACAGGGAACAAGGGATGAGCCTCTTCACCTGTTCAATAGACGTGGGTGGAGTGTGAGCCGAGCGATAGTTTAGTCTATCTACTCCAATTGAAAAAAAAATAAAATAAAATAAATAAAAAAAGAGTGAAAAGATTGGAAAAGAGAAAACCGGAAACCACATCCTAAACAGGAAACAAGGGATGTGGGGGTTGTTGGTTGTTTAGGGATATGAATCATATCTTTAGTGACAATTCTTATCACATCAAAACCTAGGTTTTTTTTTTAACTAAGTGCAATGTTGATATGCTAGAAAACCTGAAAAATCAACTTGATCCACTCTACACGTCTGTTATTTGCTATATCAAGCAGAACCTGATGTCAAAATTCGACAAGATTTTTCTAATTTCAAGAACGTGGAACACCAGAACTATTCAACTTGTACAGCGAGACTATTCTGAGGACCCAAGATGTTATGCCAGGATTTGTCATCGGAGGCCACAATTTGAACAACATAAGGTACGCAGGTGATAGAATGCTGATTGCAGATACGGAAACGAAACTACAAGACCGTAGGTAGCTGACGAGAGTGACAAAAAAGGATAAAAAATAAACTGCAAGAAAAGCGAATGAATGGTTATCAGCAAAAAGAGCAGCTCCAAATGCCAAATACAGGTGGGTGATACTAAAATCAAGCAGCTATAAAAATTTAAATACCTGGAAAGTGTTCTAACAGAAGACGGAAAGTGCGACACAGAGATCCGAAGGCGAATTGGCATGGCGAAGGATGCGTTCCAGAAGCTGAGTAGAGTATTAAGAGACAGGAAATTTTCGCTAGAAACAAAGAAAAGTGTAATAGATTGCTATGTGATATCAGTTCTTCAATATGGCAATGAATGCTGGACAATATCATCAAAGATGAAGGAAAAACCTGAAGCAACTGAAATGTGGTTCTACAGAAGGATGCTGCGGATATCATAGATCAAACACGTAAGAAAAGATGAGGTTTTGGAAAGGATGGATACGAAAAGGGAAATAATACTGAGCATCAAGAAGAGACAGCTAAAGTTCCTGGAACAAGCAATGAGAAAGAGAGCATTTTCGGATGAAAAATTCAAACGCTAAGCACTGACTCATTGATTTTGTTAGAAATAAACGAATGTTTTAAAATTTTCAATGAATATTGATTAAAATCCGACGGATTAGAATAAAGAATAAATACGAAACGTTTATAAATTCAACAAATCTGCTTGACAGGACAGATATACACGAAGTATGTTTAACAAGAAACAAGCAATACAAAAAACTATAATTTTCTTTTCTGTTCCCGATTTCTTTTTCTAATTAAGATTAAATAAAAGCGAATCATGTTATGTATATATATATATACTATAGTCATCCGTAGACTGATCTGTTTCGCTGTATTACAGCTCATCAGTACGGCTTAGACTCCGGTCGCTTCCTAACCTAGGATTGAAACCCGACCGAATTGGCGTCAGTCGGCGATTCGACCCCGAGGCCACGAGCGTCCAGTAGAAAAAAAAGTCAGGCTTTTTAGCGCGTATAAACACACCCAATAGCTAGAGTGATCCAATTCATTATCGAATGAGCGGTGCGTATATATATAGGAAAAACTACTAAAAAGTTGTAAGTTAAAAATGTATTTTTTTGATAGTATTTGTTTCTGATGAAAAGCCGAGGCCGGTCTGAAATATCAAATATATATATAATAATAGAAATAAATAAATTCTGTCAAAAAATACATTTTTAACTTACAACTTTTTAGTAGTTTTTCCTATACATATTAAGACAGTATACGTGGATTATCATTATGCTATATATATATATATATATATATATATATATATATATATATATATATATAGTAGCGGCCATAATATAAGGAACGGAAACAACAAAGACATAATTATGTTTATTACTTGAATTTAAAATTATACCGAATAAAGATTACGTGTAATGAATAAATATTATACAAAGTTACAAAAATTTACATAATAGTTTCTTTATTAAATAAAAATTAAATGGAACAAAGAAAATAAGCTACTGGACAAAAGTTAAGGAACGATGTCAATAATTTCTATAAACTTTTAATTACATTGTTTAAAAACTCGATAGAGATTTTCAACAATAAGTAAAAGTTCATTTATCATTAGGACTTTATTTTTAAGCAATATGCCAAATTCTACACGCAAAACGCTCTCTTTTGAAGAAAAAGAAATTTCATTATCGCTATTAAGAAAAAAAGTCAATTTCAGAAATTTCTGATATTGTTCATAGGTCTAAAAGTGTCGTTCATCGTGTAATTAGCAGGTTTAAAACCGATAAAACGTTAGCTGCAAAACCAAAAACAGGCAGACCTCCAAAAACATCGCAAAGAGAAGATCAAAGAATTGTTAGAATATCTACAAAAAACCTTTCTGAAACTGTTATATTAATTGCCAGTAAATTTAATGAAGACACAGATAATAAGATCTCAAGGAAAACGGTTGCTCACAGGTTAAAAAAATGCAGGATTGCATGCCCGTATTCCAGCTTCGAAGCCTCTCATTTCAAAGAGAAACCAGAGGGTACGCCTGGAGTATGCGAGAAAACATGTTGCTTGGACTGACGCACAATGGGATACAGTTTATTTCAGTGACGAGTCCAAGTTTACTATATTTGGTTCTGAGAGTAAAACTTACATACGCCGTAGAACAGACGAAAGACTGTCTTCTTAATGTGTCAAGAAAACCGTTAAGTTTGGTGGTGGTAGTGTGATGGTGTGGGAAATGATTTCATCTGCAGAAGTTGGCCCTATCATCTGCGTACATGGCAATATCAATGCTGAGATTTACAAAAGGCTTCTTCAGCAGCATGTGGTACCAAGATTACACCATAATCTTTATGAATCTCCTATTTTCATGCTGGACAATGCACCTTGCCACAAGGCTCAGAATGTTATGGCTTTATTTGAAGAAGAAGGAACCGCCTTAATGAAGTGGCCAACCCAGAGCCCCAACCTAAATCCAATAGAAAATGTTTGAAAGATAATTGGAAAAAGGGCTCAAAGAAGAAACTCTAAAAACCAGGATCACCTATGGGAGTTATTGAAAGACGAATGGGAGGGAATTACTGCTGATTTTTGCATTTAATTATATCATGTGGTCGACGATGCAGAGAAATCATTGAAAATAAGAGGATGTTTACCAAATATTAAATTTCGTTGATATTTTGTTCACAATCAATTATTAACAAGACCGTTCCTTAACTTTTGTCCAGTAGCTATTTCCTTTGTTCCATTTAATCTTTATTTTTAAAAAAAAACCTATTATGCAAATTTTTGTAACTTTCTATAATATTTATGCATTACACCCTAATCTTTATTCGGTAAAAATTTCATTGCTGATCATGCATTACTTTTTAAGTAATACACATATTTATGTCTTTGTTGTTTCCGTTCCTTATATTATGGCCGCTACTGTGTGTGTATATATATATATATATATATATATATATATATATATATATATATATATATATTGACCCCCAAGCAAGGCGGGACCGAAACTAGTGCGCAGGCCGTACAGTGAGAGAAAAAACTGAGTACAGGGGTTACTGATTAAAAGATTGATGTTGCGTTTTAATTTTCGTCGATCATAGACACAGGAAAGCAATTAAACGGAGGCGAACCACACACACACACACACACACACACACACACACACACACACACACACACACACACACACGCACACACACACACAGATATATATTAATATAGATAGGTGTGAGTTTGTGACCCTGGGTTTCACGCTCTTGCGATCGTCACACCTATCTATATGAATATGACAGCTCTATCACTGATATTGAGCGCTTTCAAATAAGTACCGCGCATATATAATATATAAATAATATAATATATATAACAAATTGCATCGCCCGGTTCACACTCCACCCACGTCTATTGAACAGGTGAAGAGGCTCATCCCTTGTTCCTTGTTTAGGATGTGGTTTCCGGCTTTCTCTTTTCCAATCTTTTCACTATTTTCCTTTTTTTTTTTTTTCAATTGGACTAGATAGACGAAACTATCGCCCGGTTCACACTCCACCCACGCCTATTGAACAGGTGAAGAGGCTCATCCTTTGTTCCCTGTTTAGGATGTGGTTTCCGGCTTTCTCTTTTCCAATCTTTTCACTCCTATGTAGCCCCCTGCACATCAGTGGCTTTACCACCTTGCTCGGGGTGATATGATTAAAATATATATATATATATTGATTGATTGATTGATTGATTGATTGTTTAATACTTAGTTTTTGGTCATAGTAGGGTTAGACCAGTGCACATTTGTATTAAATGTATTTAATAAAATTATATTGGAGAACTTTTGAATATTTTCCATTTTTAAACGAGTTATATCGCTACTCAGGTTTCTACTCGTGGTATATATTTATACACTTTTCACACACACACACACACACACACACACACACACACACACACACATATATATATATATATATATATATATATATATATATAAATGTTTGACACCACTGCATTTGCTTTAAATATACAAAAACATATTCCTTAAAAGATTCTTTTTTGGTCCACTCTTTTTCAGAACTCCAGGTTGGGTATCAACGTATACTTGTTATATAAACTAAATTAAACAAATTCTCGCATCGAATTCATGTGTATATTCATGAAGTTAGCAACTGAAATGTTGGTGGAGAAAGGATCGTTTAAAGAATGCGTTTTCGTATATTTAAACCAATATATATTAATAGAAATAAAAATAAAAATTATCTTAAATTTAAAAAATATTAAAATGAAGGTAGATAAAATCAAAGTGCGTAATTCATAATTATAAATAGCAATATTTGTCGGTGAAAGAAACAAAGATGTTGAAAAGTAAAGGAATGTTGAAGAACGTGGCAAACATAATCTCTATCAATCGGGGTCTAAGAATTTAAATATTTTTTCTATGGCAACATGGGGTAATTAGGTCACTTTTTGGTTAAGTTGATAAGGGCTATTTAAAGGCATAAGCAACATCTGTTTCTTTGTCGATTTAGATTTAGCGACGATATTCCAGGTAATAATTGAGTTCTTGTTATTGTTTTTTAGTTTCCAATAAAATATAAATAAAGCAGTGCTTTTGCTTTATTTACTGTTGTTTAAAGACAGCATGTGATTGTTAAATCTAAACTTCCACATGTTAGCAGTCGATCCAAAATAAAATTTAACATCATCATCATCCGAATGAATGCGAGCTCTATACACAATATTTTCAAACATGCACTGACCATTCAATGGGCAGGTCTTATTTTTTCGGCAGTTGCAATTATGTTTTGAAGGGTCATTATTGTTTGTAGTATAGTAACTGATATTATTCAGGTGGGCCAAGCATTTGTTTGATTTTTTTTTTTAAAATCATATCACCCCCAAGCAAGGCGATAAGGCCACTGATGCGCAGGGTGCTACGTAAGGGTAAAAAGAATGGAAAAGAGAAAGCCGGAAACCACATCCTAAACAGGGAACAAGGGATGGGCCTCTTCACCTGTTCAATAGACGTGGGTGGAGTGTGAACCGGGCGATATGTTATAAAATATATTTATCTATGTTTTTAACTGACTTTTACATGTTTTTGTTGAATATTTTTTTTAATGTGGGTGAATGGTAGAACTGTTTGTGAATTAAATTTAGAAAGGATTTACCAATGTTTGTTTGGACGTTAAGATTGAAGGTTGGGTTAAACCAAATAATGTGACGTTTACGTGATTTTTACTTATTTCTGAAAATCTTGTTTTTAACGGAGTGTTCTAAGTTAATGTTGAGTTTCCTTTTTTTTCCCAAAGCATTAATGTATTTAATTTTGGAATTGTCAAAAATTTAATTATTGCTAGAATTGGTACTTAAACGAAATTGGATGGATTTATGCAGGTTGTTGATGATTCTGTTGGGGTGATTTGATTCTCTATTGATCTATTGATGATTATCTGAGTCCTTAGCGTACGGTTTGTAAATTCTTCCTAAATTTAATCCACAAACGTTGAATAAAACACTGAAAAAGAAACAGATGAAAGACTTAGAAACGAATAAAAGAAATAAATAAATAAAAAGAAAAAAAAGAAAATGGAATGAAAAAGAAAGAGGGGCGAAACCGTTATTAATGGAAACGAAACAATGTGAATGTAAAAGAAAGAGACGCTGAAAACTTATAAATGAATAAGAAATAAAGAAACAAGTGGAATGAAAAAAAGAGGCGAAAGAGTTAGAAATGAAAAAGAAAGAAAGCGGAATGAAAAAGAAAGAGAGGCAAAATAGAAATAAAAAGAAAATAAATAAAGTGATATGAAAAAGAAAAAAAAGGCGAAAGAGCTAGAAATGAAAACGAAAACGTGGAATGAAAAAAAGAAGCGAAAGAGTTAGAAATTAAAAAGAAAGAAAGTGGAATGAAAAAGAAGAGAGGCGAATGAGTTAGAAATTAAAAATAAAGTGGAATGAAAAAGAAGAGAGGCGAATGATTTAGAAATTAAAAAGAAAGAAAGTGGAATGAAAAAGACGAGAAGCGAATGAGTTAGAAATTAAAAAGAAAGAACGTGGAACGAAAAAGAAGAGGGGCGAATGAGTTAGAAATTAAAAAGAAAGAACGTGGAACGAAAAAGAAGAGAGGCGAATGAGTTAGAAATTAAAAAGAAAGAACGTGGAACGAAAAAGAAGAGAGGCGAATGAGTTAGAAATTAAAAAGAAAGAAAGTGGAACGAAAAAGAAGAGAGGCGAATGAGTTAGAAATTAAAAAGAAAGAACGTGGAACGAAAAAGAAGAGAGGCGAATGAGTTAGAAATTAAAAAGAAAGAACGTGGAACGAAAAAGAAGAGAGGCGAATGAGTTAGAAATTAAAAAGAAATAAAGTGGAATGAAAAAGAAGAGAGGCGAATGAGTTAGAAATTAAAAAGAAAGAAAGTGGAACGAAAAAGAAGAGAGGCGAATGAGTTAGAAATTAGAAAGAAAGAAAGTGGAACGAAAAAGAAGAGAGGCGAATGAGTTAGAAATTAAAAACAAAGATTGGAATGAAAAAGAAAAATAGGGGCGAAAGAGTTAGAAATGCAAAGCAAGAGTGAAATAACAAATTGAAAGGCGAAATAAATACGAAAAGGGAAGAAAGGAAAAAAGTGGAACGAAAAATAAGGAGAGAAGAAAGTGTTAGAAATGAAATAGAAAAAAGTAAGAAAGCGAAATGAAAAAGAAAGAGAGATGAAGGAGTTTGTAATAAAAACGAAACAAATACACGTAACCTCATTCTTTTTTTTTTTTTTTTTGTTCCCTTTGAAAGATCAAGTGATAAAACTTTTACTCATGGCAAAATTCCGGTGTACGGGAAGAGGGGGAGTGTGAAATGACCAAAGAATGATAATTAAATATGGGAGAAAAAAATGCGGGTAAAAAAAAAAAAAAAATGAAAAAAAAAAAAGGAAGGACAAAAAATATCTATGCATGTAAATGATTAACAAGACTCAGCCTGGTCAGGTTTATTTTCTTCTTTTGGAAGCTGATTCACAAATACACTGATTAACCCCTTGTGGTCGATTTTTTCCAAATACAATCACATGTACTCGCCCACACCCATGTCTACACAAGATCACGTGTGCCCACAAGTGCACACAGGCATTCAGAGCCATACGTGCACACACCGACATTGAAACTGACAAATAATTCCGAAACACCTACTCACACAGACGTAAAGCATGCAGATCGACAAATATACAAACAACAGCCCTCCCCAACACACACACACACACACACACACACACACACACACACACAGAGTTACTCTCGTCCAGAAAAAGAGAAAAAAATATTCATTCATGACACAGCGAAAGGCGTACTTGTCCTACCAGGTGTTTGAGGAACTTATTTGAAACTTCAATCTAAGTAAAAACAAGTGTAACAACTGAGCATATGCGCGCGAACACACACACACACACACACACACACACACACACACACACACACACACACACACACACACACATATATATACGATCACACACATACAAAGACGCCAGCGTTCATTACTTGAAGCGTACACTGAGTTTAAGTTTACAAGTGTCAATTTAAATGCTATGCCGATAGCACTATACTGATTTGCAGAAACAGTAGGTAAATGATAAAAAAAAAAATCTTCTCGTGAAGGTAGCAAAGAAAAGCGAGAAGGAAGGACTAACTGACTAGGAGAAGCCACAATAAATGTTCTTCAAGATATACAGTTTAAGATGTACGTTTCGAGTTGGACTGATCTGAAATCAAGCAGGAGCAGACATCTGGGTTATGGCAGGTACAGAAATTTAAATACCTGGGAAGTATTCTAACAAAAACGGAAAGTGCGACACTGAGATCTAAAGGCGAATTGGCCAGGCCAAGGATGCATTTCAGAAGTTGAGTCGAGTACTGAGAGACAGGAATATTTCACTAGAAAATGGAATGCTTGACAATCTTATAAAAGATGAGGGAGAGACTTGAAGTAACTGAAATGTAGTTCTACAGAAGGATGCTGAGGATACCATGGACAGAACATGTAGACAACGATGAGGTTTTGGAGGGGATGGAAACGAAAAGAAACTAATACAGGGAGCTGAAGTTCCTGAGACATATCACGAGGAAGGAGAGCTTGGAGAACCTAATACTGACAGGTCTTATTGCGGGAAAGAGAGACAGTGGAACGTAACTGATGGGCTTCAGCAGGTGGATGGCAGAGCGGGGTTTGTGTGAGACCTAAATTCCAATCTAGTAGCACGTTTAATTTATATATATATTTATTTATGTTTGTTAAGATAAAGAAGAAATAGGAAACGTTTATAAATCTAACGCGTGTGTGTATATGAAAGAGTATGTACGTGTGTGTATGTGTGTATGTTCAATAAATTAAACAACTTTAAGTGTCTTATCTGGTTAATCTACTGAAGAATTCCGTATTTAAAGACTCATATTTATAGTCTGTAAATATAAATACAAGATCAGCTATAATGATATATTTATAGACTATAAATGTGAAAACTGTTGATTTTTCAACAATCTGGGCCTGATGAGCGTTTCAAATCAAAACTCTTGAGTCAGTCAACCGGAAAAACTCAATTAAATCTTTCTTGATTTATGGAATATTATTACCTCCAGTTATCGAGTGATCAATTTTTTTTCAGAATTTCTGCTAGCCTGAAAAATATGATAAATTCTCGTAATTTTCGCGCCTTTTTTCGGTTGTAATACATAACCTCCTGAGGTGTGGACTGAACACAAGGGTTAATCTATAAAACTCCGGGGTTGGGGGTGATCAATATATCATCAATGACATAAATGATACGATTTATTGGATGTGCGTTGTGGTGCAGTAGATATCGGCTCAGAACGAGAAAACGGAGAGTTGAGTTAAAATTTGAATTCCTTGTATTCACGTTTCATACCCTTGGGAAATGTATTCATCCGTCTCTTTCTCCCTGTTGGTTAAATAACAGGACAGATTGGGTTTTATAGCACTGATTAGCAACTAGTCTATTGAAGAAAGTAAGGGAAACCTAATGCGAGGAAATCTTCTGCCCAATCAGTCATGTTTTTTTCGAGACATGATCGCTCAAGCATATATCACATATGACAATAAACTGACTGACTGATATATTTTATATTTGTATTAATCCTATATATACAGGGTGGTCCAAAAACAGGTATACAGTAGGTGGATTAGGTTTGTGTATCGGTTGTATTTCCAACAAGATGTGGCCCCTCCACATTATTCAATAGAAATCCGTGAGTATCTTGATGAAACATTTTCTAAGAAAGGTTCGATTGATTGACCAGCAAGTTCACCTGACTTGACCTCAATGGCATTATTCTTTTGGGTAGTACTCAACGACAAAGTTTATAGTCGTAAACCAAGAAGTGTTGATGATTTTTTAAAAAGTACATAAGAGCTGTATATCAAGAAATTACATAAGAAATTACATAAGAAATTACATAAGAGCTGTGTATCAAGAAATTAATACTAAAAGAGACTTGTGCAAAAAAATGTTGCCGAAGGATGAGGGCTAGACTTCTTCTTCTTCTTTTTCTGTATGCCCTGACCTTTCAGGACGTAGGCGATCATGGCTTTCCCCATCTCCCTATCCCTGGTGGCACTTAGCACGCTTTCTTCTGTTACTGTACGCAACCCTAATTCCGTCATCTACCTAATAAGGTCCTTCAAATATGTTATCCGCTGTTTTTCCCTGTTTCTTTTTTCCTCTATGTGGCCCCCTTTCCTCATTGCACCTCCCAGGAACTTTAGCTATTTCTTCCTGATGCTCAGTATTAATTTCCTTTTCGTTTCCATCCTTTCCAGAACCTCATCATTGCTCACATGCTCGATCCCTGATATCCACAGCATCCTTCTGTAGGACCACATTTCAATTGCTTCAAGTTTTTCCTTCATCTTCGATGATATTGTCCAACATTCACTGCCATATTGAAGAACTGACATCACGTAGCAATCCAGTACTCTTTTCTTTGTTTCTAACGAAATTTTCCTTTTTTTTAATACTTTACTTTACTTATGGAATGCTTCCTTTGCCATGCCAATTCGCCTTCGGATCTCTGTGTCGCACTTTCCGTCTTCTGTTAGAACACTTCCCAGAAACTTCTAAACTGTGTAAATTGTGATAGATAACAGTTTGAGCACCTGAGTTGATAAAATGTAAGCGCTTTTGTATTGTACAAAATAGAATATAATTGTTAATATAAAAATTGTATTAGTAAATATAATTGCATATGTAATCTCAAAATAAATTTTATCATTTAATTGCTACCTACTTTTGAACCACCCTGTATATATAACCTATCAACTACTATTAACCTCACCTTATTTAACAATGGAATGGGCGTGTTAAAAGTTTAAAAAATAGAAATATGTCCACGCAAATTCTAGCCGCATTCAACTCACAAAGGTTCGGAATAGACGTTTCTATTCAAAACAACATAAAAAATAAAATATGACCTAAACAGTTAAAGAGCCCGTGGAAAAATTGACACCACCACCCTCCCTGAAAATGGCTGAAGAAGTGGCTGAAAGCATTTGGGACAATGGAAAGTATCGAAAATTTCTACCAAATAGAAAAACGTATATATATTTAAACACTCGGGTGACCTAATAATTATGGTGGCCGGTAGTATATATATATATATATATATATATACACACTACCAGCCATAATTATAGCCTAATAATTATAATTATATATATATATATATATATATATATATATATATATATATATATATATATACTACCAGCCATAATCATTAGGCCACCCTAGTGTTTAAAAAAATTATGTATTTCATAGTATTTTTTAGTATTTATTGCCAAGCGAATAATTGTCAATGAAAATAGAATGGTTCGTTTGCTAATACTGCACAATAACATGTGCATCAAATGAATTTATGAATATTTAATAATTACCTATATTGCAGTCTCATCAATGAAAAAATGAAGAAAATTTAGGGTGATTCGAACGAATTAATCCTTGCTTCCTTGCCTTGTAAAATTTTGCAAAGTAATAATAACAAAGGAACCGTTCTATTTTCATTGAGAATTATCCACTTGGCAATAAATACTAAAAATAGTATGAAATACCTCATTTCTTTTAAAAAAAAACGGGGTGGCCTAATAATTATGGCCGGTAGTGTATATATAAGTAATAGTTGGCCGCTCATAACCGAGCATGTCTGTCTGCCAAGGTGGTTAATCATTCACTATTGCAGACGCCTGCTTAGGTACATTTGTATTTGTTCAATACCCACAAAGCCCACCTGGGGTTTATACTGCAACGGATCTTAGTTATAGTTTCTGTGAGAAAGCGCATTGTCTAACGTAATTAATAGATTGAAAAGGGCTTGCACGCTCAAACCCTCGGTCACGATGACTTTACTAAAACCCGTTGTACGTTTAAATTATTTTTATTTGTCGTCAGCGTTTCGCTCCGGATATCGGTTAATTCGAAAAGGCACGCACAGAGCAAAACGTTAACAAGACAAAATATCTTAAAACGTCCAGCTGGTCGTCAAACATTTTCGCTTATATTAGTAGATATATAGAACACTCTCCATGGTAGAGTTTTACCCGACTTGACAAATCGATTTTGAATTTAGACTTGTTCGATGATAACAATTAAGATGGGTGGTTGTACACTTGCAAACCATTAAAGAGCCACCTTAGCTTTCTCATTAACTCTATTGACAGACTGAATCCATCGCGGCAAGCAGTTACCTGTAATCATAAGACCGTCTGCTTAATAAGCTGGAAACATGACTAGTTTGACTAGGTAACGCTGCACCATCTCCTACGAACCAATGTCCATGCTATCTAGGCAAGATGACGCCATACGTGATACTCGCTTTGGCTTTGACTGGCTAGGCAGAATATTTTCACATCGTAGGTTGCCATAACTTTCTGCGGCAGGCTGGTTGCCAACCAAATTTATATAACCAAATCTGTCTTGCTATTCAACCCATAGCTGGAGGGAAAAGAGATGAATTAATACGGGTATTAATAAGGGTATTTTTGCTTAAGTGATAGCAACAAGTTCAGCTGGAATTCAATTCAGTTTTTTATTCCGATTCGATATCCACAGCATCACAACAAATCTCCAATGTATCAACTAAAAAGCATTACATTAAAATTATACAAAGTAGATCTTGGTAATTTCTCTCTGTCTCTGTCTGTCTGTCTGTCTGTCTGTCTGTCTGTCTGTCTGTCTATATATTTGAGTATTCTTCTCTATCTCTCTATGTCTCTGTTTCTCTCTGTCTCCCTATCTCTCTCTTTTTATATATATATACGTATATATACACACATATATATATATTTATTTATATTTATATATGCATACATCCACACACACACACACACACACACACACACACACACACACACACACACACACACACACACATGTATATGCCTTCCCTATCCGACTCTGTCCCTGTTTCTCTCTGTCTACCTTTCTCTCTCTCTCTCTCTCTCTCTCTATATATATATATATATATATATAGTTTCCTTCTCCATCTCTCTGGTTCATATTCATTGGGGTCTATATTTTTTATTTATTTAATATTTTATATTAATTAGGTTTAATTTTTGGGATTATACTCTACATTTTTACGAATTTCTCATTTTTTTCCTACACACACACTCACTCACTCTCTCTCTCTCTCTCTCTCTCTCTCACACACACACACACACACACACATATATATATATAAGAAAAAGTGCGAGAAACCGTGAACGTTTTTTTTGTGTAGATTTATTGTTGCTATTATTATAATGATTACTTGCTTTTTGTATGACATATTAAGTGTCCATAATGGTATTTGTGTCGCTACACGTGTTTCGAGTCTCAAGTTGACTCTCTTGTGACTTCACATGTCGATATCCGTTTGCTTTTCTGATGGCCAAGATATCGTGTATAAATAGATAAGTTAAGTGGTAAGTACGTCAGAAAATTCATATGCGTGCGTGCATGTTTTTTTTCACACTCGCACATTAAGTTTTTTCTGTCGCCTTCGTTGACCATAAAAGTTTTTTCACTGACTTGCGAAATTTGATTTTGTCTTTATATTTCAAAACTGTTTTCAGCGATTTTGATTCAACACCACTCTACTCTGTGGGTGTTGAACAAACGTAAAATGTAACCAACCTATCCATACCAGATTAGGCTATGAATGTTAAATTGTGAGTGAAATTGGGTTTGAGCTTACTGATATTGTTGATATTGCTGACAATGTTAGATAACGCACTCTCTCCCAGAAACTAGTTATGGTCCGATCAGCATGGCTGCAGTATAATTCACAGGTGGGCTCTGTAGATGTCGATATGCACAAATGTGCTTGAGTTGGTATCTGGGATACGGTACGGCTATCTTCTGTAGCAGACAGACATACTCGGACACAAGTGGCCATATTTTATCTATCTATCTATCTATCTATCTATCTATCTATCTATCTATCTATCTATCAAATGATTTGTTTGAACATTATTTTTGATCGATACTTGTATTTAAGTAAATATTTTGGTTTTAATTAAACGGCATTATATATGATTACTACTGGCCTGATTATTTACGATAAATTTTTATTACGAAAATGTGTGTCATTCGGCAGGATTCGAACCTACGACCCCTATCCACATAGGGGAAGCTACCATGTGATCTGGCACGTTTTAGACCTCTCGACCACGAATGACCATCAGTCTAAACGAGGCTTTAATCAAGTCAATATAACACAATTTTCGATTCATCGCAATAATCATATCTGCTCTGAAATGTATCATAATGTCAACAAATGTAAACATGTTACGGAAATTAACGAAGATTAACGAAACTTGGTTATAAACAACCGACAATTTGACAGGATTTGTTTCAACATTATTTTTGTTAATCTTCGTGAATTGTCGGTTGTTCATAACCTAGTTTCGTTAATTTCCGTATCGCTCATTCAGTGAAATGAATTAGAGCGCGCTTAGCTATTGGGCGCGTATAATGATATCCGCTAAAAATCTACCTCCTTTCACCGAATGTCCATAGCCCAGGGGTAGAGTCGCCGACTGACGCCATTTCGGTCGGGTTTCAATCCTGGGTAAAAAAGCAATCGGAGTCTAATCGTACTGATGAGCTGTGATACGGCGAATCAGATCTGGCTGCGGATGACTATATATATATATATATATATTCATTATTATACTTTCGAACATGTACAAGCTATTCCGAAATTGTCCATTTTGTTTCGACATTGAAAGAACAATGTCTTATCAGGTAGTTAATAATGATGGTAATACTGATAAGACATTGTTCTTTCAATGTCGAAACAAAATGGACAATTTTATCGTAGTTTGTACATGTTTTAAAGTGTAATAATAAATATTCATTGCTCTATTTTTATATTGAGCATTATTTTAAATTAATGTTTTGAACGTTGCAATTATTTTCTGCTTTCCTTATTCATTTGTATATATACATATATATAGGTTGATGAAATTTGATATGTTGATAGTGGAAGAATGCTCAATATTGTAGACAGAGTATATGGTGACTGGCGATGTTATTCGTTAAGCGATCATCAACCGATGTGGTCTGACGATCGAATTAGGCGTGGCTTACAGTCACAAAATCCTTCCTAAATGGATCAGATTTTCTTTTTATTTGGTTAGTTTATAAGAAATGAGTTGTATCAAGAAATTTTACCACAACTTCTATCTATCTATCTATCTATCTATCTATCTATCTATCTATCTATCTATCTATCTATCTATCTAAGCCTGTTTTTATGTATTGTTCGTGTGTTATTGAATGTCGTTTCTTGCTTGTTATTCCTATTCCGATTCTATTTGACAGAGTTTTATAAAAGTACTATCTAGTAAACTCCTGACACTTGTGGCCAGTTTCTCGAGAAAACAATCTCGTATAAGATCCAAGTGTCTGGAACATCAAATGACAAAAACAAGGAATCAGCGCTGCGCCTTGAACATGAATCAGCGTTGTTTTGAGCGAAATGAGTGTTTACTTGGATTTGTACGGATTCGTTTTCTTCATTCCTTTTGAATGTACGGTTTGCTATTAAGCGTTAAAGCAAGACAAGTGTTTTAAAATATTGTTTAAAGAATAGCATCATAACGCAAGGCTAGAATAGGTGATTTACCCATAAATAACAAAAAAGGTCAAATTCGGTATATACGCACGAACATACGTGTGTGTGTATGTGTGTGTGTGATATTTTATCTCAGTTCATAGCGAATTTGACCTTTTTTTGTTATTTATGGGTAACTCTATCTATCTATCTATCTATCTATCTATCTATCTATCTATCTATCCTTCTTCAGATCTACAAAATCAATTTATATTGATCTATCATTGTTCCTCCTTCTCCCACTCTCTTAATATATATATATATATATTAAGAGAGAGAGAGAGAGAGAGAGAGAGAGAGAGAGAGAGAGAGAGAGAGAAGGAGAAACAATGATAGATGAATATAAATTGATTTTGTAGATCTGAAGAAGATTAGATAGATAGATAGATAGATAGAAAGAAAGAAAAAATAAACCAGTATGAATTAACGAGATACGATTTTCTAAGCGACGTTTAGAGGTGACACAAGGTCGAAAGTATAGGGCACCCAGTGAGGATCGAAGTCACTGCTCAGAAGATAAGCTTGCTAAACATTGCACCACGTCGTGATGCCACGAACTGAGATAGATAGATAGATAGATAGATAGATAGATAGATATGAACAGATGTGAGATAGACAAATAGTTATGAAAAGATTGAAGTAGATAGATAGATAGATAGATAGATAGATAGATAGATATGAACAGAAATTAGATAGACAAATAGTTATGAAAAGATTGAAATAGGTATATATATATATATATATATATATATATATATATATATATATATAGATAGATAGATAGATAGATAGATAGATAGAGAGGCAAATAGAGAAAGAAAATGCAGTATGAGCGAATGACAGAATCAAATTCAATATTTCTTTAATATTTCTGAGATATCTATTGTAAATATTTACATTATTCACATTGTTCTGATTGTTGTTCTCATCTTAGTTGCCATACTCACGACGCTTCAGACTTTTGACATTCCGGCCTTCATCGGATGATTAGAATTTCGAACTGAACCCTGTAGTTCATCCACCGGGGTAGATTGTTGTAGCCACTTTCAGATCTCAGTAAGATTTATCTCCCCTTAGCTCAACTCTCCCTTGCACCATCGAACCAAAGTCATAAGTAGCGACCCAGTGACTTTTTTTTTTTAATCATATCACCCCAAGCAAGGCGAAAACGCCACTGATGCGCAGGGGCCTACGTAAGAGTGAAAAAATTGGAAAAGAGAAAAACCGGAAACCACATCCTAAACAGGAAACAAGGGATGAGCCTCTTCACCTGTTCAATAGACGTGGGTGGAGTGTGAACCGGGCGATAGTTTAGTCTATCTACTCCAATTGAAAAAAAAATTTTAAAAAAAGAGTGAAAAGTTTGGAAAAGAGAAAAACCGGAAACCACATCCTAAACAGGAATCAAGGGATGAGCCTCTTCACCTGTTCAATAGACGTATGAATAAGAAATGGTTAGTATAAGCAGTATCCTTCAACGTAACAACTATCCTGCATACATGACTGCAGCTCCGACAAAAAGGTATAGAATGGTTCAAGCGGATAAAAACACACCGGATAACAACTGCCTACCCTATATGAAGGGATTATTGGAAATATACAATAGCTCAAGACTACCTTCAAAAGTGGTTCAACACGTCGCAGACACCCCTTCTGAGTAAGAACTTTCATGGAAGAGAAAAGGATTAAAGACTGTTGGTTGAATCCAGTGACTTGACCTAAAGGTACAAAAACTTGGTGAATCCAATTGAAGGGAGATAAATCAACGTATCTGGTGAGCTACAAAAATCTCTTAAGCCGGCCAAGTAAAGAAATGAATACCTTATAAGAACCAGTCATACTGAGTGCTAGAGTAAAATAACAAGAACGAGAGAATTGTAATATAGTGATTTTCTAAGCGCAGATTAGATATGGTACGAGGCCGAAAGTAGGGGATACCCTGTGAAGATCGAACTCACTAATCAATTGTAATGATTCTAGCGAGATAAGCTTGTTAACGATTACACCACCTCGAGGTGCTCCGAAAAATCGGTTTAAAGCTACCTAAAGACATGATTTTAAAAGCGCAGCTTAGATGTGGCACAAGACGGGAAGTATGAGGCACCTAGTGAGAATCGAACTCACTACTCAAATATAATAATTATAGCAAGACAAGCATGTTAACCATTACACCATGCCGAGGTGCCACAAAAGCGCAGCCTAGATGTGGCACAAGACCAAAAATGACGGGGCACCCTGTGAAAAGCAAACTCACTACTCAAATATAATAAATCTAGCAAGACAAGCATGTTAACCATTACACCATGTTGAGGTGCCCCAAACAGACTTGTAATATGATCTCTAGTAAAAAAAAAAAAAAAAAGAAAAAAAAGCCGGTGCGTAAAATGACCGAAATGTTGGGAATATGGCAACGAATATGGGCAACCGTCTAAGTAATGTAAGCATTGTAAAATACCATATAGTACTAAAAAACAGATAGATAATACGAGAGTGACCGAGAGAAAGATAAAGAGAAAGAGAGAGAGAGAAGAGAGTGAGAGAGAAGAAGAGAGAGAAGAGAGTGAGAGAGAAGAAGGGAGAGAAGAAGAGAGTGAGAAAAGGCGAGAAAGGAACAAAATTTGATATCATAAGAAACAGATATTACGAGAAAGAGAAAGACAGACAGACAGAGTGAGCAAATAAAAGAGAGAGTGAGTGACACAATACAACACAAAGCAACAGGTGGATCAGATGAGATAATAAAATTTAATGAAAGAAATTATTTAAACATTTATTTTGAAATGTTTCATTAATAGATCGACGTCATAAAAAAATTCGGTTTAAAGCTACTCAAAGAGGTGATTTTAAAAGAGCAGCTTAGATATGGCGCAAAACAGAAAGTATGGGGTATCCATTGAGGATCGAACTCACTACTCAAATATAATAAATCTAGCCAGACAAGCATTTTAATCAATACACTATGTCAATTTGCCGCGCAAGTAGCATAGATAGATGTACGACTTGTTGATACTCTTTTCTTTCTATCGGATTCCACTCGCTTCTTCTAAGAAACGATATCCCCCACCCGAGAAATAAAGCAAAAAGACAAAACAAAATCGAAACGAAAATTGTCAGATGTTGATACCGTCTGTAATGCACTGTTGAAGTCACTACTAAGGAAATTCCAACAGACCACCAGAATCTAGAGACTACATCCAAGCAACACAATTTAATAGCAGACAAGAACATATTTCTCTATCAAAAATGGTTAAAAAAAATGTCTCCCGTGTGTCATCGGTGAAGTTGAAATATTTGGTGGGCTATTGTTTATCCAGACACCGTAGACCACCATTACTTGTTACTAGTCTAGCTCTATCTATCATTCTGTAATATTAAATATATTATATGAATGAGGGGGGTGTTATATGGCATTAAATAAGTTAAGTCTGAACGTGGTCAGAAAGCCACGAATCAAATGCAAAACGCAAATCGATGATTTGATTTTGAGATGTTAGAAAAAAAGTCGTAAGACGCAAAGAAAGTTAAAATCAAAGGCAGAAAAGCAAGAAATTTCAATTCCAACATCAAACATTGTTTGAAATGAAGTTCACGCTCGAAAAGAAAAAAGAATGAAATCGATTCTTATTTCTTTTCAAAAGTATCATTTTAATAAATTCGATATTATATTGGATATTCCGAACCTGCAAAATTTATATTGAATGCGAATAAAAAAATAATGATAAATGCTATTATTTTTCCATTTTCTAATTTAATCTCAAGATACATTATATATATATATATATATATATATATATATATATATATATATATATATATATTCTACATTGCTTGATGCAATCTACTTCTCCCAAAACAACTTAATCTCAGTTTGTGTCTCACTCTCCAAGTATCTCAATCTTTCTTTCTTTCTCTGTCTGTCTCTCTTATTATCGACTTTCGAGTTTCTACAAATCCTTCTACTCACTAGTGTAATGTGGCTCGTGTATATCTCTCACATACACGCACGTAAATACACACACACACACACACACACACACACACACACACACACACACACACACACGTGCACATATAACTTCGACATTTTTCCTGCTATAATTTTGTAATAATTGAAACTCACTACTTCTCTCGTAATCCGAAATATATATATATATATATATATATTTTTTTTTTAATCATATCACCCCAAGCAAGGCGGTAACGCCACTGATGCGCAGGGGGCTACGTAAGGGTAAAAAGAATGGAAAAGAGAAAGCCGGAAACCACATCCTAAACAGGAAACAAGGGATGAGCCTCTTCACCTGTTCAATAGATGTGGGTGGAGTGTGAACCGGGCGATAGTTTAGTCTATCTACTCCAATTGAAAAAAAAATAATAAAAAAGGAAAAGAGTGAAAAGATTGGAAAAGAGAAAACCGGAAACCGCATCCTAAACAGGAAACAAGGGATGAGCCTCTTCACCCGTTCAATAGATGTGGGTGGAGTGTGAACCGGGCGATAGTTTAGTCTCTCTACTCCAATTGAAAAAAAAAATAATAAAAAAGGAAAAGAGTGAAAAGATTGGAAAAGAGAAAACTGGAAACCGCACCCTAAACAGGAAACAAAAAAAAAAAAAAAAAAAGTACAAAGAGTCTGTCACTTTAACTCGGCAGGTTCATGTTAACTTCGAAGTTTCGTGAGGACAACGTTATGATGTCCTCATTCGTCAAGGCAGGTTTTTACAGGTCAACACTACACACACATGCACGCACGCACGCACGCACGCACGCACGCACACACACACACACACATATATATATATATCTGTATGAATATATATATGTGTGTGTGTATGTATGTGTATTTGTGTGTGTTCGTTGAGTGAGTGTATAGGTGCACGTGGCTCTTACATTTGTTATATTTATTGAAAAAATATGCTCAATATCAGAAAAGAGCGTTAACAGATATAAACTGTAGATATCGGAATCAATTCTGCACAGGGACTGTCGGTTTTATACCTCAGTGTAAACTTCAGAACAAGTTTAATACGAAGATTGAAAAGTGAAGCTAAAAATGACTGTGTATTACAGATTCCTCTGTTGACACTCTATCTATTTCTTTCTCTCTCTCTCTCTCTCTCTCTCTCTCTCTCTCTCATACACACACACATACACACAAATATTTATACATTGAGAGATACATAGATAAATAGAGAGATACTAAGTAATATATATATATCATTACTTAGTATCTATCTATCTATCTATCTATGTTTAATAATATCTATCTATCTATCTATCTATCTATCTATCTATCTATCTATCTATCTATGTTTAATAATATCTATCTATCTATCTATCTATCTATCTATCTATGTTTAATAATAACTATCTATCTATCTATCTATCTATCTATCTATCTATCTATCTATGTTTAATAATATCTATCTATCTATCTATCTATCTATCTATGTTTAATAATATCTATCTATCTATCTATCTATCTATCTATCTATCTATCTATCTATGTTTAATAATAACTATCTATATCTATCTATCTATCTATCTATCTATCTATCTATCTATCTATCTATCTATGTTTAATAATATCTATCTATCTATCTATCTATCTATCTATCTATCTATATTTAATAATATCTATCTATCTATCTATCTATCTATCTATCTATCTATCTATCTATCTATCAGGACATGTTTTTTCGATGTGGAATTCAAAAGCTGCCAAAAAGAAGGGAAAAGATACTGGCTAGCGAAGGAGAATACTTTCAGTGGCATGTTTCTTACAAATCTCTGTAAATAAAACATTCTTCTTCTATGTGCCCTGTCCCTTCAGGACGTAGGCGATCATGGTTCTCTACGTCTCCCTATCCCTTATTGCTCTTACTATGTTGGCTCCTGTTACACCTCGCAATCCCCGTTCTATCATCCACCTGATCATGCCCTGCAAATATGTTATTCTCTGCCTTCCTCTGTCTCTTTTTCCTTTTATCTGGTCAGTCAGTATCAGGTTTTCTAAGCTCTATTTCCTTATTGCATGTCCCAGGAACTTCAGTTGTCTCTTCCTGATGCTCAGTATTAATTTCCTTTCTGTTGCCATTCTTTCCAACACCTCATCGTTGCTTGCATGCTCAGTCCACATTTCCGCTTCTTCCAGTTTTGTCCTCATTTTCGATGATATTGTCCAGCATTCACTGCCGTATTGAAGAACTGACATCACATAGCAATCCAGCACTCTTTTCTTTGTTTCTAGTGAAATTTTCCTGTGTGTTAGTACTTTACTCAGCTTCTGGAACGCGTCCTTTGCCATGCCAATTCGGATCTCTGAGTCGCACTTTCCATCTCCTGTTAGAACACTTCCTAGGTATTTAAATTGTTGTACTTGTTTGATTCTGGTACCCCCACCTGTATTTGGCATTTTGGGTTGCACCTTTTGCTGATGACCATGCATTCAGTTTTCTTAAAGTTTATTTGTAGTCCTTTTTTAGTCACTTCCCACTGATACCTTCTGTAGGAGGTCTTGTAGTTTTCTTTCCGTGTCTGCAATCAGCCCTGTATCATCTGCATAGCTTATGTTGTTCAAGTTGTGGCCTTTAATAAAAAATTACTTTTCATGAAAAATCTGCGAAAACTTATTCAAGGTCCTATAGATATATTAATCCTTTTTTAATTTATATTTGCTCTGTAATATTTTATTACATGAAGCTCTCTTCCTGTATCATTTTTTAATATTAAAATAAAATTTTTAATATTAATTAGGATCGGGTTTTTGGAATTTACCTTCCTGCTTTTTTCCCTTGGATTGAAGTATCTGAATTAATATATATATATATATATATATATATATATATATATATATATATAATCATAACAGTACTGATGCTAATGTAATAATAATAATAAAAATGAGAAGATAATATAATAATAATAATGAGAAAATATAGATAATAGAGAGAAAACTATTAAATAAAATATGAAGTAAAATAGAATATAGTAAAATAAAATGTAGGCATTACACTGACGACACCACCATTTACTCCCGCCTCGATAAGAAATTCGCCGAGGCTGATCTTGAAAAGGATTTCCAATCTGTGCTGGACAGGGATAAAAAATGACTCGTAAATTTTAATGCTTCTAGAATGACGCTGCTATCTTTTAACCACTATAGACAATCGCCCCTACCCACCCCCATCAGCATTGATCAGGCTAGCCTCCCTGAAAGCAAAACACTGCGCCTCTACGGCCTAACTCTCTCAACCGATATTAAGTGGAATTTCTACACTGAATTCATAGCTAAATCTACTGTTAGGAAGGTCGGTTCACTGTTAAGGGCCAAGAAGTTTTTCTCATCTGTATCCATCTTGCACATATATAAAGCTACCATCCGCCCTGCATTGAATACTGCTGTCACATATGTTTGGTTGCCTCTGCTATTCATCTTGGGGTTCTTGGCAAAATCCAACGGAGAATCTGCAATGTAATCGATCCCGACCTCGAGTCACTTGCTCACCGTCTTAATGTGGCTTCCCTCTGCCTCTTCCACAAATACTTTCACGGCTTCTGCTCCGATGAGCTTAGCTCCCTGGTGCCTCCTCTGGATGAATTTACTCGAGCTACTAGACTAAAAAGTTAGGTCCCACTGTTTTACAGTTAAACCAAGCAAATGTAATGGGCAACTTCTACTCAGCTTCTTTTCTCACACTTCGTTTCTGTGGAATTTCCTTCCGTATACTTGCTTCCCTGATAGCTACAATCTCCAAGACTTTAAATGCAATGTGAGTTGTCATTTTTTTATTTGTTTGATTTGCATCCTTTCTCTGACAACACTTGTATCATGTTTTTTTTCCTTTTCAATCTACTCTTATGCAGCCTTCTTCACACCAGCGTTTCCATCCTTCTCTTACCCATTCTCTGACACACTCTGTAACTGGATCCTCTTTTTCATCACTCTCCTCTTATGTAACCCCCAGTGGCAGTACTGCTTTGCTTGGGAGAAATTGATTATATAAAAAAGAAAAGTTATTTCTTACCCAGTCCACCACAGATTGGAGGTCCGTTTCAAGATCAGCAGCGAGGTCAGCTTTGTCAACCATGGTAGATTTCTCACTGAGGCAGGAGTAAATGGTGGTGTCGCCCGCATAAATTCCTCCTTGAGAGTTTTTCACATCAGAGAGATAGTTAATGAGGATCAAAAAATACGTAGAGCCTTGGAGAACACCCGCCTTCGTATGATAGGATCTGGAGTCATGCCCATTCAAGACGAACATCATTTCACGGCTGGTATTTGAGTAGGCACTCTCTTTTCTAAACTATGTGTATTCTGTCTACCGGTGGCGTGAGTCAGGTATTTGAGAATGCATCTTTAGAAAACTGTTAGTTATGAACATCAAAAATCTTGTGTCTTTTTTTAAAACTCGCCCTGGGAGCTTGGGAATGAAAAGAAAATCCTATATCGTTGTTTTAGTCTATCACGACACAGATCCAGAGATTACTTCTTCTTCTTCTATGTGCCCTGCCTTTAAGGACGTATGCGATCATGGCCTTCCACGTCTCCCTATCCATAGTGGCTCTTATTACGTTTTCTCCTGTTACACCACGCAAACCCCGTTCCGTCATCCACCTGCTCAGGTCTTTCAAATATATTATCCGCTGCCTTCCTCTGTCTCTTTTTCCTTCTATCTGGCCTGTCAATATCAGGTTCTCCAAGCTCTTCTTCCTCATTGCATGTACCAGGAACTTCCGTTGTCTCTTCCTGATGCTCACTATTAATTTTCTTTTCGTATTCAATCTTTTCCAACACCTCATCATTGCACACATGCTCGGTCCATGATATCTGAAGCATCCTTCTGTAGGACCACGTTTCTGCTGCTTCAAGTTTTTCCTTCATCTTCGATGATATTGTCCAACAATAACTGTCGTATTGAAGAACTGACATCACATAGCATCTAGTACACTCTTCTTTGTTTCTAGTAAAAGTTTCCTGTGTCTTAATACTTTACTCGGCTTCTGGAACGCATCATTTGCCATGCCAATTCGCCTTCGGATCTCTGTTTCACATTTTCTATACAGTCTTTTTAAATTTCACGAAGTGAAAAAAGAGATCCTGCTAGAATGTGTCTTCAGTGGCCAAAATAATGGGTAAAAAAAAAATAGCATTTTCAACGGGCGTCGTTAAATGTGCGACCAATAGACAGATCTATAATACTGTGTACTCAGGGATGTTATGGACATGAGAAATAAAAAAGATCATAGACGTTTTTTTAAAAAATGGATGTAATAAAGCAAGTATTTTGGAAAGAAAAACTCGATACCTGATTGAGAAATTAAACTGATTAATCAAAGTGAGGCGATAATTATATCCTTCAAATTTTTATAGAATCATTTATTAATAAAAATAAATCATGGCTTTAAGTGATAGAATGATGATACCTAAGCGAAAATTAAATGTGGCAGAAGGCCGAAAGTATGGAAAACTCAGTATGTGACTGTTCCCTATGCACGCCTACATTTGTTAAGCTACGCCATTCAAACTTTCTAGGGACACATATCTACAGGGAAGCCAGGTCGACACATACTTTTTGAGTTTAAGTTCAGTAATTTTCCCTTTCGCACTTTTTAGCCAATAGACACGATTGTTGACATTTGCTCCATAAAACATCTAAGATCCAAGATGGTTGTTGAATTACGCCACAGAAATCAAATCACACGTGTCAAACGCGACTAAAATATTTTTTATTAAAAAAAAAATGAGCCTTGATATTTAATTTTTATTCCGATGGTCAACAAAAAATGTGAATATTTTTACCCGTAATTTTGAATTAAAAGAAATATTTTTAAAAAAGTGTTTTCCAAACAAAAACAAAATATGTAAAAAATAGTGCCAATGGTTAATTTAATTATATAAGTGTTTTTTTTTCAGATTTAATATTTCATATATATATGACTTATTCAGTCATTATGTTCATTCCATTCTCGATGTAATGTAATTGCTACAATTGAAAGAAAAAATGAAGAAAGAAAAGATTATTAAGTATAAAGTGAAAAAACGATGAAAAGGATAATAGCCACTGCATTTTACAGGGACTCGCAGATGAGTAGAGGGGCACAAATGCAAACACGCATACGCAAAAAACAAACGCACACAGAAACCCACACACACGCATATAGAAAAACATGCACACACACTTATACTATCAAAAAGTATTAGCAGTCAATTGCTAATACCTTCTATGAGTGGACAGAGTGATTCCCAGAGAGTCCTTCTACGAAGTAATGGAGTACAGATATCAGATAGACTAACATCAATCATCTCTAATTGACAAACGTAAGTGACATTATATATATATATATAAACACTACGTTTTCTGAAGATCGCGTAGGCGTGAAACTCGAGTCACAACTCGAGCCGTCCTTTTATAGGATTTAACATTTGTAAGCGTGTGATGTATTAAATGTTGGCTCAGAATGAGAAATCGAAGTTCCGAGTTCGAATTCCAGTTGAAATTCTTTGCATTCACTTACGCGCAAATGCCTTTGGGAAAGGTATTAATCCGTCGTTTCTTCTTCCAGCTATGGGTTAAATAGCAGAAAATATTTGGTTCTCTAACCTTGGTTGTCAATCAGTAATGGCAACCTATTGCGGGACTTTCGAGAAACTAAGTGGTGTGTATCATTTATTAATTAAGTGACTGACTGAAGCGTTTATTTATTTATTTATTTTTGCATTTTGCTTTACTGAGTTATTAAGTTTGATTTCATGCCTATTTTTTCTCGGTTTGTCGTCTTTTTTTCGAGACTGTATCTGGATAAGAGTATACGTTTTGGCAAGCTGTTTAGTAGTTACAGTTACTGTTTTTGCTTTTCTTTAATATATATATATATATATATATATATATATATATATATATAGGGTGCGTCTAAATTACGCAAAAATCAAAATAACACGGACATCATATTTTAACAGATATATTTACCAAAATTGCACAAAAATATCTTGAAATACTAAAAAGTAAATTTATTTAATAAAATCGACATTGACTTCAACCACAGCCTCCAGATGACTTCGGAATCTCCTGAAACTCTTCTGAACGGTCTCTTTGTTTAATTTGCTGCCATAATCTTTTCCTTCAGTTTACCTTTGATATTACAAGAAGTTTTGTTAGTCTGTCTCTGAACTGAACCCGACACATGATAATCAAAGGTGTTGCAGTCTGGGGAGTTTATGTGGCCAGATGTAAGAAGCGACGTCGTTGCAGAAACCCTTTGCCACCCATGACTGGATTCCCTGCTTGTGTGGCTTAGTGTTGAGTCCTGTTGCCAGACATAACGTCTTCCAACAGCCATCCCCTTAACCCAGAGCAGCAATGCCGCTCTCAAGGCACATGATGTAGGCGTTTGTGAATCTGAGGCCCTCACCAGTAAATTCAAGAATTCTTTTCTTATCGAAACTATCAGAGTGAGTTTTCCGAGCTTCCGTACCTTCGAAATCACCATTAGACTCATTCAGCTCTTTCCGAATCATTTGCGATGTCTCGCAAACAATCTGAAAATTTCGTATTTGAGCTTCTAGAGCGAATGGCAAGTTTGAGTTTGAGTTTTGTTTAACGGCCTATCAACCTCTGTGGGTTATTTAACCCTCTAGGGCCATTCGTATCATATTTGATACAGTACGAAAACAAGCCTTGAAAGAAATATTTTCCTGAAAAATTTTTTAAGAGAAATATTTTATAAATTTCAAATGAAAGCAGTACTGACTGCTCAGTCAATGAATACCAAATGTTTCCTTATAGGGAAATACCAAATGTTTCCTTATAGGGAAATACTGTATCAAATATGATACGAATGGCCCTAGAGGGTTAATGCCAAAAATGTGGGGGTCTTAAGGTATTTTTTTAAAAATGTTCCGTTATAGTAAGAAGGTTGATTTAGTTAGGTTTTAGTGAATTTTTTTTGTTTTTATTCATTTTTATTTTAGAAAACTGAAAATATCTTTTAGTTTGTATTCAAAAATGTTTTATTGAGAATAATTTTTCCTTCAAAAATTTATTATGGTAATATTATTTTTTCAAAAATGATTTGTTGGTAAAATTTATCCTTCAAAAATGTATATTTTTCTATAAAAGTCTATTTTTATGCATATATTTTATGAAATTGTATTTTTATACTTTCATAGTGTTTTGAACCCCATTTGGGGTTTAACTATTTGCTCATGGCTGGGACCCTAACAGGTGCTACCACTCTAGGTTAGGATGGAGCTGGGAACAAGAGCAATTGAGAGGTAGTTCCATGCTCCTCACAACCTCCCAATCAGAAGCCTTGCTGTCGGATGCAGTTTACGGTCATGCTCAGGACCAGCGAATGGCAAGAAATTCTGCATGTGATTTTCAAATTTCTGTCGGCGTGAACTGCATCATGGTGTTCGTTTTGTTACATATGATGTCCAAGTAACCTTACTATACTGTGCAGTTGACAAAATCAAAACGAAACATTGCGCATGCAAGAAATTAAAAATATATACTAGCGATAATTTACCCATCGCACCTGTATATATATATATATATATATTTTTTAATCATTTCACCCGAGCAAGGCGGAAACGCCACTGATGTGCAGGGGGTTACATAAATGTAAAAAGATTAATTAGAAAAGAGTGAGGAGTACAAACTAGTTAGAAAGGAACAATAGAAAGCTGAGAAAGCAGGTGCGATGACAGATACATAGGTGGAGAGAAAGGGAAGGTTATACAGGGGAGGGGAGAGAGCTAGAGTTCAGTGGTTAGTAGATGAGTATTGACTTTGCATTTAAATTTCTGGAGGTTGTAGCCATCAGGAAAGCAAGAATACGGGAGTGAGTTCCACAGGCGGGAAGTGCGAGAGAGGAAGCTGCAGGAGTAGAATTGTCGTCTGCGTTTGGCTAACCTGACTGTGAATGGGTGGGACCCAGTTGCCAGTCTGGTTGCACGAGTAAACACCTGTTGAGGAGGCATCAGTGACTTAAGCTCATCCGAGCAGAAGCCATGAAAGTATTTATAGAAGAGACAAAGGGAGGCCACATTTCGACGATGGGGAAGTGGCTGCAGTCGAGTCGCCAGATCAGTACCTATCACATTACAGACTCTCCTTTGGAGCCTGTCAAGAACACTGAGGAGAACTGCAGATAGAGAGAGAAATAGGAATAAAAGTGAAGTACATCTTAGTGAAATTTCAGAAATAGATATGAAACATTAAGAAACCGATCACAAGTCCCGTAATCCCTGAGGTTTGTAGCGGCTCCACATGTAGTACAGCCGCAGTACAATGCTGTTTTTCTGGGTAAGAAAGACTGACGGAGCTTGAATTCAGAGTTCTTTCTAATTCTCTTAGACCGGTTTCCACTAAAATTTATAGGACCCATTAACTAGAAAGAGCATAGATAGAATCATACCTCCCATATGCAAATTGACATTGTATTTAAACTTTTAGAAATTGGAGATTGAATTTATCAGGGAAGCAAGGGAGTTTCACGAGCAGGAAGTGCGACAATAAACTGTTTGAGTAGAAGAAACGGTTACATTTGACTATTTCGGTGGTAAACAAGTTGGACCTTGATTTCAATCTAGTCAGTCAGTCGGTTAAATATCACGCGTGATACACGCTTGGGCGATCATGTCTCTTTCGAGTGATGGTTGACAAGTCAGAAGATTTTCCCGCAGTAGATTGTCATTCCTTTCTGCAATATAATGGTTGCCAATCAAAAGTATAGAAACAAATGTTCTTGCTATTCAACGCATGGCTGGATGAAAAGGCGGTTGATTAATTCCTTTTCCAAGGGTATTTGTGCGAAAGTGAACGAAACGAATTCGACTCGGCTCTTCGATTTGTCATTCCGAGGCAATATCTATTACACCACAACACCAGTTTAGCCGCACGCGTAAATACACGTGGTCGGGAAATACATGTACTCGGAGAATTTGCCATGAAAAAACTTTCTCCATATCTCATTCTCTGATGAAGCAAAAAGAAAGTTGCGACATATTAAGTTAATAAGCTTTTTATTTGTTCTTTATCTTATCATTCTGCCAGATTCCGATCTATATTTGAATCTCTCTCTCTCTCTCTCTCTCTCTCTATATATATATATCCAAGTATAGGGTACGTATGGATGGAATAATATTCCGTATCCAAAGAAACACTATTCTTAAAAAAGTGCTCAATACAAAGTAGAGCTAATAATATTTATTCAGAAATTATAACATGAATATGTTATAATATCACTACAAAAGTAGCTATTTTGTTTCGACACTTCTGGTGTCTTGTCAAGTGATCTTGTGTCTTATCAAGTGATCACTTGATAAAATACAAGAAGTGTCGAAACATAATAGCTACTTTTGTAGTAATATTATAACATATCCATCTTATAATTTCTGAATATATATATATATATATATATATATAATCATTTCCAAAAATTCCTGTTTCGCTGTATAACAGCTTTTCTTTGCAGCTAGATTAACCGTTTGCTTCAAGCCGGGATCGAAATCCGACTGATTCGTTATCACACGGATATCTTGCCACTGAGCTGTCGGTGTACGGCAGAGAAAGGCAGCTTTTATAACAGGTTATTAATAGGATGTAAACAAACAGCCAGTAGCTAAGAGCGTTCATTTGATAGCCGAACCGATCTGCGTTCTATTCCTTAACCAAAGAACGTAGCGTAAATCCGAAAGTAGTTACTGTTTTAATGAAATCTACTTTTCCCTATAGTGCTCCATCGACAAGCGAGAGCATCTATATATACATGAAAATGTATAGAAACAGCTTTATAAGAAGTATAAAAACGACCAACATACAGAAGAAATGGATACTGTAAGAATAGTTTCTGTGCGAAACCTGAAAACATCGAAATCTGAACTGAACAAAGAATTGGAAAAACGCGCGGAACACGATTATAACAAAAAATGATTGTTACAATAAAATATTACATATAAACTTGACACAATCATAATGTGAAAACAAAGACCTAAACAAAACGAAACAGAATGTCTAGGAAGGGTTCGAAAATTTACCGGTCGAAATCAATTTATTTATTTTTTTAACAACGATAAAAGTATAATAAATGTTAATAGGCGTAGATAGATCTACCTATCGTCCAGTTCACACACCTCACCGGTTTTTTGACCAGAAATAGGGCTTTATCCTTGTTATCATTTTCTGTGTTCAACATTGAGTTTCTGGATCCTTCTTCTAAACTTTTTTCATTTTTATTCACTCCAAGTTGCTCCTGGCGTCTTAGTGGTGTTATTGGGAGAAATTGATTAAAATAATAATAATTAGCGGAACCCGTGGAATTTCCACGGAAGGATAATTATGATTTCGTGGAAAATTTTTACTTTGTCATACTACAAATGATAGTAATATCTTCAAACATAAAGGTATTGGATAATAAAATAACGATAACACAGAGTGTAATTTTATTAAAATATCTATAAAAGTAATATCCATAGAAGCTACTTTACTGTAATCTTATATTATATTAAGCGGCATATGCACAGACCATAACGAAAATACTGTACGCTATTTTGCGAGAGATTTTAAAAGAGAAAATGTTTTTTTTATTACTGAAAAGTCATGGCTCCTGTGTCCATTGTAGACAGAAAAGACCAACTGAGTATTGGCCAAGGATGTAGAAGCCAGAAATTTCGTTATTAGGTTGCAGGATACGACAACAAACCTACCTATTTTTACTATATTGTACAGTACACAGATATATACAACACACAATTACTCTACAACCACCAGCTTAAGCTATGCTATAGGCTCATTCCTCCTACTCTCATTCTTTGCTACCCTTCCGTTTGGCAAAGGTGAGAGAAAGGCTGATGAGAATAGCGTTTATATAAAGATAGAGGGGGAAAGAAAAGCTCGTGTAGAGAGTGTGTTATCTTTCTTCAGTGGCGTAGCGGACAGAAAAACTAAGTAAGTAACTAAGGAAGGAACAAGCAGAATAATAATAATAATAATAATAATAATAATAATAATAATAATAATAATAATAATAATATGATATGAACATCATCCAGCACCGGTTACAGAAATAGAAGATGTAACCATTCTATGGGATTACACCATCTACACAGACAGAAAAATTGAAGCAAACAGGCCAGACATTATTGTTAAAAACCAGAAGGAGAAAACTTGTCTATTAATTGATATGGCTTGTCCAGCGGATTGTAACATAGCAATCAAGGAATTTGAAAAACTGTCAAAATATAAAGACCTGGAAATTGAAATAGAAAAAATGTGGAAATTGAAAATAAGAGTTGTACCAGTGATAGTAGGTGCACTTGGAATGATAAAAAATGGAACAAAACAACACATTGAAAGAATCCCTGGAAACCCCAGCTTAAGAGATATACAAAAAATTGTCTTATTAAGTACAGCCCACACACTAAGGAAAACGTTATCTATGTAATGCTGGGGATGATAGGGAAGATAGAAAAACATGAAATGGAGCCATAACAACACGCCACGACCTGCCTTAGGTCTCCCCGCAGACTTGGTTGGTAGTGAGACCAAAGCAGAAATCGAAATATGATGAAAAATGACATAATAATAATAATAATAATAATAATAATAATAATAATAACGACAACAACAACAACAACAACAACAACAACAACAACAACAACAATAATAATAATAATAATAACACAAGTCATTAAATATAGACCCTCTTAAAAATTTCGAAAAAAACTTTTTTTTAATTTTCAGAATTTTCAATACTGAGAATTATGTTCATCATATGCCTATTTAGATTAGCTTTGTTTTTTTTTATTTCCAACGATGTGATACTGAGACCATCCAGCCCCCAGAACCCATTGGAATTTCGAAAGGAACCTTTCGTTCAGCTTGTGATGGAAGATTGTCTTCAATCCGGTTTCCATTCTTAAGAAATATTCTAAGGAACATCAGAGCAGTTTTCAAAATAAATCCGCTCCTTCGGAGATATTTCGATCAAATCAAAAACATGACAAAAAGCTTTATGCATTTCATCTTCTGCAATTCTGGCAAAGAATACAAAGGAGAGAATGGTATCTCCCTAAATATAAAGTTGGAGGAGCATAGAATAACTCTTGGGAAGAAACACTGAAATTTGGTATGGCGGTTCATATATGGAGAGAAAGGGTGGTCGAATGAATAAAATAAAGATCAACATTAGAGCATAAAATGAGAGAATCTCGAGTACTGACAGCTTTTTTTTAGTAGGTCTAGTATAAAAATGAATCAATATTCAGGGAGCCTCTGAGAAAGAACGAAAGCAAGAAAGAAAGAAAGAAAGAAAGAAAGAGCAATCAAAAATGAAATTCTACCACGTCAACTAAGACACACATACCATTTGACTACTGAAAATATAACTATTCTAAGAGATCTTTTTTAAGATCATTCCATCTCAAACAAAACGATAATACCACTAAGACGCAAGAGGTTATTGGGTGTGAAAAGAACGAAAAGACTTTGGCAGAAGGAACCTGAAACCTAATGATAAACACGAAACAAGGGTAACAAAGATAAAACTTTACTAATGTTAAAAAAATAAACGAGCGAGAAGAAACCGAAAACCCAATCATAAACAGGAAACAAGAGATAGAGTTGTACTCCTGCTCAAAAGGTGGGAAAGAAGTGTGAACAGGGCGGTATGTGAACTTATCGTCTCCTACACCGCCTTTTGGATTTGAGTGTTTGTCAAAGCATATCCGGCTCCCGTAGTTCAAGTTTTTCTTCTCTCTGGTAATGTTAAAAGGTCACATACTATGGTTCAGTGGAAGAGACGAACAAGCCATACAAAGGTGAATAAAATTGGTGAACATTAACCGATATGAGTTATCTCCCCTAGGCAGGTAAAACGGATTAAGAACAATCTATTCCTGTGTATTGAATAAAGAACTCAGTTTGACATTCTGGAAAGGTTACCGAGTGCAATTACAACTGAAGAAAGCCGGAAGGTACATCGGTCGAAACTTTGAGAGTATAATAAACAAGATAAGCTCACTGCTTCGCATAATAAAATTAACTGAGGTATTTGGCTAGGAAACTTTTTGATTATTTAGTGAAGAGCCGGAAGGACAGGAAGATGTGAAGAGCCATGGTCGCCCAAGCCCTGAAGGGACACGGCATATATAAGAAGATGTAAACAAAAGAAGAGTGTTAAATGATAACAGAAACTGTTATATAGAATCGAAAGTGAACGAACCTTCCAGAAATTAATTAAACTATTAAAAAAATAATAAAAAAAAAAGATTTATTTGGCAACAAAAATTTAGCCTGTGTTTGTTTAGTAGCATATCTATCGCTATGCGTTATTTAATGCCGAAATGTAAATTACACTATTTACATTGTTCGGACTATTGTTCTCGTCTTTATTGCTATTAATACGATGTTTCGGTCGTTGTACGCTCCGGCCCTCTTCAGGTGCTAGGAATTTCGAACCGAACCCTTTATTACTATCACTAGGGTATATCATTCTCATTTCATGTGCGATGCCACTTCTGATTAACGATCGTAATAAAGGATTTGGTTCAAAATTCCTAACGCCTGAAGAAGGCCGGGGCGTAGAGCGGCCGAAACATTGTAATAAGGGCAATAAAGATGAGGACAATTGTCCGAACAATGTAAATAGTGTAAATACTACTTCATCTCAGAAGCATAGATAAACACGAAATTTTAATATTTTGAAGGCAGTTGCATGTGTTCAGCATCAGATAAAATTTATTGTTTGTAACTTTACTATGAATTGGATTTTGTTGCTAATTTCACTACAAATATGTATTGTAGATATTTTTTAATATAAAATTGCATCGATTTTTATGCTTTCATAGTGTTTTATTTGGTGGGGAGTAACTGGGACCATAACAGGTACAACCATAGCTGGTCAGAGTGAACCTGGGAACAACAGCAGCAAATGTGGCTCTTCGTTCCCCAAAACCTCAAATCTCCTGATCAGAGTCCTGTTGCACGATGTAGTTTATCGTCATAACCAGGACTAAGGAAAGAAAAACAATTAGCTGAGAGATTTTTTTTTTATCATTTCAACCCAAGCAAGGCAGTTTTACTGTTACTGTTGCGCAAGGGGTAACATAGGGGGAAAGTGATGAGAAAGAGGAGTAGGTTATAGGGGTGTCAGGAGGAGGGTAATAGAAGGATGAAAATATTGGTGTGATGGGTGTGGAGTGGATGGAGAAAAGAGCTTGAAAGAAAGGATGCGAGTTAGTGTGATAGGAGATGTCTATTGACCGTACATTTAAATTCTTGGAGATTGTGGCTGTCAGGGAAGCAAGCATACGGAAGGGAATTCCACAGGTGGGATGTGGGAGAAAAGAAGCTATTAGAGTAGAAGTTGCGGTTACATTTGATCGGTTTCACTGTAAAAGGGCGGGACCTAGTTGCCAATCTAGTACATACATAGGGAGCATCAGTGAGCTAAGAAATGAATAAGAGATACGAAGCGACAGTTACTGTTCTACAGTAGACTGCTGAGAGTACCGAAAACAAAAAGTAAACGAATGAAATTTCTGCTATACATTTTGAGAAAAGAACGCTTCGAAAATTTAACACTGACAGGACATATTGAGAAACAGGAAGAAGTGAAGTAAACAATGAGCAACTTATGGGTTTATGGGATTGGATTGCAGAGCAACGACAAAGAGTTTTTTTGTTTTTTTTAAAATCGTATCACCCCGAGCAAGGCGGTAACGCCACTGATGTGCAGGGGGCTACGTAATAGTGAAAAGATTGGAAAAGAGAAAGCCGGAAACCACATCCTAAACAGGGAACAAGGGATGAGCCTCTTAACCTGTTCAATAGATGTGGGTGGAGTGTGAACCAGGCGATAGATAGATCTATCTACTCCAATTGAAAAAAAAAAACAAATTGAGAAGATTTGAAAAGAGAAAGCCGGAAACCACATCCTAAACAGGGAACAAGGGATGAGCCTCTTAACCTGTTCAATAGATGTGGGTGGAGTGTGAACCGGGCGATAGATAGATCTATCTACTCCAATTGCCGAGTTAAAAGTTTCTGAGATCCAAAAGGGTTAGTGTTGTAACGCCGAGGCGGATACGATGCACAGAGAAAGTGTGCTACGGTATTATTCAGTACAATATCCGGTGTGATAAACGGATATACACAGAATGGTACAACAGTTACAATAACAAACAAAGCAGAATTTACAACACAGAGAGGAGGGGCTTAGATCAAAATAGTCGCCGAAGTAATGTCTGAATATTATTCGAATGACACTCGAATATTACGCCTCCAATGCTATTCAGTCAGTTAAGTGCCATACGTGATACACGCTTGGGCGACCATGTCTCGAAAGAGACATGACTGACTGGGCAGAAGATTATCCCGCAGTAGGTTGCCATTGCTTTCTGCGGTAGACTGGTTGCCGACCAAGGTTATAGAACATAATCTGTCCTGTTATTTAACCCATAACTGCGAGGAAGAGACGGATTAATACCTTTCCCAAGGGTATTTGTGCGTAAGTGAATGCAATGAATTCAGCTGGAATTCGAACTCGGCTCCCCGATTTCTCGTTCCGAGCCGATATCCAATGCACCACAACGCACATCCGATGCTATTACTATTTACTTAAATAGACCATTTTAGACAATGAGCTATTGCGTAATTGAGAATGCTGTAGGGGTGTCAGCCGCTCTACAACGGGCAGAAAGTTGTGGAGAGCCATGATCACCTACGTCCTGAAAGGCCACGGCATGTAAAAGAGTGATTACATGTAAGGATATAGTTGTTTTTGTTTTGCAGTCAGAATCAAATTGGGTTGACGAACTAAAAATAAATCGATAATAAATAACATATTGGGAAGATCGATTTGTTAATATTTATGCCGACCAGATAGAAATATTGATGCTTTGTCTCAGGTACTGCTTATCATTGCCATCTTTTCTTTTTTCTGATTTGTTTTTTATTTTTGCATTTCAACAAGGACGTCAGATATCGTGGATTGACTGCCATTTATTTCCTGGCTATCATTATTGATTAGCGAGTATAACGGTCCGCCTTACAGTTAATTGACGGGAAAGACAAGACCGTGCCTGCCGATGGTTGATGGGACATTTTCACTGCTAATAGATAAGAAATCAACAATTTAGTTAATTGTTGCAAGCGCAGGAGTTATCTTTTCATCAAAATTGACGTTGACCAAGAAAAAAAGGAACTAAAGTGAAAAGCCGACCTTGAACAGGCGAGTAAACAAATGTCTCACTCATTTACTTCGCTATTCTCAATGCTAAAGAGATGAATGTCTAATAAAGCTGGTCAAACCAATCAAGGTTAGATCATTATTATATTTGGGTTTTCGGTCAGTTCAAAGCTGTCTGACAGAATATATAGACAGATTGACATCAAGCCGTTTAATATTTTCTCAAGTCATTGTTCATCCAATACATGGCCCAAGAGCCACTGAAGAAAGGGGGTTAATGAATTACGTTGTTTTGTGAACATAAGAAAGTGAGATAGGATGGTTGGGTCACTATGTCGATCCAGATTGTTTTTATAGTCAGAATCCATCTTGCATCTATATAATAATTCTGCTTGTTCCTTCCTTAGTTAGTTACTTAGTTCCTCCGTCCGTTACACACTTACTCGCTACACGAGCTTTTCCTTCCCCTCTATCTTTTTATTCTCCTCGGCCTTTCTCTCACCTTTGCCAAATAGAAGGGTAGTAAAGAGTGAGAGATTAGGAGAAGAGAGCCTACTGCATTACCGTAGCAGTAGCAGCTTAAGCTGGTGGTCGTAAAGTAGTTGTATGCGTGTGTGTGTGTGTGTGTGTACTGTACAATATAGTAAAAATAAGTAGGTTTGTTGTCGTATCCCGCGACCTAATAACGAAATTTCTGGCCTCTACATCCTTTGCCATAACTCAGTTGGTCTTTTCTGTTTACAATAAACACAGGAGCCATGATTTTTCAGTTATAAAAAAAAATTCTCTTTTAAAATCTCTCACAAAATAGCGTACAGTATTTTGGTTATAGTCTGTGCATAATCCGCTTAATATAATATAAGATTACAGTAAAGTAGCTTCTATTGGCATTGCATTTATTTTATTTTATTAAAATATTTTATTTTAATAAAATTACACTCTGTGTTATCTTATTTTTTTTTTATCCAATACCTTTATGTTTGAAGACGTTACTATCATTTGTAGTAACACAAAGTAATAAACTTTCCATGAAATCATAATTATCCTTCCGTGGAAATTCCACGGGTTCCACTAGTATTTATAAATTTACCATCTGTCTATGCATTGGATTTTGTTGCCATATCTAGTCGGGTACTCTGCTATTCATCTCGAGCTTGGTCACAAAATCCAAGAATGTAATCTAACTTGACATGGCTTCCCTCTGTCTTTTCTACAAATATTTTCATGGTAACTGCTCTGAAGATCTTTATCTCTGTTATTCCGACCATTTATATTTAAGCGTGCTACTAGATTGGTATATAGGTCCCACTCTTTTGCCGTTAGAATAGTTAAATATAAATGCCACTTTCTATTCCAACAGTTTATTTTCTCGCACTTCACCTTGTAGAACTCCTTTAAAACTGTTAATTCTTTCCATTAATCATCTGAGAGACGTCCTCATGTCTTCCGTCAATATGGCTGACACTAAATACCAGAAAAGTGACTGGTTAGATTTGTCGGGCTAACATTCTCTGCCGTTATGAATTTGAAAGACAATATTGAATCCATTGTTAGAAAACCTGCCAAGAAAAGTGGTTCACTGTGTCATTCAAGACAATTTTAATTCCAGAATCTATCATACTTATCTAGAAGTCTACCATTCGTCCATATTTAGAATATTTCTATCCCATTTGATCCGGGGCTTCTGTTATTTATCTGAAGCTCCTTGATAAAATCAAAAGAATAATGAGCAACATTATCGATCATGATCTGGCATCTCGGTTTCAGTCTCTTTCCCATCACCGTAAGGTTATATTTCGGTGCCTTTTTTTTAATAAATACTTTCATGTTAATCATTCGGATGGGCTCTTCGCTATAGTGCCTACACTTTTTAAATTTAAGCACTGCATTAGAAAGGCGATGAGCTGGCTAGATGTAGCCATAAATTTTATGCTTACCGTTCCTTTTCTCGCACTTCTTGCTGGCGAGACTCCCATGCTTTCCAGTCAACTTTAATGTGCAAAATTTTAGATGCGATTTCAATCAGTATCTAATGTCCCCTTGATTACTCTTTTTTATTGCCACTCATTAGAAATGTTTCTGTTCCTATTTCTTCTACACCAAATAACTCTTTGTGTCTTAGTTGTTTTACTGCCTTGCTTCGAGTCAGATCGATTAAAATATGTCTAGAGTCAACCGTTATCTATTCTACATATCCTCATAGTATGCAGCTCTTGGTATCTCCTTGTACGTTCTGGCAAAATCATTTAGTAATGATGATTATCGGTAATGAAAGCACTTTAAGTAGAATAAGAATATTATTTGAGTTGTACACCGTAGAATTTCTCCTACATAATTATTGAATTATTGAACCACTAGTATCGGCTGTTTTACACGGGAGATAAGGTTATAGAAAATCTTCTCCATACAGCATCCCTCTCTTCGCAATTCTGATTTAAATAATGCTGTCGACCGAATAGTTCTCCGATAAATCTCCATTACATTCAATCACCTTAAATAAAGGCTAGGCGGGGCTATTCTAAGTGCGTCAGTAATGATGAGCATTTTTGCTCTTTCAAGTAAACAGCCGAGTTCATTCAAGTGTAACGGGAGATGCATGAGTTGGTCTGTCGGGACGTGTGGAAAGGGCAAAGGCCAAAGGTTAAACTGCATAGGTTTGACAAGTAGGGATCAGATTGTGGACACGCTTTACCCGACTAGTTGTTGATAATTCTCGCAACATAAAGCAAGCCCTCATTGTAGATAGGAAGACTGAAAAGCGAAGAGTAGGAGGAGGAAAATAAGGGTAGACTAGAAGGAAGAGAATAAGAGAACGGTAGGAGGAACATAATAAAAGAAGAGTAGGAGGAATGCATTAAGGGAAGAGTAAGAGGATAGGAATGAGAGAAGAGTTGGAAGATATGAATAAGAGAAGAGTGGGAGAATCAAAATAAAAGAGAGAGAGGGGCTGAATAAGAGAAGAGTAGGAGGAGAGGAACAAGGATAAAGTAGGAGGAGAAGAATAAGAGAACGGTAGGAAGAACATAATAAAAGAAGAGTAGGAGGAACGGGTTAAGGGAAGTGTAGTGCAATGGCCAAACTGAATAGAAAGAAAGCAGCTTGTCCAGACGGCATTGTAATAGAGCTGCTGTTAGCCCTGAAAGAATTCGGCATAGAGAAAATTATGGAAATAATAAATGAAATTTATAATAGTGTATAATGCCAGACGACCTATGCAAATCTATTTTCATAGCATTGCATAAGAAGCAAGGTGCAAACGAGTGTGAACTACACCGAACTATCAGCTTAATGAGTCATATTACAAAACTGATAGTCCGAACACTGATGAATAGAGCAAGAAGCACAATCAGGCCAGAGATAGGACAAGAACAGTGCGGGTTCGTCAAAGACACTGGGACAAGAAACGTCATATTTATGATTAGGATGCTCTCTGAAGAAGGACATAACCTTGCTTTATTGACTATGCAAAAGCGTTCGATAAAATACGTCACAAAGAATTGACGGAAATGCTTAGCAGCCTCGACATATTTGGGAAAGACCTAGAAATCAAGAATCTCTACTGGCAGCAAATTGCCTGCATACGAATAGGTAACGAATTCATAAGATATACAAAGATAGAAAGGGGATGTGTATTTTCACCGGATCTATTTAACTTGTACAGTGAAAATATTTTGAGGACCCTAGATTTTATGCCAGGATTTGTCGACGTAGGTCACAATATGAACAACATAAGATACGCAGACGACACAGTGTTGGTTGCAGACACGGAAAAAAACTGCAGGGCCTCCTACAGAAGATAGCTGAAGAGAGTGACAAGGGACTACAAATAAACTGCAAGAAAACCGAATGCATGGTCATCAGCAAAAAGAACAGCCTAAAGTGCCAAATACAGGTGGGGGATGTTGAAATCAAACAGGTACGAAAATTTAAATATCTGGGAAATGTTCTAACTTAAGACGGAAAGTGCAACACAGAGATCCAAAGGCGAATTGGCATGGCGAAAGAGGCGTTCCAGAAGCTGAGTAAAGTATTAAGACACAGGAAACTTTCACTAGAAACAAAGAAGAGTGTACTAGAATGCTATGTGATGTCAGTTCTTCAATATGGCAGTGACTGTTGGATAATATCAACAAAGATGAAGGGAAAACTTGAAGCAGCTGAAATGTGGTTCTACAGAAGGATGCTGCGTATATGGTGGACCGAGCTTGTGAGCAATGATCATGTGTTGGAAAGAATGGAAACGAAAAGGAAATTAATATTGAGCATCAGGAAGAGACAGCTGAAGTTCCTGGGACATGCAATGAGGAAGAAGGGCTTGGAGAACCTGATACTAACAGGCCAGATAGAGGGGAGAAGAGATAGAGGAAAGCAGCGGATAATATATTTGAAGGGCCTGAGCAGGTGGATGACAGAACGGGGGTTGCGTGTTGTTACAGGAGAAAGCGTGCTCAGAGCCACCAGAGATAGGGAGACGTGGAAGGCCATGATCGCCTACGTTCTGAAAGAACAATGTACATAAAAGAAGAAGGGGGATAGGAATGAGAGAAAATTAAGATGATATGAATAAGAGAAGAGTGGGAGGATCAAAATAAAAAAGAGACAGAGAGAGGAGGCGGAATAAGAGAAGAGTAGGAGGAGGGGAATAAGGGTAGAGTAGGAGGGGAAGAATAAGACAACGGTAGGAGGAACATAAAAAGAGAAGTGTAGGAGGATAGGAATGAGAGAGGAGTAGGAAGATACGAATAAGAGAAAAAGTGGGAGGATCAAAATAAAAGAGACAGCGGGACAGAATAAGAGAAGAGTAGGAGGAGGGGAAAAAGGGTAGAGTAGGAGGAGAAGAATAAGACAACGGTAGGAGGAACATAAAAAGAGAAGTGTAGGAGGATAGGAATGAGAGAGGAGTAGGGGAAGATACGAATAAGAGAAAAAGTAGGAGGATCAAAATAAAAGAGACAGCGGGACAGAATAAGAGAAGAGTAGGAGGAGGGGAAAAAGGGTAGAGTAGGAGGAGAAGAATAAGACAACGGTAGGAGGAGCATAAAAAGAGAAGTGTAGGAGGATAGGAATGAGAGAGGAGTAGGGGAAGATACGAATAAGAGAAAAAGTGGGAGGATCAAAATAAAAGAGACAGCGGGACAGAATAAGAGAAGAGTAGGAGGAGGGGAAAAAGGGTAGAGTAGGAGGAGAAGAATAAGACAACGGTAGGAGGAACATAAAAAGAGAAGTGTAGGAGGATAGGAATGAGAGAGGAGTAGGGGAAGATACGAATAAGAGAAAAAGTGGGAGGATCAAAATAAAAGAGACAGCGGGACAGAATAAGAGAAGAGTAGGAGGAGGGGAAGAAGGGTAGAGTAGGAGGAGAAGACTAAGACAACGGTAGGAGGAACATAAAAAGAGAAGTGTAGGAGGATAGGAATGAGAGAAGAGTGGGAGGAATGAAATAAAAGAAGAATGAGGTACTGAATCGAAAAAGTAATATAAACAGAATAAAGAGTAGGAGTAACAAAATAAGAGTAGAATTGAAGGAAAAATAAGAGAATCGTTAGAGGGACAACAGAATAAGAAAAAGTGAGAGGGACATCATAAGAGATGTGTAAGATTGGAAATAAGAGGAGAGTAGGAGGGAGAGAATAAGAAAAGTGTCGGAGGATAGGAATAAGATAAAAGAAGGGAGATGTGTATAAGATAAGAGTAGGAGGGTGAGAGTAGGTGAAAAGTAGGAGGATGGGACTAAGCGAACTGTGGGAGAATACGAATAAGAGAAGAATACAAGGAAGAGAACAAGAAAATAGTAGGACGAGGGAAGTAAGAGAGGAGTAGGAGGTAAAGGTAATTGAAGAGTAGGAGGATGGAACATGAGAAGGGACAAAAGACAGAAATATGAAAGGGTAACACGGAAATGGTTCGAGAAACACGGGGCTGATTTCCTGATACGACATCGAACAAAATTTCTATCGAGATCAACTCCTCATCTACCATGTATAGATTATGTTACAGACCTCACTAAATTCCTTGCGGTATACGCAACAAATATATTTCAGTTAATGACACTTAAAATGTTTACAGCAAAACTGTTCATCCATTTCGTAAATTCCATGCCAGGTCGCGTCAACGCCGTCATTTAAGCGATGTGAAGAGTTAGAAATTATTAGGTAGCTTTACTCTAATCTTTTGGCACGGCATAGTATTTATTTACAAAAAAGAAAGAGAAAAAAAAGAAAGGAATATTTTTGCATTATGGATTTTTCAAGGCTTAGCGTGAGTTTCTCAGATGTAAATTGGAATTGTCAACAAGTTCGAAAATATCCTTAAGCAATTCCTTGCGACGAACAATCTTTTCATGACGTCATCTCTATTTTTCAAAAGCGATGAAGACAAGAAAACTCTTTTCGTCATATGGAATTGATTTTTCATGTTTTCTATAATACAGCGTATCCGCGCGCACGTGCACGCACGCGCAATCTGAGTAGGTTTACAGACCTCTCTCTCTCTCTTTCTCTCTCTCTCTTTCTCACACACACACACACACACACACACACACACACACACACACACGCATGAGCGCACGTGAAAAGCCAATGCGTCAAAATTCAACTCGTCCGTTCGACGTACACATCTTGAATTATTAATGAAACAGATAAGTACTATGTATTTGATCTATTTCCACGGATGGCTTTTGAAGAATGTTTGGTTGCAAGTCCCGTCAGGAAACGTCCTCTTGTTTCCCAACTCTGCCCGACGGGGAGGTGACGACGGGGATGACAACGGCGCTGGTTGAGATACTGTTGATATTTAGACAACAATAAACAGACGTCGGTCTCATAATTTCTCAAGTGTTCATAGGTGAGTTTTGCATTGGCAACTGCGTTGAAGGACAACGGATTGCATCGTTTGAATGTAAACATGGCCCTGAAGCGTGATCATCAATGGTGATATAAAGCAATAAGACATTGAGGTGAAAAAGAAGAAGAAGACAATAAGAAAAGGGTAAATGAAAATGAGGCGAAGAAGAAGAAGAAGAAGAAGAAGAAGAAAGGCTGGAGGAAAATGAGAAGAAGCAGAAGAAGAAGAAGAAAAGTACGTACACGAAATTAGGAAGAAGAAGAAGAAGAAGAAGAAGAAGATATGAAAGGCTAAAGGAAAATGAGGTGAAGAAGAAGAAGAAGGCAATATGAAAAGAAGAAGAAGGCAATATGAAAAGGGTAAATGAAAATGAAACGAAGAAGAAGAAGAAGAAGAAGAAAAAGAAGAAGATATGAGAGGCTAAAGAAAAATGAGGTGAAGAAGAGGAAGAAGAAAAAGAAGAAAAAGAGAAAGAAACGTATGTACACGAAATTGGGAAGAAGAAGAAGAAGAAGAAGAAGATATGAAAGGCTAAAGGAAAATGAGGTGAAGAAGAAGAAGAAGAAGAAGAAGGCAATATGAAAAGAAAAAGAAGGCAATATGAAAAGGGTAAATGAAAATGAAACGAAGAAGAAGAAGAAGAAGAAGATATGAGAGGCTAAAGAAAAATGAGGTGAAGAAGAGGAAGAAGAAAAAGAAGAAAAAGAGAAAGAAACGTATGTACACGACATTGGAAAGAAGAAGAAGAAGAAGAAGAAGAAAAAGAAGAAACCTATGTACATGACATTGAGAAGAAAAAGAGGTAGAAGATGATATGAAAAGGGTATATAATAATAATAATAATAATAATAATAATAAGAAGAAGAAGAAGAAGAAGAAGAAGAAGAAACTATGATATTGAGAAGAAGAAAGAAGAAACTATATGAAAAGGGTAAATGAAAAGGCGGAGGAGAAGCATTAAAAAAAGAGAGAACTATGAAAGTAAAACTAAAGAAGAAAACAGTAAGAAATAAAAGAATAAATTTAAAGGAGGGTAGAAAATAAAGGGTTTAGAAAGAGAATGATGGAAGTGCAGTAAAGAAAGAAAACGACATAAAGGAGGAGGAGAATAAGAAGAAGAAGAAGAAGAAGAAGAAGAAGGTGTAAGAAGAAAAAAAAAGAAGAAAAAAGAAAAATGCGAGAGAGAGAAAAATTTAAAAAAATAAAGTTAAAAGTAACAGAGTCAAAGAAAAATGAAGAAGTAAATAGAGAAAGAGCAAAAGATGAAGAAAGGAAAAGAGAAAGAGGGATAGAAGAGGAAGAAAAAGCGAAAGAAGTGCAAAAGAGGGCAATAAAGGGAAAAAAGTAGAAGGAGGTGGAGAAAGATCGAAAGAAGAAGAAAAAGAAGAAGAATGTGAAAGAAAAATAGAAGAGAGGAAGAAATAAAAAATGAGAGCGAAAGAAAGGAAGACTAAGTGGATATAGTGGAAAAATAAGAGTAAGAAAGAAGGAGAAGTGAAAGAAAAAAAGAAAATGGAGGAAGAAATGTAAGAAGGAAAGAAAAAGGAAAATGAAGGGGATGAGGAAAAAGTGAAAGAAGAAGTGAAAGTAGAATGAGCGACAAAAAATAAAGAAGTGAGAACAACAGGTATAAAGAAGAAAAATAAAATAGAAAAAAAGAAAAATATGAAGATAAGAAAGAATTAAAGAAAGAGTGAAAGATCGTGACATTTTCATTCTTTTTACAACTCTTTCTTTCTACATTTTGTTCTAGTTTTTCCCCTGTAGAGAGAAAATATGAATGAGCAAAAAAGAAAAAACAAAAAATAACATAAAAATAAAAATAAATAAATAAAAACGAACAGAAATGGAGCAAAAGAATCAATATAGTAAACCCATCGGATGGAATAATTTATTCCGAAACGTTTTAACATGAGAAATTGCCATGATTATCGGATTTTCTTGTGGGACCAGTAAGCGCGTCTTAGTTGCTACACTCACAGTTTCAGCAGATATACTATGATTTTTTTCATCGGTCAGTGTACCCGGTAGCCTTTTCGGAAAGGAAACTACAAGATCTCCTACAGAATGTTAGCGAAGGAAATCAAGAAAGAACTATACATAAACTACAAGAAAACTGACTGCATGGTCATCAGCAAATACAGGAACCCAAAATGCCAATTATAGGTCAGAGATACTAAAATCAAGGAGGTACAGAAATTTAAATAAATAGGAAATGTTCTAATAAGGAATGGAAAGTGCGTCACTGAGAACCGAAAGTGGATTGGCATGGCCAAGGACGCAGTCTAAAAGCTAAACAGAGTATTAAGTGATAGGAAAATTTCGTTGGAAACAATGTTAAAAACCACTCTAATGTTACGTGATATTTGTCTGCTTATATATGGCAGCGAATGCTGGACAATCTCCTCAAAGATAAAGAGGAGATTCGAAGCAACAGAAATGTGGTTCTACATGAGGATGCTGAGGATATCATTGACCGAACATATGAGCAACTATAAAGTTTTGGAGAGAATGGAAACAAAAAGGAAATTTATACTTACCACTAATAAGTGACAGTTGAAGTTTCTGTGACACGTAACGAGGAAGAAAGGCTTAGAGAATCTGATATTCACAGTGAGAATAGAAGAAGATAGAGACAGGGAAAAACAGTGCATGAATACTGGATGAGCTTAAATAAGTGTATGGAAGAAGGCGGGTTTGGTAGAAATAACAAGACAAAATAAAAAAGACAAAATAATAAGGCAAAACAGAAAGATGTGGAGGGCCATGATCGCCAAAGTCACGATGGGACACAACATGTAAAAAGAAGAAGCGTTTTCGGAAATTCGAACTGAACCCTTTATTCAATGCACAGGAGTTGGCTGTTTTCATTCCGTTTTACATACTTGAGAAGGGGAGATAACTAAACCCATTTAATATTCGCTAGTCTCAATCAAACCTTGTGTGGTGCTAATACGTTTCTTTCAAGAAACCAGAATATGAGACTTGAGGCAGGACCGGAGCCAGGGATTGAACTCATAACCGCCAAAGAACAAGACTGAATAAATAGCTCTGTTCCGCGCGCATACGGAACACGACAACATATACATTAAGAACGTCTGAGAGAACAGCAGTCAAAACGTTGTGATCATGACAACCAAAACGGTTTGCTCCGACAATTTTTTATTTTATTTTATTTTGTTTTATTTCTATGGTTATTTTTTTACACTGTTTACATTATTCGGATTATTGTCTTAATCTATGTTGCCATTTGTATCACGTTTAGGCCGTGGTACTCTCTTCTTCGGGTGCTAGGAATTTAGAGCCGGTCCCTTTATCACTGGGGTATATGATCTTCATCCCTTGCGTATCGACTTTTTCGGTAGTCATGAATTATCTCCCTCTAACCCTGTAAGTTACTTGTTCACCACTGCTGTTGCCTGGTATTGAACTTACAACTCAATTTAGAGGAACTAACCAACGTTTATATAGACTGGGCCATGTGTTCTTAAGGACAAGAACAACCGAATTTTGTGTACTCATAAACCTAATGTTCAATAACCCCTTTTTACTAGAGTTCATATTGCAATTTTTTATGTTAATGGTTTTTCTCTAGTATTTTTTTACCAGAGCTCATATTGCAATTTTGACACTAATGATTTTCTCTGGCTATTTTTTGTTTAAACATCATTCTTCTTTATGTGCCAAGTCCAAAACATAGAACGACATTGAAAGTATAGGCGTTTATCACGAGAACATTTACAGTCTGCTTTACATACGTCTTTTTAATCATTTCACTCCAAGAAAGGCGATAAAGCCACTAGGACGCAAGGAGTTACTAAGTGTTAGAGAATATGAGAAAAAAAGGAGAGATGGAAAATAAAAAATATGATCTAAGAAAACAGAAGATAAAGATTGACATGGTAAGAAACCGGAAATGAGTTTAACACACACACACACACACACACACACACACACACACACACACACACACAACGAGAAGAAGAAAGCAAGCTAACACCAATAAAAAAATGCATAATTATATTTAAAAAATGGATATGCGTTGTGGTGCAGTGGATTATCGACACGGAACGAGAAATCAGAGAGCCGAGTTCGAATTTCAATTTAATTCATTGCATTCACTTACGCGCAAATATCCTTGGAAAAATATTAATCGGTCTCTTCCCTCCAGTTATGGGTTAAACTTCGATCCAGTTATGGGTTAAATAACAGGAAAGATTGGGTTCTATAGCTTTGGCTGGCAACCAGTCTACTGCATTTTTTCAAGTCCATGATTGTATTTGGGTTTAATATTGGAGGGTTTTTTTCTTTGCCTTCTCCACAGTGATTTATCGATACACCGCCTCTAGCTAGCTGGCCGTGGACTCCGCGACAGTTCTTCCGCCCTTATTTTTCGTCTTACCGGCTTGCTAACATTCCATCTCACTCACGATACCATGGAGAATTATCCAGAATGATCAGAATGTTATCAGCAGGGGATTTGAGAAAGAATAAAAGTATACCATTGCATGCTTAAATAGAAATTTATTAATGGAAAATAATAACATGAATTGGTACAAGTTAATGTTCAATGAACGGTTAAGGGTGTCAAGAGTTCGATGAAATATTCGTTCGTAGTATTCCTTGCAAGAGTGAGTTCATGTGTACGTAGGCAGGAACGTATGTATGTATGAGCATTTCTTGGGTAGGAGTGTCTTTAAAGTATTCGTTCAGGGTGAATGGTGAAAGGGAAGGAAGTGAGAGGTGAGTGGTGAGAGAGACAATAATAGCGATCGCTTGACGTTAGTCAAGGGACGTGTTAATTACGCTCGTCTCTGAATTCTCTGACGACTTGGCCCGTCTTTTATTTCGTTTGGGAATTATACAGGATACATACAGTAGAATAAAAAAGACATCACCATCAACTGCACTTATTAACTATTCCTTTCGAGTTCATACAAGGATCTCATTCAATAATCCTCTAGTTTGGGTTTTTCTTTGAGTTTCAGTTTTGTTTAATAGTATATCAGCCTCTCTGGGTTATTTAATGTCAAAAAGGTGTAGTTTTAAGGTATTTTTTAATGTTCGGTTATAGTCAGTCAGTTAAGTGCCATACGTGAAACACGCTTGGGCGATCATGTCTCCAAAGAGACATGACTGACTGGGCAGAAAATTATCCCGCAGTAGGTTACCATTGCTTTCTGCGGTAGACTGGTTGCCAGCCAAGGTTATAGAACCCAATCTGTCCTGTTATTTAACCCATAACTGGAGGGAAGTGACGGATTAATACCTTTCCCAAGGGTAATTGTTTGTAGGTGAATGCAATGAATTCAACTGGAATTTGAACTCGGCTCCCCGATTTCTCGTTCCGAGCCGATATCCACTGCACCACAACGCACATCCTTTCAACGCACATCGGTTATAGTAAGAAGGTTGATTTAGTCAGATTTTAATGAAATTTTTTTGTTTTTATTCATTCTTTAGTTTAGAAAACTAAAAATGTCTTCTAGTTTTTTATTCAAAAATGTTTTTCTGAGAATAATGTTTTTCCTTAAAAAATGTGTTATGGTGATAATTTTTTCTCCAAAACTGTTTTGTTGGTAATATTTTTCCTTCAAAAATGTATATTTTTCTATAAAAGTCTATTTTTATGTATATATTTCTATAAAAGTGTATTTTTATACTTTCAAAGTGTTTTAACCCCAGTTTAGGGGTTAACTACTTGATCATAGCTGGAACCCTATCAGGTGCTACCACTCCGGGTCAGTGTGGACCTGGGAACAACAGCAATTAAAAGGTGGTTCTAAGCTCCTCACAACCTCCCAATCAGAAGCCTTGCTGCCGGATGTAGTTTACCGTCATGCCCAGGACCGGGTTTTTCTTGGGCCATGTATTAGGTGACAAATTATAAAAATAACATTGGGTTGCGAAATAAGCTTCTTAACTATTACCTTTGTTTACATTTAAGTTTCAAGACCCTTTAATCAGAAAATGGCAAAATATATCCTGGATGACATCGTGGATTAACGGTTTTAATCCCTTGGCTAATTCACAATAACAATTCTGGGATGATAAACAATCCAATTATTTTGCTAAGCCTTTTCATATAAATCTTTCTAAATCTCTATGAACATTTTTTTTGTCTTAAGTGAGTCATAGTAAATCAAATTTTGTTGCCTCGTTGAGATATTGTGTTTATAAAGTCTAATTTTAAACCTTACCAGTATCTATTATTGACGAAAACATTCTTAATATACGATATGTAAATGACACAGGATATATTTTTTAATCGTTTCACTCCAAACAAGGCGATCGTACCACTTAGTGGCAATGCGTTACAAGGAGTGAAAGACAACGAAAAGACTTTAGTCAGTAGAAAGAACAATAAAAGAACAGTTTTTAAATACAAGCACTGGCCGATTGTTCTTTCTTTAATCGGTGAATAGTAATTTACTAAGAAAAGTTTGGATTTAGTTCAAGGTTGAATGTATGGAGGTCGCCATTACTTTCTGCGGTAGAGTGCCAACCAAAGCTACAAAATCCAATATGTCCTTCTATTTAACCCGTAGCTGGCTGAAGAAGAGACGGATTAATATCTTTCCCAATGGTATTTGAGCAAAAGTGAATGAAATGAATTCAACTGGAATTCAAACTCGGCTCTCCGACTTCTCGTTCAGAAGAGATATCCACTGCACCACAACGCACATCCCAATGACCGAGTACAGCAAAAGAAATTACATATTTTGCTTGTGGCGATCCATAACTGTGTGTGTTGTGGTGCAGTGGATATCGACTCGGGACGACAAATCGGAAAGCCGAGTTCGAATTCCGCTTGAATTTCTTGCATTCACTTACGCACAAATACCCTTGGGGAAGGTATTAATCCGTCTCTTCCCTCCAATTATGGCTTAAATAATAGGACAGATTGGGTTCTATAACCTTGCCTACTACAGAAAGCAATGGCAACCTACTGCAGGATAATCTTCTGCCCAGTCAGTCATGTCTGTTTCGCGACATGATCGCTCAAAGCGTGTATCACGTATGGCACTTAACTGACTGATTCATAATTAAAATCCAGGTTTGAATATATTTTCCATTCAATGTATCTAATACAAAAGATATTAACATTATTTCTATTTATACTTGAAAAAGTAAAATGTAAAGTCATGATTCTAGCGTGACAAGCTTGTTAACCATTACACCATGTCGAGTTGCCCGAAAAAAAAAAAAAAAGGGGGCAAAGCAAAGGTAACGATAATATAAATAATGAAACACCAGAACTTTTGTTCTTTTTGTTTGTTATCAATTCTTTCCATTCACTTCTTCGCTAGCACATGTTCCAGAACGATTTAATTAAGGATCATAATTGTTAATTATGGCCTTGTTGAATTTCGATTATCAATATTATTCCACGCAGGCTCATTTAAAACGTTTAACGAGCCTCTGAGGAATGTGTCTTTGGGATCTTTTGATTCTTCCTCTTACAGGCTCTTATAAATTAGCAACATTATAATCTTCATTAACAGAAACTATTCCGAAAAAAAAAAAACAACAAAAAAATAAAAAAAATAAAAACAATAGGCCATTACCTAATATATAATTTGATTGTAGTTTTTATTCGGGATGACTGCACAAAAAAAACCCAAAAAAAACTTCGAAATGATTTTGTATTGTTATATAATGCGAAAATCGGCTAAAGTATTTCAAGAAAATAAGTGTGTTCGTTTCGGATTTAATTTTGTTTTCTCGATGCCAATCACTGGAGAGAAAGAAAATAAAACACGCGATGTTGCATGTCCCTTCAAGTTCACCAGTGTCCTTAAGAGCTATAGCACAGAGAAGAAGTTTGGTGGCCATAAAACACTAGTCCTCAAAGCTCATAGACATAGAATTATTATTATTATTAATAATAATAATAATAATAATAATAATAATAATAATAATAAAATTAAAGCTATGACGTCATCTCAGTTATTCACATTTGCAGGATGTGCGGATGGTGTAACCGAAAACGAAATCGGCTCGGCAAGTTTGAACTCCGACCGAATTCGTTAAATTCATTTCGCAGAAATGCCGTTGTGAAAAGCCTGAGTCCGTATATTCTTTCCCTAGTTATAAGTTACATAAGAACGCTGACTGGAATCTTTTCCCCTTGAGGTGTCAATCAGTCTAGGAAAAGGTAAAAACTTGAGTTTCGAATTACTCTAAAGATGGATGAAAACACTTCCCTGCAGTACATATGATGCCCCCACGACTCTAATGAGTTTACTTACCTGCCACTTTTTGTGGTGGTGGGGATCCAAATCATCTCTCAGTTGCGTCTCTGTCCTCGAAGACAGAGTGCGGCTCAGTTGTAGCTCCGTCCGCGAAGACAGGCATGCAACCGAGAAAAATAATACTGTGAGATGCCCGGTCCCGGGGAACAGTGTCCCGAGGCCGCGCCTCCCAATTGCACCACAGGGGTAGACCGGTGCTTGTGACCGGGGCCAGCACGACCGGCGGTTGCGGGGACTGTGCAATTGTTATGCTTTAGTCCGCTCGTACAGGTCCAGGCTCCTCACAATAAACCTTGACTCCCTGTTGGGGGAAAAGAGGTAAATAACTACTTGACAAGTGACGTTACGTTACAAAGATTACCAATACTATTTTTCTGTCTTAAACTATTTACAAGGATTGATCAATAAGTGTGTAGCCTATTAGCTTACTTTTCACCCCTGCATAAAATTGGTTGGTTGTTTTTGTATTATGGCATATCAACCTCGGCAGATCATTTATTACCAACTAAATTTTTATTTTAATTTATTTATTGCTGGTAATACCTTTTTCTTTCAACAATTTATTGTTGTTTTTTATATAAGTTTTGTGTCTAGTAATACTTTTTCTTTTTCGAGTACCAAGATTCATTGGGATTTGTTTTTAAGGGCAGGGTCCCCAAGTCCTGCCCTGTTATTTAACCCATAACTGGAGGGAAGGGACGGATTAATACCTTTCCCAAGGATGCCAGTGCTTAAGTGAATGCAGGATATTCAACTGGAATTCGAACTCGGCTCACCGATTTCTCTTTCCGAGCTGATACCCACTGCACCACAACGCACACCCGTCACTATACGCTTACAGCACCTGGTATTCCCAAGCGGTCACCCATCTGAGTACTGACCAGGCTCAATGTTGCTTAACGTCGGTGATCGAACGTGATATCGCCGTAAGCCGCATAAAGTTGGATGGGTGTGATTAATATTAACGGGAATATCTAAGCTGACATGGGAGGATTTCAAACGAAAAGAGGTACGGTTTTGAACTACGGAATAAAGAAATACGTAATAAAGTGAGAGAATAAGGAATAAAGGAAATACGGAATGAGGGAATTACGGAATCAGGGACTATCACAAAATGTAATAACAGATCGAATTAATTGAAACCAGAGAGTAACAATCTGGGACCAAAACGAGAGGTTATAGACCCTAGATGACGTCAATCGGGATGAGAGGATAATTATCAGAACAGGTCACCAATGCCGCAAATCCGTTTGAATTCACAAAGAGATAAGCCGACCAACTTTTCGAAGTCTGAAATCCGACACGGGAAAATATTTCATTGTCTATCTCTGGAAATATTCCACAAAAAAATTTAAACAGGAAATTTCAAAAACTTCCTCTGACACCAATTAGCATGTGGGGTTTGATACATTCACACCCACACACACACACACATGGTCACTCAGCGTTCACGTGATAACTTAGTTTCCCGCGTGAACGAATGCCAATAAAAGCGGGGAACGTCACGTGGTACGCTAGTTAGGATTTTGTTCCGGACAAGAGCAGACATGTTTCCCTAACTCACAAAAACACCCGCGCACTAATTGCGGGTAGCAATTAGGGGCGCAATTTTTTATTTCTCACCAGGGAAAGAACTCTTTCCTTAATTTTATGCATGCTCTCAACCCTATGTAACCTTTGTTAATATATTGTTTTTCTTGGTTACTTTCGCCTACTCGTTCTTTCTTATTTCCTGTTTTATTTCACCACCCAGTTACGTCGAGTCGACTCGTAAACTTAAATTAGTAACGGACGCTTCGTCCTCAACAAGTATATCAGAATAATAAACTGGTAATGAGGAGTTTAAAGACTGTTTTCATTTTTGCAATTCGTCGAGCAATCTCTCTCTCTCACTCACGGACAGACTCTGTCTCTCTCTCCCATACACTCTCTACCTCACACACATTCTCTCTTACCCCCATACAAAACTCCCACTCTTTATATATATATATATATATATATATATATATATATATATATATTGTCATCCACAGACAGATGTTTCGCTGTATCACAGCCCAACGGTACGGTAAGATATCCGATTGTTTCTAGGCAGGATTGAAACCCGACTGAATTTACGTCAGACTTTAGCGTGTTATATACAATGTAAACCCACGTGAGCGTATTTAAATTCATTACTGAATGAACGATGCGTAGATGCGTGATATATATATATATATATATATATATATATATATATATATATAGTGTGTTTAGGCAGCAATCTCTGTTTTATGCAGGCTTTGTTAAAAATGACAGACAAGTTATTATGGTTAAGTTTTTCATGTAATTTTTTAATTCTTATGATTTTTTTTTCTTTTCAGAACATAAATTATATAAAAGAATTATCCAGATGCTTCGTTTATTCGAATGGCTTCGGCTATACTTTTTTTGCCTTTATCGAGGATAAACTTTATTTTACGTGTGCCAAAATATGTGTATTATTTATGTATGTGTGTAGAGTCATGTGTGTATTATATTCTGAACACGGTGAGTACATTGTCGCCGTGTTCATAGTTGATGTTTTATGTTTTAGATTTTCTTTTTTTATTTATAATGCTTCCATTATTTTCAGTATTTTTTATTTGTATGTGAATAATGTTATTTTATTTGTATTATCAAGAAGTGTGTTACAGATAGAGTTTGGTAGGTCTTCGTGTTTGTTTAAATAAGATCGAATTGAACTATGGTCTCTGATGCAACGTTAGCCTTTTCGTCAAATGTATGGTAGTGTGGCCAATATAATTATTTACGAATTTGGATTGATCAAGAACAGTTCTTCAAAGGACATGTAAATCGTAACTAATATTGATTCTCTGTAGTCTTGATCTTGTAGATGATTTTTTATTTTTTGACGATGAGGCTAGCAGTTTTGAATTTGTGCAATAGATAATTAATTTAATTTAATTTTTTTTTTGTTTACATCAACGGGAGTTGCTTGTTTTCGGATGATGTTTCGAAGTGAAGATTCACCCTGTTTATAATTACTATGCATTTTATTTTTGTAGAAAATGTTATTGTTTTTTGCTGTGTGATTGTTGTTATTATTAGTCACATTAGAAAGGAAAACTTTAATGTAGTAGTCAATAAAAGAGTTAAAGAAATCGTTGTTCACAAAGGTTTGTTTCAAGTTATGCAGGTCTTTAAAGAAACGCGGGCGAGAGGATGAATTCTCGTACGCTTTCTTAAAGAAATTTTTAATAGCACCAAATTTATATCTAAGACGACATTAACTAGTAAAATTAAGGTGACAAGAATTTTTACTAGTGTTTTTTTATGTAGAAAAGAATTGAAACTATTATTATTAGACTCCACGAGAACATGCAAGAATGGAGATTTATTTTTTGGCTAAGCTCATATGTAAAATTGTGGAGGCAAGTTTTTCGAACGTAGTTTCAAGTTTATCGATTTCTTTTTTGTTCTCAGCTGAAATAAAAATACCATCGACATAGCGAACATATATTTTTGGTTTGGCAACTTTTTAAAAACTGTTTTCTACATGCGAAATATAAAAGTTAGAGAAACACGAACCGAGAGGTTTTCCCATACTTACTCCGTTAGTTTGCGTGTGAATATTGGTTGTAAAGGGGGACTTTAGTGCTAAAGGCAGCAAAAGTTTATATATATATATATACGTTCTCACACCCTGATTGAGCACTCTGGAAGAATGGTAGAATTTAAAAACCATTAGCTACTCTGGCATGTACACATCGCTCATTCAGTAAAATGAATTAGAGCACTCTAGCTATTGGGCGCGTATAATGATAATATACGCGCTAAAAAGTCTGCCTTCTTCTACCGAACGCCCATAGCCCAGAAGTAGAATCTCCGACTGACGCCAATTCGGTCGAGTTTCAATCCTGGGCTAAAAAGCAATCGGAGTCTAACCGTACTGATGAGCTGTGATAGAGCGAAACAGATCTGCCTGCGGATAACAATATATATATATATATATATATATATATATATGTGTGTGTGTGTGTGTGTGTGTGTGTGTGTGTGTGTGTGTGTGTGCGTGTGTGTGTGTGTGTGTGTGCATATGTGGGCGTGTATAATGATAATATATACGCTAAAAAGTTTGCCTCCTTCTACCAAGCGCCCGTAGCTCAGAGGTAGAATCGCCGACTGACGCTAATTCGATCGGGTTTCAATCCTGGGTAAAATGCAATCGGCTGTCTAGCCGTAATGAGCTGTGATACAGCGAAACAGATCTGTCTGCAAATGACTATATATATATATATATTGTTGAGCTGGCATGATGCTTAACCCTGGAACACTAACCATCATTTAAAAGTAGACCCATACAAACCATGGGTATATCATACGCCATTTTAGAAATATCAAAAACATGTTAGATATAAATCTTTATTTGAAATATTTTACATGCAGACAGACACTTCAAAATTTGTACTTTGAGTTTACATTAATAGGATCTGAAAAACATATTATGTAAGTAAGAAAATCAGGTGTTGAAAATCTAAATAAATTGTAATTAAAATAGCGTCATTTGCGCTGGGTACTATATATGTGCGTTGTGGTACAGTGGATATCGGCTCGGAAAGAGAAGCCGGGGAGCCGAGTTCGAATTCCAGTTGAATCTATTGTATTCACTTACGCGCAAATACCCTTGGGAAAGGTATTAATCCGTCTCTTCCTTCCAGTTATGGGTTAAATAGCAGGACAGATTGGGTTCTATAGCCTTGGTCGGCAACCAGTCTACCACAGAAAGCAATGGCAACCTACTGCGGGATAATCTTCTGCCCAGTCAGTCATGTCTCTTTCGAGACATGATTGCCCAAGCGTGTGTCACGTATGGCACTTAACTGACTGACTATATAACTATGGTTAGTGTTATCGGGTTAATGCCAAGAGTGTTGCTTTTGCAGTGGTTAAAAATATTTTGGCTAGCAGTTTTTTTGTCGTAATATATATATATATATATATATATATACAGCCATCCGCAGACAGATCTGTACGGTTAGACATCCGACCGAATTGTCGTCAATCGGCAATTCTACCTCTGAGCTGTGTAGAAGAAAGCAGACTTTTAGCGTGTGATATACCATTTAAACGCACGCCAGTAGTTAGAGTATTCTAAGTCATTACTGAATGACTATATATATATATATATATATATATTTGTGTATGTGTGTGTGTGCGTGTGTGTGTATATATTAATAAATATACATATTGTCCTATGATGATGTCATTACTCGGTTATGCAATCATCAGATGCATTTTTCAAACTGACATTTTCATAGATTTGAATTTAGGTTCGCTCAATGTTCATTGGAGTCAAATCTAATAAAGTTAAGTTACTGCTTTTTATGAACAAGAGTAAAAATTTAAATATACTAAGGTTACATGCGGATCAATAATGAAAATTTAACTTTTAAAATTAACAAAGATAAAAAAGTTTTTTAAATTTTAATATGCAGGGAAATGAAACCAAAAGGAAGTAATTCATAATTATTAATAGCCATATTTGAGAAAGAAAGAAAGAAAGAAAGAAAGAAAGAAAGAATGAATGAAAAAAGAAAGAAGAAAGGTAAAGAGGTAAGAAAAAGAAAGAAAGAACGAAAGAAAGAATGAATGAATGAATGAATGTATGAATGAAAAAAGAAAGAAGAAAGTAAAGAGATGAGGAAGAAAAAGTAAGAAAGAATGAATGAATGTATGAATGAAAAAAGAAAGAAGAAAGGTAAAGAGGTGAGGAAGAAAAATAAATAAATAAATAAAGAAAGAAAGAAAGAAAGAAAGAAAGAAAAAAGAAAGATAGAAAGAATGAATGAATGTATGAATGAAAAAATAAAGAAGAAAGGTAAAGAGATGAGGAAGAAAAAGAAAGAAAGAATGAATGAATGTATGAATGAAAAAATAAAGAAGAAAGGTAAAGAGGTGAGAAAGAAAAAGAAAGAAAGAAAGAAAGCAAGAAAAAAGAATGATAGAAAGAATGAATGAATGTATGAATGAAAAAAGAAAGAACAAAGGTAAAGAGGTGAGGAAGAAAAATAAATAAATAGATAAATAAATAAATAAATAAATAAAGAATGAATGAATGAATGAATGAATGAATGTTTGAATGAAAAAGAAAAAAGAAGTGTAAAGAGGTGAGGAAGGAAAAGAAAGAGAGAAAGAGTGACTGAATGAATGAATGAATGAAAAAAAGAAAGAAGAAAGGTAAAGGGGTGAGGAAGAAAAAGAAAGAAAGAAAGAAAGAAAAGTAAAGGAGTGAGGAAGAAATAAAGTGGCAAACGTATAAAGGAATTTATATCAATTGGTGTCTAAGAATTTAAGTAAGTATTTTTTCTATGTCGACGCGCGGTCATTAAATCGCTTTTTCTGTTAAGTAGATTAGAGTCATCTATACGAAAGAAGATGACAAGTTTTTCTAAAAAACGTAAGATTTGGATTTAGCTATGTTTCAAGTAATAATTGGGTTCTGGTTATTGTTTTTTTTTTTTAATTTCCAATAATATATGGATAAAGCAGTGCTTTTGTTGTATTTACTATTGTTTAAAGACAACATGAGATTATTAAATCTCGGTTGTCGATCCAAAGTAAAATTTAACATCATCATTATCCGGATGTATTCTAACTTTATAAACAATACTTTCGGACATACGGCGGCCATTCAGTGGGTAGGTTTTATTTTTGTCAGCAGTTGCAATTATTTTTTGAAGGTTTATTATTGTTAGTAGTAAGGTAACTGTTATTATTCAGTTGGGCCAAGCATTTATTTGATAGTTTATTATTTTCTGAAATATATTTATCTATGTTCTTAATACAAATACAACTGACTTTAACATTAGCTTTGTTGAAAAATACCCTAAAAATCCAACAAAACAATGCTAAAGTCAGTTATTATTGCACGAAGAACAAAGATAAATATATTTCACAACCTAATAGCAACTAATTCAGTTCTCAACCAAATTTCAAACACTTGACAGAGTTAGATAGAACACCTCCTTAGCTAAATTTTGAAAAAAGGTTTTGAATTTTGGTAGAGTAGAAAAAAAGTTACATCAAAATATGTGAAGTCCGAAAAGGGAGACTAACTACATAAGTACATAAGTGAGTGACTGACTAACGGTTCTAAAAATAAATCTTATTCTTTATAACTTTTTGTTTAATATTTTTGCATGCGATTTTCAACATTTAAATTCTGATGAAATCTTTTATCATTTTTGTCAATCAGACTGTGCTTATCACTTACCATTTTATCAGAACTGATTATTATTTTTTTTAATCATTTCACCCCAAGCAAGGCATTCCACTGCCACTATTGCGCATGGGGTTACATATTGGAAGGTGAAGAGAAAGAGTGGTTAGATATAGGAAATGTCAGAAGGAGGGTGATAGATGGGTAAGGATACCGAGGCTGGGGGTTGGGTAGATGGGAAGAGTGTTTGAAAGATGGTTAGTGTGTTAGGAGGTGTCTATTGACATTACATTTAAACTCCTGGATATTGTAGCCGTCGGGGAAGCAATCATGTGGAAGGGAATTCCATAGTTGGGAAATGCGAGAAAAGAAACAGTTGGAGTAGAAGTTGCGGTTGCATTTTATCGGTTTCACTGTAAAAGGGTGGGATCTAGTTGCTAATCTAGTATCTCGTGCAAATTCGTACCTAGTGGGCACCGGTGTTCTAAGTTCATCGGAGCAGAATCCGTGAAAGTATTTATAGAATAGACACAGGGAAGCCACGTCGCGCCTGTGAGAGAGAGACTGCAGCCAGTCTGCCAAGTCGGTATCGATCACATTACAGACTCTCCGTTGTACTTTGTCAAGAAGCCCAAGGAGAAAAGCAGGGGCAACCGACCAGATGTGGCAGCAGTATTCAATGCACGGGCGGATAGTAGATTTATATATGTGCAGGATAGTTTCAGACGGAAAAAATATATATACATATATATGTAGATATATGTCTATGTGTGTGCATGTGTATTTGTGTGCATATGTATGTATGTCTGTGTATGTGTGTACATGTGTGTGTGTGTATATATATATATATATATTTGTTTCTGCGTGTATATGTGCGTATGCTTTTGTGTGAGATTTTGTATCTGTCTGTATTTATGCATATAGTTGACTATAAGTAGACACACGTATGTGGTTTTATTCAGTACATAAAGCTTGGTAGATTTTTAAGTCGCGTACGTATTTTGTTTTTTGCATGTCAGTTTGAGTTCGTACATCTTTAATTATAGGGTTATGCAAAGTAGTGGCTGCACTCATTTTCGATACCTAAATTTAAATTGAATTTTTTATAAATTAAAAATTTTCTTAGCTTTAATTGAAAGCGAAGTGATTAAATTTATTAATTCCAGTAAGCAAAATAATCTGGTGTGTTTTAAAATGAAATTATATTGATTAGAATCTAAAATTTTTCCGATTTAAAAATTTTTTCAATTTTTCAGCCATTTTTGATCGATCGACATTTTCTAAACATAAGCTAATTCTCGGTTTTAATAAATCTTGCAATAATAAAATATACCACGCTAAGACATTTTATTCAAATTAATAAATTTAAACTTACCGTAATCTGATTTGAAACAAGTATTCCTTGTTTACTACCTGAAATGTACTATAAAACCGTTTCTTAATTATGGTAGCCTTGTTATCAGGCGTTATCATCGTGTTATCAGAGGCAATGAATGACATGACAGACAGAAGCCGTCATAAATGATAAGCATATAAGACGAATTTGATATAATTTTTTGTAGTTTATTGGTACGCTTCGTTTTTTGCTTATTAAATTATGTAGCAAAATTAAAAATTTAGCACAACATTTTCAGCAATTATCTAATATATTAAAAAAGTTAGCTAAACTTTACGTTTAAAGATGTTTTATGAAAAATAAAAATAAAAATAATATAAAAACTTAGTTTAAATATATTTTACAATTTAATAACAGAGAATAAAATTATATGACAGAGGTAATTCAATAATTTATGATATTTTATGGCATTTATTGATTTTTATTCTTAATATCTATCTTTCATATTCTTTTTAGGTACCTTCACAAATTGTGAATTTCACAATTACTTTTTTTAACAAAATTAGGAAACTAGGAATTAAAATATAAACCTTGCTTTAAATTTTGAAGGGGTGATTTGCAAAGCCCATTCAATGTTGAAATGTAAAGCACAGGAGACACGGAAGCGAGATGAAAGAATTGTACCCTGCCGAAATTGTTTATATAGTTTATTTTTTCCCCTGTAAAAAACGCAACATTTGAAACACGTGACTTTTTAATGATATGCACCACGTACGGATCAATAGTATGCTCACAAATGAAAAGTTTTAATTATTTTAAAAATTGAATGGCTCGATTATTTGTATTAAGCTTTTCAATTTTCGATTAGTAAATATAGTCTTCACGTATGAACTTAACAACCTATCGTGAAAGATGAAGGGGGGGAATTTTAAAATATTTTTTGAAATTTTATAAATTATTGTAACAAAAATAATATAAATGAAAACAATTCTTGTAAAAATTCATTATTCATTGAATTTTTTTCTCTTCAGACTATGATATTCTTAATACATATTGTTTATAGAACCAATTAAAAATTTCCCTAAATAAGAAATGAAATAGTTTTATTGCATTTTTGTTTTCACAAATCGGAGCAGATTTTTTGAAAAAGGTCTAATTTAGAAAAACAACAAAAAAGAAAAAAAAACAAAACAAACAAACAAACAAAAAAACAAAAAGCAAAACAAAGCAAAAGAACAGTTGATTAGCATTCCATAATGACTCCTGAATCTAATTAATATTAGCTATATGGACAAACTCTAGCGAAATTCTAGACATTTTAGGAAATTAATTGGTGGTGGTAGGGTGGTAATATATGAAAAAATATTTTTACCAAGATTTACTAAAAAATTAATTATTTCAAAAATGATATCAATCATTTACTGAGGAGGATCTGTAACGTGGTTGATACTGACTTGGCAGACCGGCTGCAGCCGCTCTCACACCGGCGTGATGTAGCTTCCCTGTGCCTCTTCTACAAGTACTTTCATGGCTTCTGCTCCGATGAGCTTAGATCACTGGTGCCGCCTAAGCACGAATTTACACGAGATACTAGATTAGCAACTAGGTCCCACCCTTTTACAGTTAAACAAATAAGATGTAACCGTAAATTCTACTCCAACAGCTTCTTTTCTCGCGCTTCCCGCCTGTGGAACTCCCTTCCACAAGTCTGCTTTCCCGACAGTTACAATCTCCAGGTGTTTAAATGTAGGGTCAATAGACACCTCCTATCACACTAACTCCCAACTATTCTCACAACACTCTCATCTACCCAACCCGCATTCTCGGTATCCTCACCCGCCTATCACCCACCCTCTGTTATTTCCTATATTTAACCAGCCTTTCTCCACTCTACGTAGCCCCCTGCACAGTAGTGGCAGTGACATGCCTTGCTCGGGGTGAAACGCTTATAAAAAAAAAAAAAAGTACTGAAATGTTCATAAAAAATCAGACCATTATTTGACTTTTGCAAGAATTTCCCAAATAAATGTGTTTTTCACTGGCAAAAAAGTGATTTTCCTAATATTACGCTTGACGTAGGAAACCCTTGTAAAAATTGCGTCATTTACGGACGAAAGAAAAATAGGATTTTATACCAAAATTTCGAACGTGTTAGAAAAAACTAAAAAAATTAAAAAAAATAATTAAAGAAAATACTTTGATCTATCTTCTTAATAATATGAACATTTTGCCGATAAAACTTTCTTTTTATTTAGTTTGATGACTTTTTTCTTCATACTATGTTGGTTTTTCAGTAAATTCGTGGAGTTAGTTATATTTATTTGTTTACGCACTGAAATATGACTGTGTTTGTCTTAATCTTATTAAAACTTCTCAGAACCATGTCAGCTGACGAATTCAGATTTGCATGTATCCAATATGTAGCGTTTATAGACGTTTTCTCAAACTGGCTCTAAATCTAACAGATAAATTAACACGTCTCTAACAACAAGAGTTAAAAAAATTGTGTATGTATATATATGCGCGTATGTGTTTTTATTTGTATATATACGGGTATGTAAATGTATGTGTGTATACATTTGTCTGTTTGCCCATATGTGTGTATCTATGTTTGTATATGTGTGTGTCTATCTCTCTTTCCCATTTCGTAATTGAAAAACTTTACAATAGCCTAATCTAATGCTTTGTTAAACTTAGAATTTAAAATTCGTAGTCACTAACATTAATTTGTAATAAATATTTTTTAAAAATAAATTTTAAATTTTATTATAAAGTGTGACTAGTAGTCGACTAGTAATACTGATCTCTATTATAATCAAATGTTAACATTAACGCCCCAATAAATTGTTTTTGAAGTCTGTTCTTACGTACTTCACATTAGAAATTACTTGTATTTTGATTGGTCACCAGAGACTATGTAACAATGTCTCCCTGACTAAGGGGATTTGGCGAGTTTTAAACCTTTCAAAAGTCTTCAACTCGAAATTAGCAACATTACTTGATAATACACAAGTAGTGCCACAACAGAATAGCTATTTTGTAGCGATATTATAACATATTTATGTTATAAATTCTAAAATATATATATATATATATATATATATATATATATATATGGTGTAAAATTTGCGTATTTGTGGCTTAAAAATGCTTACTATTGGAGATAGAATGTTTGTCAGTACAGCCAGAGTAGACAAAGAAAGGGACATTAAATAGTGACTTTCAGTTTCATGCATCAAACGATTTTCAGACATGGGTTGATCTATTCACCTGTTTGAGTGTGATCAATCATGCACACACACACGCACACAGACACGCACACCCACAAATTATATATATATATATATATATACATACTTTTTTTTGAGAAAATTTCACATATAAAGATCTACCATCCGTCCGTGTATTGAATACTGCTACTACATTTGGTCAGGTGCCCCTGCTATTCACCTCGGGGTTCTTGACAAAATCCAATGGAGAATCTGTAAAGTGATAGATCCCAACTTGGCAGCTCGGCTGTAGTCGCTCTCTCACCGGCGTAAAGTAGCTTCCCTGTGTCTCTTCTACAAATACTTTCACAGCTTCTACTCCAGTGAACTTAGTTCATTAGAGCTCCCTATGTATGAATTTACTCGAGCTACTAGACTAGCAACTAGAAAACACCCTTTTACAGCGAAACCACTAAAATGTAACCGCAATTTCTACTCGTTCAACTTCTTTTCTCGCACTTCCAGCCTGTGAAATTCCCTTTCGTATACTTGCTTCTCCGACAGCTACAATCTCCAACAATTTATATCTAAGGTCAATAGTCATCTCCTATCTCACTAACTCACTTCCTTTCTCTCAAGCTCTTTTTTCCATCCACTCCCCCCCCCATCACACCAGTATTCTCATCCTTCTATTACCCTCTCCTATAACCTGCCCCTCTTTCTCATCACTCCCCCCTGTAACCCCCTGCGCAACAGTGTGGCAGTAAAACTGCCTTGATTGGGGTGAAATGATTAAAAAAATGCAATAACCCCAGAAGAGTGGACGTAGAGATTCCTGAAGTATCCCTCTAAGACTTTCTGGAGTCGGAATGCTGAAGCTCAGCTCAGTTACCAAATGTATTATTCTCATTTATTTTATATGAAACCATTTCTATTTTGTTCATATCTATTTAGGCTAAAGTATGGTACTGCAAGGATGTGCGTTGCGGTGCAGTGGATATCGGCTCGGAAGGACAAATCGGAAAGCCGAGTTCGAATTCCAGTTGAATTCCTTGCATTCACTTACGCACAAATAATCTTGGAAAAGGTATTAATCCGTCTCTTACCACCAGTTATGGGTTAAATAACAGGACAGATTGGGTTCTATAGCCTTGGCTGGCAGCCAGTCTATAGCTGAAAGCAAGTGCACTCTACTGAGGAATAATCATCTACCCAGTCATTCATGTCTCTTTCGAGACATGATCGCCTAAAGCGTGTATCACGTATAGCACTTGACTGACTGACTGACTGACTGTCTGACTGATGGTACTACAAATAACAAAGATGAAAACGTGTTTAAAACATTTTTCGGTAACATTGCATAGCAACCTACAGCGAAGTTTCCTTTTGTTTTTCTTCCAGTCACTAAGGATCGAGGCGCACATTTGCGGAGAAGCGTGATTTATCTGGTAAACAACCACTGAAGGCGCTGGTTCTTGAATATGCGGGTGATTTTGTTTTTAATGTCAACTTTACTGTCACCTCAATAATTTCTTATGTTTTTATTTGCTACTTGTGGTCAAATTGTCACAACCCGCTTGTGTTGTATTATGAGATCAGGTGAGTGCAACTTACTGGAAATCAAATTATTTTTCAGTAAATTTTTCCGGTGCGTGTCTCTCAGACAAAACCAGTAGAGATCGACGAATTCTCCAGACATGATCCATTTCCGTTATGCATAAAAAAACAAATTCACTCTATTCTGAATTCTGTTTTCTGCTGTTATATATATATATATTGGTAAGATTATATATATATATATATATATATATATATATATATATATATATATATACATACATAATTTTCGGTTTGGTAACGCAATCTAATGCAGCAGTTCTGCCTCGCGCGACTGTATGCAAAAATAATATCTGTCTGCTCACGATATGAATATACTGTCATTGTTAAACCGAACAATTCTCACTTAACTCACTACTACACTAAACGTTGAAGACAGGTTATCCACAAACATACACGAATGACAAATATACCCTAGTCTCTATAGCAACACAACGTCATCAACTGTAAATTTTCTTTAAATTTAATTGCACAAAAACGAAGGATTCGCTAGCATATTAATATGAAGTTTTGTCCATATTTTGTTGTGCGACACCTGCTCCAAATTTTGTAAAAGTATTTTTGATACACTCTTTCTTTCTTTCTTTTCACACACACACACACACACACACACATATATATATATATATATATATATATATATGCGCCAGCTAACGATCATGCCAGGTTAGAAGACCGATTCTCGTACGATCACCGAAGTTAAGCAAAGTCGAACATAGATGCGTGGCCACTTGAGAAAATCAAGTTCTGTAAACTTAAGTGGTGGGGTGGTGTAATGGATAATGGCTCAGAATTGATAATTGGAGAGCCGAGTTCCAATTTCTGTCATGTTCCGTTTTATTCATATACACGCAAATACCCTTTGGAATAATATCAATTCACCAATTCTGCTCGCAGGTATGAGTCAATTAGCCGGACAGTATCAATAAATCATTATTACCCCTCCCCCTACCCAAAAAAAACCTTTTACAATGTTAAAATATTTTTTAGTTTTAAATTTTTTTTTAATCATATCACCCCAAGCAAGGCGATAACGCCACTGATGCGCAGGGGGCTACATAAGAGTGAAAAGATTGGGAAAGAGAAAGCCGGAAACCACATCCTAAACAGGAAACAAGGGATTAGCCTCTTCACCTATTCAATAGACGTGGGTGGAGTGTGAACTAAAAAAGATTGACAAGCCCTGAAAAATAAATTTGTGGTGATACCAACCAAACAAAAGCGATGAACCGGCTGTTTGCTCTCTCACAACAAAAAGGCTAATGAACAAAACTCGTCGTTCGCGCAGATGTTCCGGTTGAAAAATAAAAATTAATCAAATATCAAATTTCCATTTCGCGAGCCTACGTGAATTTTATTTACCAGCCAAATATGAAACCCGGAATCAAATACAAGCGTGAAATTTAAAACGAGCTTCTGATCCAAAAAGCAGATATATAAAACCGAGACAAAAGCACACTGAGACGGGAAAACGAGAGGAGAAGAGTGTAATTAATATCCCCTTGACTTAAGTCAAGCGGCTACTATGTTCGCCTCTCTTACCTCTTTCCTTCTCCCTGTCTCAAAAGTACTTACTGACCTCAGGAGTGACTTCTTCAAAGACATTCCACACAAACCAACTTACTGACTTACTGACCTTAGAAGTGGCAACTTCAAAATTAACATTCTTTACCTACAAGATGACTCCACACTCCTAAGCCTTTTATCTCTTTCAGCTCATTCATATTTGTCATGAACACTTTAACCTCCGTTGGACCTATCTTTCAAGTATTACTTTAATTGTAAAACATTAATTGACATGTATATATATAAATGTTATTTTATACTCAAATTGACTTTCTTGATTTTATAATCATTTTATGACTAAAAGGCCAAATTCCGTTAACCTGCAACGGTATACAATTACCCTTCACTAGAACGGAATCCTACTACTACTAAAAAAAAAAAAAGAATAAATAAGATAAAATACCAGCTATAAATTAATCTAAAATAATTTAACGATCTCAGCATACGACTGTTATTTTCATTACTGCCTGGAACTTTCTTATTTTTATTAAAAGTTAGTACTTTTTATTTTTTCTCTTTTATGAATTCATAATTAATGTCAGATTTTTTAAAGAACCTATTATTCTCTCCCATATCCATGAAATCGACTGGAGTTGCGGTCAAAGTGTCTTTGTAAAATCTAAGATGTTTTCCTGGAAATTATGGAAATTCGGACCGGTAAAAAACGGAATGTCAAAAGAACGATTTTTCTATGACACCGCTTAAATTTTGACTGCTAACACTTCTAAGTGATCTTTAACGTTTTATAAAGCGATTATTAGAATTTGATATATTTCAAATAAAAATGAATTTATACATTTTTTCTTGAGAATTTTTATTATTTTTTTTGTAATTAATTATTATATTGTTTGTTGGAATGTTTGATAAAGGATTAGCGAAATGTAGGCATCTCCAGTAAATCGCGAAAAAACAGCTTTTGAACTGAATTTTTAAAAATAAAAACAATATTCTTAAAACTTTTATTTTAGTTTTATTTTTTTTTAATCATATCACCCCGAGCAAGGCGGTAACGCCACTGATGCGCAGGGGGCTACGTAAGAGTGAAAAGATTGGAAAAGAAAAAACCGGAAACCACATCCTAAACAGGGAACAAGAGATGAGCCTCTTTACCTGTTCAATAGACGTGGGTGGAGTGTGAACCGGGCGATACTTTAGTTTATCTACTCCAATTGAAAAAAGAAAAAGGAGTGAAAAGATTGGAAAAGAGAAGAACATAAATCACATCCTAAACAGGGAACAAGAAGATGAGCTTCTTCACCTATTCAATAGACGTGGGTGGAGTGTGAACCGGGCGATACTTTAGTTTATCTACTCCAATTGAAAAAAGAAAAAGGAGTGAAAAGATTGGAAAAGAAAAACCAGAAATCACATCCTAAACAGGGATCAAGTGATGAGCCTCTTCACCTGTTCAATAGACGTGGGTGGAGTGTGAACCGGGCGATACTTTAGTTTATCTACTCCAATTGAAAAAAGAAAAAGGAGTGAAAAGATTGGAAAAGAGAAAACCGGAAACCACATCCTAAACAGGGAACAAGGGATGTGCCTCTTCACCTGTTCAATAGACGTGAGTGGAGTGTGAACCGGGCGATAGTTTAGTCTATCTACTCCAAGGAAGAGAAAAAAATTTTTTCAATACATTCATGTCCTAAATTAACCCAAATTTTTATTTAATTAAAAGTTCCTTGAATGTTAATGTTAGAATAGTTTCTTTTTATATATTTAAAAGCTAACTGATTAAATTTATTATTTCCAGTAAGCAAAATACTCTGATTTATTTCAAACAGAAATTATATTGATTGGAATATAAAAGTTTGAGAATTTTTTCAATTTTTGAATCTTTCCGCCATTTTTGAGCGATCGACACATTTTTGTAAACAAAAGTTAATTCTCAGTTTAAAAATCTTGCAAAAATAAAATATACATCTGTGACACATTATTTTTGGAAAATTAGCTAATTTTATGTTAAATGAATCTGATTAACACAACTATGACTTATTTATAACGTGTAATTTAGAATAAAACTATTTCTTAATCACAAATTTGAACTTTTTGACTTGTACGACTCGTAAATCATGATGGTTTGACAAGTTCTTGATTAGAGATTAAAAATAGGAGGGCGTTCATAAGCAACAAAATTGTCCTTATTTCTTTTTGGTTAAGGGAGGAAACTTCTATCTTTAAATTTGCACATAGAAATTACCATACAAAAAAAAAAAAATCAGATGCACAAAAAAAAGTTTAAATTATTTTAAAAATATTTCTGCAAAGCGATTTTTATTAAACTTTTCAATTTTCAATAGGGAATATAATTCTCAAGTTTTAACCTAAAAATTCTAAAGGCACCAGTTCTTTAAAAGATTTTGAAAATAGTTTTAAAACTTTATGAATTATTATAATAAAAAAGTGAAAACAATTCTTTTAAAATTTCATTATTTATTGAATATTTTTTTCTTCAGACTATAATGCCCTTTGTTATTATTATTTATCCCAGCAATTAAAAGCTTTTCAAATTAAATTATATCAGAGATTTACTGCGTTTTTTATTTTAATCTTCTCCGAAGATTTGTTCTTAAATTTAAAATAAAAAAATATATGATTTATATTCTCTGATGAGTCTTGCGTTTAACTAATAAAAAACTATTTTGCAGCCAATTAAAATTTATTAAAATTTCATGGATTTATGTGGAGTGGGGGTAACAGTTAAAAAAATATTTTTACCAAGATTTTTAAAAAATAATAATTGCAAAAATAATTTCATTCATTTGTGCATTAGTACTGAAAGTTTTATTAAAATCCGACAATTATTTGATTTTTACGAGAATTTCCAAATGAGTGTTTTTGTCAACGAAAAAAAAAACTGATGGTGATGCAGTCATTACGTTTTCCATTTAAAAGTCGTGACGTTTGTTTAACCGCTAACACAAATCAAAACAAAATATTTTGACAAAATTTAGAAAATGTTAGAAGGGATTAAAAAAAAATTAAAAAATAATTAAAAATTATTTTGATCTTTCCTTTTAATAATAATATAAACATTTTGATGGAAAATGTTTATTTTATTAAGTTTGGAGCCTTTTTTTTTATTCATGCTGTGCTGTTTTATGCTGTTTTTAGCGAATTTTTGGAAGTACCAAGCCAAATGCTAATAAATTCCAAATTTATAAAATGGTAAATAAGAATTTCATTGCAGCTGGCTTGCATATGTTAATAATTTAGTTGATATTTATACATTTATGAATAAAAAACTGTTTTTATATTTATTTCTTTGAAAATGGTAAATAGTAAATATTACATTGCATTAGTTTTAATTGCATTCGTATACAGAATGCTGTAAACATAAAATTATTCTTATAAACACGGATAAAGAGTCGAGTTTTCTTCCATAACCAATAACTTGACAGTGGGGATTTCATACCTTTCCTTTGAGCATTTGTGCGACTAAAATTCGACCATAATTAGAACTCTGCCTATAGATTCGGTAGCTGGACAATTCGCCGAAAGATAGTTCGCTGACAGGTCGACGCTTTGAGTCTTTTCAAATTCAAACCCTCCTTCAGTTTTCTTTTTTTAGAACATTCGTTCTAAGCCTTTCAGCCGTCATCATGGAGTTTGTCAAAAAACGAGGAGGCAGGAAACTTTTATTTGGTGGGTACGCCTATATTGTTGACAAAATTAGAGACTCTACCAAGGTTACAGAATCCAATATGTCCTGCGATTTAACCCATAGCTGGAGGGAGAAGAGACGAATTAATTCCTGTCCCAAGGGTATTTTCAGAAATTAATGGCAACCTACTGTGGGAAAATCTTCTGCCCAGTCAGTCATGTTTCTTTCGAAACATGATCACCCGAGTGTGTATCACTTATGGCACTTTACTGACTGAAAGGATTATTTTTGTAAACTTTATCAAAACCGGATTTTTTTTCAGGAACATATAAGCAACCAAAACAAGACAAAAGGAAACATCTATCTTTTAATAATCATAGAAGACTATTTTCTTTCCCTCAGCATGGCTGATGCTATCCTTCAGGGTACCAATTTATTGTGTCTCGCGTTGTCCACTGATATGAAGTGAAGTAATTAAAGTGAATCACTTACTAGGTCTGCTCCTAGGAAATTGGGTGCATTGTGTGTTACCAAACAAACTTTCTTATCAGAATCTATTTATAAATCTACCATTCGTCCGTGCATTGGATACTGCTGCCATATAAGAACCGTTGCTCCTGCTATATTTCCTGAGACACTCGACAGAATCAAATGATAGCTCTATAATATTATCGGTCTTGGCCTGAAATCTCCACTTCAGTCATTTTCCCTTTGTATTTTCTATAAGTATTTTCATGGCAATTATTCTAATGTGCTTTTCACGCTTGGTTTCTTGACTACATAAATTTAAGCGTACCACTAGATTCGCAATTAGGTCTTTTTTTTATAATCGTGTGGCTCCAAGCAAGGCATTTTATTGCCACTGTTTTGCATGGGGTTACATAGGAGGAATGTTACGAGAAAGAGTGACAGGTTACAAGGGGTGTCAGAGTATGAGAAGGAAGAGAATACTGATGAGAGTGGGGTGGATAGAGAAAAAGCACGAGAGAGAGGATGTAAGTTAGTGAGACAGGAGATGACCATTGACTTTACATTAAATTCTTGGAGATTATAGCTGTCGGAAAAGCAAGTATACGGAAGGGAATTCCACAAGCGGGAAGTGCGAGAAAAGAAGCTGTTGGAGTAGTATTTGCGTTTACAATTTATCAGTTTCACAGTAAAAGGGTGGGACCGAGTTGCTAATCTTGTGGCTCGAGGAAATTCATATATAGGGGGTACCAGTAAGCTAAGTACATCGGAGCAGAAGCCATGAAAGTATTTGTAGAAGAAACACAGGGAAGCCACACTGCGTCGGTGAGAAAGCGACTGTATCCTAGCTGCCAAGTCTGGATCTATCACATTAAAGATTATCCGTTGGATTTCGTCAAGGATCCCTAGGGGGATAACAGGAGCATCCGACCAGATATGGCGGCAATATTCAATGCAGGGGCAGATGGTAGATTTGTACATGTGCAGGATTGTTTTGGACGGCAAAAGCTTCCTGCTCCTACACAAAGAACCGACTTTATTAGCAGCTGATTTACCTATGGATTCTATATAGTCATTCCATTTGAGGTCTGATGTGAGAGTTAACCCGAGGAGGCGCAGTGTTTTACTTTCAGGGAGAGAAGCCTGATCCATGTTAATGGGCGGGAGGAACGATTGTCTGTGATGGTTAATAGATAGCAGCTTCGTTTTGGAAGCATTAAAATGTGCGAGTCATTTCTTACCACAGTCCACCATGGATTGGAGGCCTCATCATTTTATTGTTGAACTTGTTAGGTGTAACCGTAATTTCTATTATAATATTTTCTTTTCTTGCATATTTCCCCTGCGGGACTCTCTTCCTGTTTCTTGTTTCAATGCCACCCACAATCACGAAAAAAAAAAAAAAAAGAAAAAAAAAGAAATGCAACGTCAATCGTTATCTTCTGTCTTCGTTTTTATTTATTGCTCTTTCTCCTCACTAAACTCTTCTCATACTCTTTCCTTCTTAGCAAATCTTAATATCCTAATGGAATTAGCGCCTTCATGGGGTAAAATGATTATATATTTATAAAAACATATTGTTTTTTTTTTCTTTTTATAACTGATATCGTATTTTATTTACACTGGGGATTTGAGTAAAACATTTATTCGTTTACTTTAAGAAGATCGAATTATTTCACAAATGTTATGACTGGTATGATGCTCAGAAGGCATGATGTGATTATATCATAACTTTTAAATTTCAGAAAATTCTGGTCTTCACTGACACTATCTATCTATCTATGCCAGTCTGTTCCTATCTATCTATCTATCTATCTATCTATCTATCTATCTATCTATCTATCTCTCTATCTACTCCAAGCTGTTCATATCTCTATATATAAAAGGCAAGATGTTTGTGTGTGTGTCTGTTATCTGTCTGTATGCCCTTTATACAAATCCACAATTTTTATCCGATTCTCACGAAATTTCACACAAATATTCTTTAGGCTGAGTCTGAGCTCCAGGGCCATAGGTTAGTTTTAAAGCTTTCATTACACCCGAGCAACGCCGGGCTATGCTGCTAGTATTATTATTAAAATTGGAAACCATAAAACTACCAAAATATCAGCATTTAAATAAATGCGCCTTCCACATTATGATATATTTATTTTAGAGACATACGTTTCTAATATATATATATATATATATATATATATTATATATATAATAAGTATATATATATATAAAGTAAGATCTTTGTGTGTGGGTGTGTCTATCTGTCAGTTTATCTGTCTGTATGTCCTTTATACAAATCCACAATTTTTATCCGATTCTCGCAAAACTTCACACAAATATTCTTTAGGCTTCCGGTCAGGTCATGGGCTACTTATTTTTTCCAATTTTTCACTGATAGTGGAAATCAATACCCCGATATCCGATCAAGTCTGATCAAGATCAGGATTTCAGCCATTTTATCGTGGTGCTTGCTGCGGAATTTACTCTAACTTGGTAAAATTATAGTTTTTAGTCTCAAACATTAGTAGATCTTCTCAGACGGCTCATTTTCCCCGATATCGGAAATCGATACCCCGATATTCTATCGAATCTGATGAAAAACCGATATTCAGCCATCAATATGGTTCATTTTCTTCAATATTACTCCCGATGGGTACAATAAGTTTTCATGGACTTACTTAGATTAGTTTATCCTTGGATGACTTATTTGACTCCGATGTTGGAAATCGATACCCCGATAACCTATCGGGTCTGATCAAAATCAGGTTTTCAGCTCTTTTGGTTTTTGCTTCGGCTTTTACTCTAAGTAAGTTTAATTGTAGCTCTTAGTCTTAACGACCTAGGTTTTTCGTGCCAACGTCCAAAGAGTCTGAGCTCCAGGACCATAGATTAGTTTTAAAGCTTTCATTACACCCGAGCAACGCCGGGCTATACTGCTAGTCTATCTCTAAAGAACTGAGTGATTTATTTTCAACAGTTTTAATACGTCAAGCTTTTTTTAAAATATTTATGCGTGTTTAGAATATGAACTCTGTTTTATTTTAAACTGTGTGCATTCTGTCTGGATGTAAATTTTCCATTCTGTTTATATTGATCAAAATTTCCTTAGACAACTGCCAATGTTAATGATATCTGAATTTACAACAACTAGTATGCCTCAATAAATTGTGGCTCGTTTTGATCATACCGTTAGAACAGTTTTATAGCTATTTAGCCACCGGAAACCTAAAATATTCAGAAGATTGAATCATAAATTCATATTGCTACAATTTGGAGAATATGTCAGTTGATGAGTTGAAAGTAGGTATTTATTTCTGTACAGATCGAGATTTTCTGATTAATTTTTGAGAGCAAGTCATTGGAGGTGTTTTGGTTCGCTGCACTGGATACGTTTCCCAGACTTGCTGGGGAAAGATTGTCGCCTGATTACAGTTGCAACAATATACTGTTATAAATTTGGATTCAGTTATCTTTTGTCAATGATAGACAGCCAGTTCTAGATTTCAAGAGATCAAGATTTAATTAACGAAGAAAATTTCAAGAGTTCTCGGCAGAGACGTTAGGAGTATAGAGAAGGGACCGTAAACCCAATTCTAAACATGAAACAAGAGATGAACCGCTATTCCTGTTCAAGAGACCCGAAAGGAACATGAACCAGACGATAGGCAAACATATCTTTGCAAACTCCCGCTCCTCTAATCTAAACTTATCTATAAATGGAACTTTGTCTTTGTGTGTGTGTGTGTGTGTGTGTGTGTGTGTGTGTGTGTGTGTGTGTGTGTGTGTGTGTGTATGTGTGTGTGTGTGTGTCCGTTACCTATAGACTCCTAAAAGGCTGAACCGATTTTCTTGAAAATATACACAGTTGTACTAAAAGCGTCTGCGAGTGTTCTTAGCTAGGTTTTGTGTCGAGCTACACCCGATAAATATCAAAAATCGAAAATCGAAACAATCGGGTTATAGAAGGAGTGGTCCGATTTTAATTAAATTTGATACACTCATAGACAAAGACATAAGAAACGATATTCAGAAGTTTCAAGGTTGCAGTTCTTACAATAATACAAAATGTCGATAATATATATATAAAAGCGTTCATTACACCCGAAGAACGCCGGGCTATACTGCTAGTAAGACATAAATAACAGATGTGCGTCTATGTTACATAAATCTTGCTTACACTAGAATCGTTCACCGTACTGAAATCTTGTCGGATTTGCCACAGTCTAAGAGAGATATACAGACGTTGAATTTTTATGAATTTCATTACACTGCAAGATGGTTAAACACTTTCAAAGTTTAATAATGTATATTAGCGTACTCCTTTTCAAATCGTCACCATCTTTCAGCGTGGTGAAATTATATTTTCAGTCATCGCACGTTTTCATTGTACTTTTTTTTGCGTAACACTATTCTATATCATCAAAAGAGTCCATTATTTTTAACGTACCCCCTGTGCCCCTCGACATTTTCACTAGCTAGCCAGCTTCTTTCCCACGCCAAAATTCGATTCCCATTTGCGTCGGTGGGAACAAAACTAAGAAAGGTTCAGCGTACGTTCAATTCTTCTTCTTTGTGCCCTGTCCCTTTAGGGCGTAGACGATCATGGATCTCCACGTCTCCCTATTCCTTGTGACTCTTAGTATGTTTGCTCCTGTTGCTCCTGGCAACCCCCGTTCCGTCATCCACCTGATCAGGCCCTGCAAATATGTTATCCGTTGCCTTCCTCTGTCTCTCCTTCCTTCTATCTGGCCAGTCAGTATCAGGTTCTCCAGGCTCTCCTTCCTCATTGCATGTCCCAGGAACTTCAGTTGTCTCTTCCTGATGCTCAGCATCAATTTCCTTTTTGTTGCCATTCTTTCTAACACCTCGTCGTTGCTCGTATGCTCAGTCCACGATATCCGTAGCATCCTTCTGTAGAACCACATTTCGGCCGCTTCCAGTTTTGTCCTCATTTTCGATGATATTGTCCAGCATTCACTGCCGTATTGAAGAACTGACATCACGTAGCAGTCTAGCACTCTTTTCTTCGTTTCTATTGAGATTTTCCTGTGTGTTAGTATTTTGCTCATCTTCTGGAACGCGTCCTTTGCCATGCCAATTCGCCTTCGGATCTCCGTGTCGTACTATTCATCTCCTGTTAAAACACTTCCTAGTTACTTAAATTCTTGGAATTGTTTGATTCTGTTATCCCCCACCTGTATTTGGCATTTTGGGTTGTATCTTTTGCTGATGACCATGCACTCAGTTTTCTTAAAGTATATTTGTAGTCCCTTCTTGTCACTCTCCACTGCTATTTTCTGTATGAGGTCTTGTAGTTTCCTTTCCGTGTCCGCAATCAGCACTGTATCGTCCGCATACCTTATGTTGTTCAGGTTGTGGCCTCCAATAACAAATCCTGGCGTGTCATCTAGGGTCCTCAAAATATTCTCGCTGTATAGGTTGAACAAATCTGGTGAAAAGACACATCCTTGTCTTACGCCTTTTTCTATCTTTGTGTATCTACTGAGGTCGTTATCTGTCCGTATGCAGGCCGTTTGCTGCCAGTAGAGATTCTTGATTATTCTTATGTCTTTGCCGAAAATGTCGAGAACGAGATACTGCATGATGAGAAAAAAAATCACCGTCTACAGATAAGAACTTGGTGAGAATTAAAAGTCTATTAGTTCGGAAAAACAGGGTTCTTTATTCATGGATTAATTCACCTGGCACTATATGGGAGTAGGTAAATGACACTTAAGACATCTGTGCTGTCTTCTGACTGCTCTCAAGAGAGATTAACGGATTATATCTTTCTTTTGGTCAATATGACCGCAGTCTCCCACCCCTGTTTTAATATTACTTCTTACTCTAACTACAACTGACTACGACTACAACTTCCCATGACTGACTACGACTTCTCATGATTATCTTAGCACATGGCCGGAAATCACTACCTTCCATCCGAGTGTCACATGATCCCGAAAATTATTGTTTATTTAGTTATTTATTTTATTTTCCCTAAATTTCGATAATAGGCGCTTGATTTAAAGTTCTCACATTTCGATGTTACTATTGGTTGTCATATAATCCCAGTTTAGAATCTTAAAATTTACTGTCCACTTAACTACGTGAGCTTCCTAACCAATTGAGCAAAACTTATTGTGTCACACTGTATACAAATTGCTTTGCAAAAACGCACATACACACACACACGCACACACACACAGACACACAGACACACACAGACAGACACACAGACAGACACACACTCACAAACACCCCGCATATATATATATAATATTAAATATAAATTTTAAGTTAACAGTGAGCGACCACGTGTGCCAATTTCATACGCTTTCACACAATCATCAGGCTGTCGGTGACTGTAGAGTCTGAAAATAGGAACCCTTATACTTTCAGGAAAATCCAAGTAAGTGTGTAGATGGTGTGTGGATATTATACACAAATTAACCAAAACTACAGGGGTCGGGTAACTCATCCGATCAAAATCAAAATAATTGTAAATATTACAATTAATAACAAAAAATACCAGAAATGTTTCATCAGTCCGACAAAAAAGTGATCCTATTGTGCCCCATGACACTGAGCAGTTTCATATAGCATAGAGCACTCTTTTTTTCCCGTGTGCAATTTGATGTTAACTCATTTGGGAGCTCCTCATTGATATTTCTCTTCATATAAATTCTCTGTCGTGGGGGACTTTTTGTGGCCCGGTATTGTAGAGCACGTTTTGCTTGAATCTGTAAGCTTCTCTACTGTCGGGCTATTGCTCCCGACGCACCAGTGAACCATTTCTGGTGTTTTTGTGATTTTTTTTTTGTGATGTTTACGGCTAGTTTGATCTTAGCCTGTTCCTGTTTGCAATCTTAAACAAACTCTTTTGAGAGCTAATTATTGTTATTTCTATTAACTTTAGAGAGGCTCGAAGTAACAGAAACGTGGCTGTATAAGAGGATGCTGAGGACAGTATGGCCCGAGCACGTGAGCAACGACAAGGTTTTGGTGAAGATGCAAACGAGAAGAAAACTTACACTTAGCATTAAGAAGAGACAGCTAAGATTTCTAGGACACGTAATGAGGAAAGAGAGTTTGAAGAATCTAATACGCACAGGAAATGAGAGACAGGGGAAAACAGTGCGAGACATACTTGATAGGCTTGATATTTTGGTGGAGTGGGGTTTTGGAGAGATACCAAGAGAAAAAATGTTAAGAGCGACAAGGGCAAGTGAAAGTCCATGATCACCTACGTCCTGAAGGATAACTGCACATTAAGAATATATATATATATATATATATATATATATATATATATATATATATATATATTTATTGTCATCCGCAGACAGATCTGTTTCGCCCTATCACAGCTCATCAGTACGGTTAGACTCCGATTGCTTTTTTACCCAGGATTGAAACCCGACCGAAATGGCGTATAGTCATCCGCAGACAGATCTGGTTCGCTGCATTACTGCTCATCAGTACGGTTAGACATCCGATTGCCTTTTGACCAGGATTGAAACCCGACCGAATTGGCATTAGTCGGCGATTCTACCTCTGAGCTACGGGCGCTCGATAGAAGGATGCAGACTTTTTTGCGTGTATATTATCATTATACACGCCTAACAGCTGGGAGTGTTCTAATTCATTGCTGAATGAACGATGCGTATGTGTGTGTGTGTGTGCGTGTGTGCGTGTGCACGCGCGCGCTTGTGTGTGTGTATTACTGGGCTTTTTAAAAATTAATAGTAGTTTTATAATTTTTACTTGTTTCAACATATTTAAGAATAAATCTCATGCAAGGCATGTATCAGTTAAAAAGATATTTTATTTTCTATCCAATTAATAATTTTTAATATACAATGCATTTTTGTCGATTTTCAGATCTCTGGATTTCGCCATGGCATTAAACACGGTACAAATGTCTGGAAACATAAATGAAATTTGGGGTGAAGTATGTAATTTGTTGGTAAAAATTAGTGGATTCTAATGGTTTTATTTCGTACAGTTTTCCCGACAGCTACAATCTCCAGGAGTTTAAATGTAAGGTCAATAGACACTTCCTATCACACTAACTTGCATCTATTCTCCCAACACTCTCACCATCTACCCAAACCTCATTCCCGGTATCCTTACCCGTCTATCATCCTCCTTCTGATATTTCCTATATCTAACCATCCTTTCTCACCACTTTCCCCTCTATGTAACCCCCTGCGCAATAGTGGCAGTGGAATGCCTTGCTCGGGGTGAAACGATTATAAAAAAAACAAAGAAATGATTTTCTACATAGAGATGGCTTACATGGCCGTAAGCCATCTCTGTGTAGAAAATCATTTTGCTATTTTTTAAAAATTTATTTCTTATCATGTTGAAACACTGGTTATTGTACGATCACCAATGCCGAGCCCAGTCAGTACCTGGATGAGTGACCGTTTCGGAATACAAGGTGTTGTGAGTTTGGATGTACTGGTGGTGTAATGGATAACGGCTCGTAATTGAAAATCGGAAAGCTGAGATCTAATTCCAGTCCGGGTTCGTTATATTCACTTAATAATACCCTTGAGAAATGTATAGATCACATCTCCCCCAGCTACGGGTTAATTAGTAGAATCTGTATCAGTAAATAAGCATTATCTAAAAAAAATCTTATAATCTAAAATTAATTTCTGACTTTAAATAACGGTTGATAAACTATAAAAAACAAGTCAAATCTAAACTTTGGCTTTAAAGTTAATGTCTAAAAAGTTCAATTGCTTCTGAACATTCTACTAATTTTTTTAATTATAATAATTTAATATCCCGTGTCTCATTAGAGTCATAGAGAAACCATATGTACTGCAGCCGCAGTACATGAGGCAGATCCCATCACTCTCCAGGCTGATTCAGAGTTGTCCTTCTCTTAGACAGGTTGCCAACCACGGCTACAGAAAGCCTAGTTTGTCCTGTTATTCAACCCATATCTGGGTAGAGAAGTGATGGATTCATACTTTTCCCAATAATATTAGTACGTAAGTGAATTTAATGGATTCGACCGAAATTCGAACTCGGTTCTCCGATTCCTTAATCTATTACTCCATAAAGTACAAATACTTTCTTCTTAATTATAATCATGTGTTTGTTTCATTAATTTTCGCATGTCTTAAAGAGTAATCCGTAAAAGGGATTTCATGTCTATTCTAAACTAAGAATTAATTGCAGAAATTATTATCCTCGTTTCATTTATTTATTTAATTCTGGGTAAGCCTTTAATATTGATGTGAATTTATGTCTTCAGTGTGGTTGAGTGCAAATTCCATTGGGGAAGATGACAATGGCTTCTGAGAAAACAGCGTCCGTTTCGCTTTTCTTTTTCTTTTTTTTTAAGTGAAATATTTAATCATTAAAACTGAATTCAATTTTTCTTGGAAAACATTTTCTTCGGAAATTATGATTTTTATTTCTTTGCAACGACAGACAAAATGCAAGAATAATTTTCCTATTTTTTTTTTAAATATTATTAATTTTTAAAAAATCTAAAATATGTTAATAATGCTTTTGAAGGAAAAAAAATGAAATTTTGTTATTCAGCAGACGATACCACTCCCACCATCATTGCCGGTTCTACAAATACATCAACAACACAAATAAAGTTAAAAATTAAAAAAAAAAACTGAAATTCTAACGATAAAATTCGACTATCGCTTATTTCCGGTCTAGACCTTTAATCTTTCGTGTGGATTCCTCGTAAGCTGATTTAAAGGATAAATTATTTTGAATAAATATGTTGACCGATTTAAACTGTCTCTTTCGTCATTGTTGTTTCTATCAAGTTTCGGCCTGTGGGCTTTCTCACCTGCTTCTGGGGGATGAACTCTTAGCTTACACATTGAAACACCGATCCTGTCACACTGGTTAAACAGCAACGAGCCTGGCTAGTACCTAGATGGGTGACCACTTGGGAATAGATGGTGCTCTAAGCTTGGATGGGCGGGTGGAAATCGAAGGGTTCGTTTTAGTTGCTTACGCGCAAGTATCTTTGGGAAAGGTAGTTGCCCAATTCTTCTTCCCCTCAGGCTATCGGTTATTTGTAGGTCTTATATCACTAAACCATTTTTGCCCGCGAAAGAAATTCTTATATAAAAATATTTTCAAAAAATTGTTAAGACCTAAAAAGTAAATCAGTTAAATCAGTGATTAACACACACACACACACACACACACACACACACACACACACACACACACACACACACAATGATAATATACACGCTAAAAAGTCTGCCTTCTTCTACTGAACGCCCATAGCTCAGAGGTAAAATCGCCGACTGACGCCAATTCGGTCGGGTTTCAATCCTGGGTTAAAAAGCAATCGGAGTCTAACCGTACTGATGAGCTGTGATACAGCGAAACAGATCTGTCTGCGGATGACTATATATATATATATATATATATAGTATACATATACATATTTGTGTGCATATATAAATATATATATATATATGTGTGTGTGTGTGTGTATATATATATATATATATATATATATACTTATATTATTACGCAGCCTAATGTTATGGTTCTTGAGGTGTGGTTGTCATCAAGAGCCTCACTGATTCTGTGAGTATGGTAGTTATAGCTGTACTTAGATTCTTGAAATGATAATAAAAAATGCATAACAATAAAATCCTAAAACAATATAACAAAATTAGCAATAAAAACCACCCTATTATCAATAACGATAATAATGCTAATACTTGTAATTGTCGTAACCCCAAACAAATGTCCTCTGTAAAATAGATGCCTTACAGATTTTATAGCCTACAAGCTACTATTTCCACTACAGAAAATCTCTTATCAAACATTATACTGGAAGTACCAAAAACACTTTTAAACCGCAATCGTATCAGCATAAGCTACCGTCTGATAATAAAATCTATAGTAGCTTAAATTCATGTTCTAAATACTATTGGTAATTGAAAGATGCAAGGAAAACACATACAGTAAAATTGAAAATATTAACAAAGGCTAGAATATGCAAATCGTTGAATGAAAAATATTTTCTTTGCTTACATAAAAAATCCAAATAATTAAAATCCCGGAAACTACGTATTAAACTAACGTAATGAAATAACTACTTACTACCACCATAAGATAATCCAAACTTTTAAATATATCTAAAATTATCTCAAATTGTTTACTATATTCTATAATCTATAATCGTATCTGTTTAAGTTAATTATATATTCCTTAAAAAAGTAAATATTAAATATTACAGTAAATTTTACCTTTAGAAGGTGAGGGGCCACTCAAGGTAGAGGGGTTACATTAAGTGGCAATTTATGCGGATAGTTATGGAAGATAACGTTTAACGCTCGCCTTGAAAAGGTTAAGATTGTAGTGATCGGGGAAACATCCTTTCAGGAGTCTGTTTTACAGAGTGATTCTTGGAAAGAAGCTGTTTGAGATGAACGTACATCTCACAGATAGTATCATTGGTGAATATGGGTGATTTGCTATTTTGTAATTGTCATGGCTAGCATGCCCTTGGCGGGATCAGGGAATGTAGTTCGTCCGAGCACTTTCTGTAGAAGTAGCGATAGAGCGGCGAGAGGATTGCCGCCTCCTGCCTGTGGGAGAGAGGTTCGAGGATGGAGAATAATTGGTCTTCCAGACTCAGAGACGCTTTTGGGCTCTATCAAGTCTGGAGAGTGAAGTTGAAGCTCTCGCCCAAATATGATAACAATACCCGATTTTTGTTCTGATCTAGCTCTTGTAAATATAGATGATAGCAGGAGGAGTCAAGTACTTATTGGAGCCGTACAGGGAACAGTCCATTTTCCCAGCATCCTTAGCAATGGATCGTATAGACGAGGTCAGGTGCGAGTTTGAGGCCTGATAGTATTTCAAGGCACGGTGCCTCACCGAGGGGGCTATTCGTTCATCGTAACTGGTGAATGTTCGTTGTCCGATCGGCGATGGTGAATTGTAACTACTTTTGTTTTCGCGGCATTGAATCTAAGCAGCATGTTTTTGTTTTTTTTTAATCATTTCACCCCGAGCAAGGCGGAAACGCCACTGATGTGCAGGGGGGTTACATAAATGTAAAAAGATTAATTAGAAAAGAGTGAGGAGTACAAACTAGTTTGAAAGGAACAATAGAAAGCTGAGAAAGCAGGTGCGATGACAGATACATAGGTGGAGAGAAAGGGAAGGTTATATGGGGGTGGGGAGAGACCTAGAGGCCAGTGGTTAGTAGATGAGTATTGACTTTGCATTTAAATTTCTGGAGGTTGTAGCCGTCAGGAAAGCAAGAATATGGGAAAGAGTTCCACAGACGGGAAGTGCGAGAGAAGAAGCTGCAGGAGTAAAATTGTCGTCTGCATTTGGCTAACCTGACTGTGAATGGGTGGGACCCAGTTGCCAGTCTGTTGAGGAGGCATCAGTGACTTAAGCTCATCCGAGCAGAAGCCATGAAAGTATTTATAGAAGAGACAAAGGGAGGCCACATTTCGACGATGGGGAAGTGGCTGCAGTCGAGTCGCCAGATCAGTACCTATCACATTACAGACTCTCCTTTGGAGCTTGTCAAGAACACTGAGGAGAACGGTAGGGGCACCTGACCATAAATGGCAGCAGTACTCCATGCACAGACGGATGGTTGACTTGTATATATGCAGGATGGATTCAGGTGGAAAAAACATCCTGGATCGACATAGTGACCCAATAGACTGTGCTTGATCAGAAGAGAGACCAGTTGCTAATCTCTAACCATCAAGGTTTTAGAGGTGTGCCTCTATATAGTCCTATCATCGGCATAGATGTTTACAAATGATCTGTGAATATTCTTAGGGAGATCATTTACGTAAATTAAAAAGAAGGGTTGGTCCAAGGAATGACCCCGGAGAGACGCCTGCTTTGACCGCTAGGGATCCAGAGGACTGGTGAATAAGAAACACTTTCAGATACTTATTTAGGAGGATTTTATGATTGAGAAGACCCTTCCAGTGATTCCATCGCTGGAGATATTGTAAAAGTAAATAAATAAATAAATAAATGAATACACCTTCGTGCCACTTCTTGAAAAAGGCTTTCGATATATCTAATGTTATGGTTCTTGAGGTGTGTTTGTCATCAAGAGCCTCACTGATTTTGTGAGTAATGTTTGTAGTGGATCGGTCCGATCAAAATCTATACTGCTCGTCAACTGATGCACCTGTACTTGGAGGGAGAAGGTCGCAATCTCCTGGTCTTGAAAAAAGAGAATATGCTTGACAAATTCCTTAGGTTTGAGAAGGATTTTTTCTTCAAGCGGTGGTTGAATATACAACGAAACAAACTTGTCTATATATATATATATATATATATATATATATATATATATATATGAAATGATTTGTTTGAACATTATTTTTGATCGATACTCGTATTTAAGTAAATATTCTGTTTATAATCAGACAGTATATACATATACATATATATACACACATACACACATACACACATATATATATATTTATATTTAGTGTATCGAGGCAGTAGATAATTTTCTAAAGAAATACTGTTAAATATAAGAGACAATGAATGTCTATTATGTTTAATCATGAGCAGTTCTAAACATCGTATTTTGGCTATAATTTCAGTTGAAAATAAAGACAAAATTCTCCAACATTTGGATAATTTTTTATTAAGTTGGTTCTAAGCACGCTCGCGCGCGCGCACACACACACACACACACGTATATATATATCTATATATCTATATCTATATATATATATATATAAGGTTGGTATGGATGGAATAAAATTCCGATATTTAAAAAAACATTATTCTTTAAAAAATTCTTTAGGCCGGATATTATTGTTAAAAACCAGAAAGAAAAAACTTGCCTATTACTTGATATGGCTTGTCCAGCGGATTGTAACATAGCAACCAAGGAATTTGAAAAACTGTCAAAATATAAAGACCTGGAAATTGAAATAGAAAAAATGGTGAAAATGAAAACAAGAATCGTGCCAGTGATAGTAGGTGCACTTGGAATGATAAAAAATGGAACAAAACAACACATTGAAAGAATCCCTGGAAACCCCAGCTTAGAAGATGTACAAAAAATTGTCTTGTTAAGTACAGCCCACACACTAAGAAGAACTTTGTCTATGTAACGCTAGGGATGTTAGGGGAGATAGAAAAAACATGAAATGGAGCCATAACAACACGCCACGACCTGCCTTATGTCTTCCCGCTGACTTGGTAGGTCGTGCGACCATAGCAGAAATTAAAATATGATAAAAAATGAAAATATAATAAATAAATAAATAAATAAATAAATAAGAAAGAAGGTTAAGCATCATTACTGTCCAGAAAGAAGGCAACGTTGAATCAGCGATACCAGGGGACAAAAAGGGTACTTCCGAGAGGAAAGGAGTGAGGTGAGTGGAGTAAACAGGATTTTAAACATGAGGTAGCAGACTTGTCGGGGCCGAAGAACATAGAAGTTGTTGTTGTTGTTGGAACAGTGACGAACAAAATAAAAAAATAGTGAGGTAAAATTGAGACAGGGTAAAATTCGAGCTGAGATGATTCAGTAAACAATACTAACTGAAACAGCCAGACTTCTAAGAATTTGTCGATGCAGAAAGTTGAAATGGTCATTTGCTTTGGCCCACTCTTGATAAAATTAAATCATAAGGTAAACTTGAGAAAAAGAAAAGAATCAAGGGATTCGAACAGTACATATGACAAAGCAAGTAAAGACTGCGGACAACAGTCAAAACAACTATGACGATACTGAGGAAGGTGCTGGAGATTTAAGGATACTCATTGTCACTCAAACTCCAGCAGTAATCATCAGATATAAAATATAGTAATAATTATATCTGTAAAATTAATAAGTTTCACAAAGATATGATAAAAATCAATTGGGTTCTATAGCCTTGGTTGGCAACCAGTTTACCGCAGAAAGAAATGGGAACCTACTGCGGGAAAATTTCCTGTCTATTCAGTGATGGATCGAAAAAGACATGGTCGCTCAAGCGTGTATCACTTAACATACTGACTGACTCTTAGTTCATACTAGCAGTAAAGCCCGGTGTTGCTCGGGTGTAATGAAAGCTTTAAAACTAATCCGTGGTCCTGGAGCTCAGACTCTTTGGACGTTGGCACGAAAGATTAAAAAGCAATAGTTGTTTCCATTTGAAGCGAAACCGTAGACTCAAAGAAAAATGAATGGATATAAATCAAATTTTGGTTTCCTGGTATCGATATCAAATTTTCTGCACTATTGTAAGAACTGCAACCTTGAAACTTCTGAATATCGTTTCTTATGTCTTTGTCTATGAGTGTATCAAATTTGATTAAAATTGGACCACTCCTTCTATAACCCGATTTTTTCGATTATCGATTTTCGATATTTATCGGCGGTACCTCGACACAAAACCTAGCTAAGAACACTCGCAGACGCTCATAGTACAACTGTGTAAATTTATAAGAAAATTGGTTCAGCCGTTTCGGAGTCTATAGGTAACGGACACACACACACACACACACACACACACACACACACACACACACAGAGTTCCATTTATAAATAAGTTTAGATTAGATATTCTTCCACCAGCAGAGCAATAACGCCAATACGGAAATTAATTAAAAGCAAAACAAAACCTTCTGATGAGCCTTGAACGCATATCTCACACTTTAGGACATCCTATTCATGGACGTCGACTGAACAGTTTCGACTATGGAAGTATCGTAAGTTAAGTCATTCTACCAACATTTTTCTCTCATTTGCTACTCCATCTTTATTTCACTGTCTAGCAATTTTAATGCATTTTGAAATGTTTAAGCCATACATTTTCGCTATTGTTAATTTGTAAATAAAACAGCAACAAAAATAGGATATTAAGTGGAATTAGTAATAAAATAAAAAATAGCAGTCATAAATGTTATGTCAAAACAATACTATTCACTCAACCACCTTCACTCCGACGACATTACTGTCTTTAACGCTATCGTTACCACTACTAACACAGTCCAATGTCAGCTTTTTCATCTTTTCACTCATTAATATTAATAATAATTATAATAATTATTCCGCCCACGTTGACTATTATTTCGAAAATAATTGATGTTGTTGAAGATTTCATTTAAGAAGAAGAAAACTTGTTTACTCGTTCTCTTATATTAATTGGATGCTTGCCTACGTTTGAGAAATGTCATTATTTCAAATTTGCATTTCTCTACCCTCCCTGCCCAGAAAATTAAGTTAAATTAAGAGAGACATAGAGGAGAAGAGCAAGGAAGAAAGTGAGAGATAGAGATAGATAGATAGAGAGAGAGAGAGAGAGAGAGAAAGAGAGAAAGAGCGAGCGCACGTGAGTGAGAGGAGAGAGCATGCAAGCGAGAGACCTACCTAGCGCACGCGAGAGAGAGAGAGAGAGAGCGAGAGAGAGAGAGAAAGAGAAAGAGAGTGAGTGAGTGAGTGAGAAAGAGAAAGAGAGAAAGACCGAGCGCACGTGAGTGAGAGGAGAGAGCATGCAAGCGAGAGACCTACCTATCGCACTCGAGAGAGAGAGAGAGCGAGAGAGAGAGAGAGAGAAAGAGAAAGAGAGAGTGAGTGTGTGAGTGAGTGAGTGAGAAAGAGAAAGAGAGAAAGACCGAGCGCACGTGAGTGAGAGGGAGAGAGCATGCAAGCGAGAGACCTACCTAGCGCACGCGAGAGAGAGAGAGAGAGAGAGCGAGAGAGAGAGAAAGAGAGAGTGAGTGAGTGAGAAAGAGAAAGAGAGAAAGATCGAGCGCACGTGAGTGAGAGGAGAGAGCATGCAAGCGAGAGACCTACCTAGCGCACGCGAGAGAGAGAGAGAGAGAGAGAGAGAGAGAGCGAGAGAGAGTGAGTGAGAAAGAGAAAGAGAGAAAGACCGAGCGCACGTGAGTGAGAGGAGAGAGCATGCAAGCGAGAGACCTACCTAGCGCACGCGAGAGAGAGAGAGAGAGAGAGAGAGAGAGAAAGAGAGAGAGAGTGAGTGAGTGAGTGAGTGAGAAAGAGAAAGAGAGAAAGACCGAGCGCACGTGAGTGAGAGGAGAGAGCATGCAAGCGAGAGACCTACCTAGCGCACGCGAGAGAGAGAGAGAGAGAGAGAGAGAGAAAGAGAGAGAGTGAGTGAGTGAGAAAGAGAAAGAGAGAAAGACCGAGCGCACGTGAGTGAGAGGAGAGAGCATGCAGGCGAGAGACCTACCTAGCGCACGCAAGAGAGAGAGAGAGGGGGAGGGAGGGAAAGAGTGAGAGAGCATGTTAGAAAGAGAGGGTGGGGGAGAGAAAGAGAATCAAATTAAGAGAGATACTGAAGATTGGGGAGAGAAACAAAGCGAGGAAGAAGAAGAATGAGAGATTCAGAGGGGGTTGGGGAGAGAGTGACAATGAGAGAGTGAAAGTACAAGGTATAGAGAAAGGGAGCGCGTGAAAGAGAGAGAGAGAGACCGACTAAGAGAGAGTGAGAGCGAGAGAAATAGCACGCGAGGAAGAGAGAGTTTGGGGGAAAGAGAATCAAATACTGAGGATTGAGCGAGATTAAGCGAGAGACAGAGACAAAGCGATAGAGAAAGATAATGAAATTAAGAGAGATACCGAGGGGGTGGGGAGAGAAAGAGCGACAATAAGAGAGAAAAAAATAAAACATAATGCTTACTAATACAAGATATTTCTAAAGAATACAAGCCGTACTTGAAGAACGACACACGTATTAATTTACTGTTTTCAAATTTTGGGAATACAGTGAATATGCTATATGGCCTCTTGAATGGTATTTTGTGGAGATTTTTTTCTCATAATAGTTTTTCTTTCTTACAGAAAATAATGTCGTAGTTGTAGGGACGAAATAAAAAAAAAATTAAAAAAAACTTGCTAAAATTTTGGAAGTTTTACACATAATTATCAAAAATATAAAAAATATTATTCTCAAAAAATAATTTCTTGTCGAAAGATTTGGGATTTTAGACAAAATTGGAAACCATAAAACTACCAAAATATCAGCATTTAAATAAATGCGCCTTCCACATTATGATATATTTATTTTAGAGACATACGTTTCTAATATATATATATATATATATATATATATATATATATATATATATATATATTAAAGGTAAGATCTTTGTGTGTGGGTGTGTCTATCTGTCAGTTTGTCTGTCTGTATGTCCTTTATACAAATCTACAACTTTTATCAGATTCTCACCAAGCTTCACACAAATATTCTTTAGGCTACCGGTCAGGTCATGGACTACTTATTTTTTCCGATTTCTCCCCGATATCCGATCAAGTCTGATCAACATCAGAATTTCAGCCCTTTTATCATGGTTCTTGCTGCAGAATTTGCTCTAACTTGATAAAATTATAGTTTTTAATCTCAGACATTAGTAGATCTTCTCAGACGACTCTTTTTCCCCGATGTCATTAATCGATAACCTTGATATTCTATCGAATCTGATCAAAAACCGATATTCAGCCATCAATATCGTTCATTTTCTCCAATTTTACTCCCGATGGGTACGATAAGTTTTCATGGACTTACTTAGGTTAGTTTATCCTTGGATGACTTATTTGACTCCGATATTGGGAATCGATACCCTGATATCCTATCGGGTCTGATCAAAATCAGGTTTTCAACCCTTTTATTTTGGTTTTTCTTCGGGTTTTGCTCTAAGTAGGTATAATTGTAGTTCTTAGTCTCACCCATGATACCATTTGCTCAGAGGACTTATTTAGCCTTCAAAATTCAGTTTGCGACAGAAAACTTATTTGACATCGATACCGGAAATCAAAATTTGACCTACATCCATTCATTTTAGTAAGTTTTACGGCTTCGAGATCAACATATAGATTGTGGAGCGGTGTTTGCGTAGTATAAAAGGAGAAGTGGTATTAAGAGCGCCCAGGGATAGGGAGTTGTTAAAAGCAATGAACGCCAACATTCTGAAGGGACACGGCACACAGAAGAAGAAACAGGAAAGGGATAAAAATCTACTCCTGTTCAATAAACATGGAAGGAGTTAATAAAACTAATTCGTTTAATCTTTATTGAATCTGAGATTTTTTTTTAATCAGAACAGTTTACGGAGTTGTAAATCTAAAAACTTTCAATTTTTTTCATAATCTGGTTTACGACCATATTACTTCGAACCTAGTCAGTACTTAGATGGCTGACTGCTATGAAATAACAATTGTTGTAAATTTGGTTGTGCGGGTGGTGTATTGGAAAGTGACTCGGCAGAGTTGATTTTAAATTCCAGTCGGGTTCATTAAATTCACTTACACGCAAACATAAGTTATGAATCCACCTTCTCCCACTAGCTATGGATTAAATCGTAGAACTTCGATCTAAGAATCTTTATTATATATAAAGAATTGTTAATACAAAATTCACTGGTAAAAGAAAATACTCTTACAATCCAAAATATTTTGGCTTTAAATAACCTGCAAAAAAAGATTGATAAGCCGTAAAAGTAAATTAAGTTAAAACTTTTCATAATTAGTTGTTATAAATAAAGAAGAGAGTACTGAACTATTGTCTAATATCGGTCTTCCTATGTGGCAATGAGTTTTAGACAATCTCTTCGCAGATAAAGAAGAGACTTGAAGCAACAGAAATGTGGCTCAACAGAAACATGCTGAGAATACCATGGACGAAACAAGAGAGCAATAACGAAGTTTTAGAGAAAATGGAAACAAAAAGATCACTTCAGATCAAGAAGATCACTTAAGATCAAGAAGAGGCAGCTGAAATTTCTAGGGTACAAAAGTGGGCTTGGACAATTTGAGACAGACTGAAGACAAGAAGGATAGAATAAAAGAAGGCATAAACTGCTTAGCGAGCTTCAGCAAGTGAATTGCGAGGAAATGTTCAGAAGATATAACAAAAAAGATCAAATTTATTAAGTGTTAGAAAAGACAGGAAATTGTGGAGATCCATGATTGCCCAAATCCCGAAGAAACATTTTACATAGAAGAAGAAGAAGAAGAAGAAGAAGAAGAAGAAGAAGAAGAAGAAGAAGAAGAAGAAACGAAATTTCAAGTGACAACGCCCTAGTAACTTTTGTGAAGGTTTTAAGAGATCTCGCATCTCTTTCCTACTCAATTAATTGTGCAAAAAATATCTGATTCAACATGCTAAGTAAACATAGTAAGATCATTACCGTGTATTTAGATATCTAATCTAGAAGAGTAAGTAACCATCGTAAGATCAACCTGTATTTAGATTTAAGGACAGACAAAGTAACTAGTTCATTTTTGTAAGAATCATTTAACAAATTTCGTCAGCGGGACTGAACTAACGCAGCTAAAAATTTCAATTATAAGGCAATTAATTCGGGTCGATCTCACTTAAATGACTTGCAAAACTGCTCATAATCCTATATTTGTGTGACAGAACTGATTGATTTATCGATGTTACTTCTTCACACACACACACACACACACACACACACACACACACACACACACACACACACATATATATATATATATATATATTAAAATTAGGAACATCAGCCGATTACGCCATTATGATTTTAACCTTATCTCTGACTCTGACCAATAACTGGTTAATAATTATACCCATATATGTATATATATATATATATATGTATATATATATATTTTTTTTATAAGCGTTTCACCCCGAGCAAGGCATGTCACTGCCACTACTGTGCAGGGGGCTACGTAGAGTGGAGAAAGGCTGATTAAATATAGGAAATAACAGAGGGTGGGTGATAGGCGGGTGAGGATACCGAGAATGAGGGTTGGGTAGATGAGAGTGTTGTGAGAATAGTTGGGAGTTAGTGTGATAGGAGGTGTCTATTGACCCTACATTTAAACACCTGGAGATTGTAACTGTCGGGAAAGCAGACTTGTGGAAGGGAGTTCCACAGGCGGGAAGCGCGAGAAAAGAAGCTGTTGGAGTAGAATTTACGGTTACATCTTATTTGTTTAACTGTAAAAGGGTGGGACCTAGTTGCTAATCTAGTATCTCATGTAAATTCGTGCTTAGGCGGCACCAGTGATCTAAGCTCATCGGAGCAGAAGCCATGAAAGTACTTGTAGAAGAGGCACAGGGAAGCTACATCACGCCGGTGTGAGATATATATACACATAAAATTGTTAGAAATGATTAAAAATCTTGGTGGAAAATGATTACTGTTAAGCTTTTCAATTTTTGATTATTAAATATAGTTTTCCGCTCATTATTAATGTTTCTGTTCTTAACTCTTCCACATGCTGTAACCCCTGATGTTTTAGTAGCTTTACTGCTTTGCATAAGGTGATATCGAATAATATATATATATATATATGTAACCTGCCCAAATATATATATATATATATATATATATATATATATATATATATATATATGAAATTATTTGTTTGAACATTATTTTTGATCGATATTCGTATTTAAGCAGATATTCTGTTTTTAATCAAACAGTATTATATATATTTATTTCTACCGGCCTGATTATTTACGATAAATTATTGTTACGAAAATGTGTGTCACTCGGTATGATTCAAACTTGCGACGCCTATCCACATAGGGGAAGCCACTAATTGATTTGGCGCGTTTTAGACCTCTCGGTCAAGCAAATTTCTACAGCAGTTTCTTCGTGTTATTTTTCTGTTCAAGTTAGAGTCCATCTTGGTTCTGATTTCCCGTCTATGAAAAAGGACGTTCTTCCTCCTCACCATATTTCGTCTCTTATGTAAAGATTCGTTTGTAGTTGTGGTAACGACTACATAGGAAGGACGTCACAAAGACTGGATAGCAGAATAAAACAACATGTACTGCAAAGAATTCTCAATACGGATGTTCCGGCGGGTCAAATTGTGAACACTTCCGGGTCAGCCATTGATGATCACCTCATAAGCAGCAGAAATTGTGTAAATGGCTTCAGTGTGAACCAGTTCACTGTGTTGTCTGGTTCACACTCTGCATTTCATCATTAGGCACTGGAGTGAATATGCATAAAAACCAGGACCCCGTCTCTTTGTAGACAAAAAGAATGTATACTTAGACTCCATATCATCACCATTTAGTGCCTGTCTGTGCCCTTCCCAATATTTTTTCTTCCCCTTACTATCTGCCATAATTCATTTTCATCTTTTACATTTTAAATTTGAATATTGAATTAAAATAAGTCCCAGTCATACTCTGATGCTCTTTTTTTATTCTATCTTTTATTAACATCTACAAATACCTGTAAGTATGAAGCTTACTTTATCAATTTCAATATATATATATATATATATATATATATATATATATATATATATTAGTCATCCACATACAAGCCTGTTTTGCTGTATCACAGCTCATCAGTGTGGCTAGACACATCCATTTGCTTCTGGCCAGTATCGAAACTCAACCGATTTGGTGTCAGTCGGAGTTGCTACCTAAGCCATAGGCGCATGGGATTCGGGAAAATAAATTTTAACGTGTTGGGTATAAGCAGTATATACACACGCCAGTCACTGAAAGAACTCAATTCATTTCTGAAGAGTCACGCATATATCGCAGAAGTGGAAACTGTTTTTAAAATTTTCTTCTCTAGAGAGTTCACTCGTAATGAGAGATAATTAAATACACGCATACGACAACATTTTGCTATCATCTTCAGGAATTGTACACACATACGCTACCGGAGTGATATAAAAATGCCCACTGGAAAACAACCGTACATAAGCAAACGCACAAATTAGCATCGCAAGACAAAGACGCGTTAAGTCTTCCTGACCAGTGAAAACAACACAGATCTAAAAGATCGAAACTTTTTCTTCCATAATTAATTTCCCCAAATTTCTAATAAAGCTTAAATAATAAGCAAAACATGTAAAATTTATTAACATTTCCTGTTTGTTACTTATACTATCATTCTGTCGGTTTCTAATCAATATTTGATATCAATTCATTTTCACACACACACACACACACACACACACACACACACACACACACACACACACACAGATATATATATATATATATATATATATATATATATATATATATATACACACACTACCGGCCATAACATAATTATTAGGCCACCCAAGTATTTAAAAAAAATGTATTTCATAATATGTTTTAGTATTTATTGACAAGTGAATAACTGTAAATGAAAATAGAATGCTTCTTTTGTTAATACTGCACAATAATATGTGCATCAAATGAATTTACAAATATTTAATAATTACCTATATTACAGTTTCATCAATGAAAGAATGAAGAAAATTTAGGGTGATTCGGGCGAGTTCATCTTTGCTTCTCTGCCTTGTAAAATAATAACAAAAGAATCATTCTATTTTCATTTAGAATTATCCACCTAAAAATTGTAGGAAATACATAATTTCTTTAAAAAAAATACTGGAGTGGCCTAATAAATATGGCCGGTAGTGTACATATATAAGCACAAAGAGTTTGTCACTTTAACTGAGCAGGTTAATGTCGACTTCGAAGTTTCGTGACGACACTGTTATGATGTTCTCCCTCCCTCTGCACAGTTAAAGTGACAAACTCTTTGTGCTTTCAACGCTTTATCGAGCATTTTACGATAAAAATACTGCTTACCAAAATAACTTTTATCAGTAAAACTATTGAAGAAATAACAATCCTGGTGCTAAACATTATCACAACTCAAGAATATATATATATATATATATATATATATATATATATATATACGCCTATGGCTTAGAGGGTAGCGACGCCGACTGACACTGAATGTCGATCCCGGCCAGAAGCAAATGGGTGTGTCTAGCCACAATAATGGGCTGCGATACAGCGAAACAGGCTTGTATGCGGATGACTTATTGTTGTAGAGGAACATCCTAACCTACCCCGGAATGAATATGATCTAGTCTATAAAAGACATACGTCAGCATACGTCACTAGACGGACGCATACGTCATAGATGGAGACATATTCTACTTGATCGTTATTCCTATTACTATTCGTTGATTGTTCTTGTACGTCTATTGGTTTATTGTACTGTTGTATAATAAATCTCTTCTAATCTATCTTCAGTGTTAAGTATTATTCTTACACTATTCTTTTCCCTGATATTCCTTCCCGTGATATATCACTAATATATATATATATATATATATATATATATATATATATAAACTTCGTGTTTTCGTATATACCTTGTAACTTAAAAGTAGAAATCTGATTAAAAGATAGCAAACATTGCGTATTTAGTCTTTTCGTGATGACGGATAGATTCACCAACATGCTGACTCTAAAATTATTCCGTTAAACAAAAAGAGCTTTTTTATGCGTTGCCATATTGAAACAATGACCTCAGAAAACTCATCAGATATTTTCAAGATATTTTCACAATATGGTAACATCTGAGTATTGAATATATTTCTTCAGCTACTGAAGTTCAAAGAAGTTCAAAAAGGAAAAAAAAATCATTTATCATTATTTCCTATAAGTAATCTGATTAATTTTTTCCCCCAATTTTAAAACAAACGTTTTTCGAAAAAGGATATTTTCTTTTTGATTTTATAGATAATCCAGAATTTTTCATTAATTCTAACTTTTTAATAAATAAATAAATAAAAAATATCTCCATTCGTTTTTCTTTGATCTTCTCCGACAAATCGAAAGGTGAAAAAGTATTCAGGCACTTCGAAAATGTCGGCATCAAAATTTCTCTCTTTGAAGTATTTTATTAGATAAAGTTTATCTAATAGAGTTGCGGCAGCCTGGTAAGAATATTCGATATATGATTGCAGTGTACGCCGTTCAATACCATCTAATCAGGACTTGCCACGTCATCTTTACGTCAGTGGCAAATTATTGAGCGATTTCTTCAAAAAATAATCATTTAATAGTCAATGATGTTATCTACGTCCAGAAGCTCCAGCGCCCCTGCTATTTATTCATCACGAGGTTCTCAACAGGATCCAGATGAGAATTTACAATGTGATCTATTCCGACCTGGCAGCTCGACTCCAGTCACTTTCTCACCGACGGGATGTGGCTTCCCTCTGTCTATTCAAAAAATATCTTCACGGCTTCTGCTCTGACGAGCTTAGCTCCCTCTACATGAATTTACTCTAGTAACCAGAGTGGCAACAGGATCCTAACATTCAAAACAACCAAATGCAGCCGCAACATCTAACCCAACAGCTTTTTTTTTCTGGCATTTCCTGCCTGTGAAACTCCTTTCCGTATACTTACCTCCCTGATAGCTACAATCTCCAAGATTTTAAATGAAATGTCAATTGCCATATCTTGTCTCCTTAACTCCCATCCATCTCTTATCATTTTCCTGTTTCTTCCCTGATAGCTACAATCTCCAAGATTTTAAATGAAATGTCAATTGCCATATCTTGTCTCCTTAACTCCCATCCATCTCTTATCATTTTCCTGTTTCTTGTTCTTCTTTTCACTCCACTCTCACGCAACTCTCTTTACACCACTATTCCTATCCTTCTCTTACCCATTCCCTGACACCCTCTGTAACTGGTTCTTCTTTCTCTTCGCTCTCCTCCTATGTAACCTTTCACTCTCCCCTTATGTATCTCCCAAGCGCATCAGTGTCTTGGGAGCTGCCTTGCTTGTAGTGAAACGATTATATATATATATGAAATGATTTGTTTGAACATTATTTTTGATTGATAACATGTTTACATTTTTTGACATTACGATACGTTTCAGAGCAGATATGGTTATTGCGATGAATCGAAAATTGTGTTATATAGGCTTGATTAAAACCTCGTTCAGACTGAAGGTCATTCGTGATTGAGAGGTCTAAGACGTGCCAGATCACATGTTAGCTTCCCCTATGTGGATAGGGGTTGCAGGTTCGAATCCTGCCGAATGACACACATTTTCGTAATCAAAATTTATCGTAAATAATCAGGCCGGTAGATATAAATATATAATACTGTTTGATTAAAAACAGAATATCTACTTAAATATGAGTATCAATCAAAAATAATGTTCAAACAAATCATTTGAAATTGTCGGTTGTTTGTAACCATCTTCGTTAATTTTCGTTATCTATCTATCTATCTATCTATCTATCTATCTATATATATATATATATATATTTCTTGTTTATACACGTTTATCTGCGCGTATGAACATTCCTACGCTTATTTGCGTGTAAATTTGCCAGAAGTTGTGTATAAGTTGTTTCATGTATGTGGTTATATTTTTTTAATTTGTATATGATGATCTCTGAATTTTTTTTGTCGTGCAAGCTTTTATTTTAGCTTGTGTATTTGCATGAGTAAATATTTAATTATGTTTATTTGTCATACACTGAAATATGACTGTGTCTGCATTGACCTTGTCCAGTCATACGAATTCGCTCTTACATGTTTCCAATATTGTAGCCTTTACAGACGCTTTCCAGACCTGGTTTTAAAACTTCGTCGATATATTATCACGTCGATAAAAACAAAATTTTAAAATTTGTGTATGTATATATGTGTGCATACATTCGTCTGTGCATTTGTCTGTGTGCTAGTGTGTTTTCGTGCGTGTATATACTCGTCTATTTGTTAATATGTGGATGTCTATAGACAAACGAGTAAAAGACGTGGGAGGTACGTCTACGTCTTTTACTCATTTAATATCTAAATAACATTATAATAATCTAAATCTAATGCTTTGTTAAACTTAGAATTTAAAATTCGTAATAAAAATAAAATAGAGCGAATCTAATAGTCGATTAATAATGCCGATCTCTACTTTAATCAGATGTTAATATTAATGTTCGTGTAAATTGTTTTTAAAGTATGTTCTCATATTCTTCAAATTAGAAATTACTTTATTTTGACTGGTTCATTCTATTTATGTGACACTGCATCCCTGATACAGGGCGTTGGTTTGTCTTGAACTTTTTAAAGCTCTACAATTTAAAATAAACATCATCACTTGATAAGATGCAGATAGTGTCCAAACAAAATTGCTACTTTTGTAGTGATATTATAACACACACACACACACACACACACACACACACACACACACACACACACACACACACACATTCTAAATAAATTCTAAATATATATATATATATTCTAAATAAATTCTAAATATATATATATATATATATATACATATATATATATATATGTATATATATATATATTCTAAATAAATTCTAAATATATATGTATATATTCTAAATTATATATATATATATATATATATGAAGAAATGTTTGCAGAATTAGAAATAGCTAAGTAAATACAAATACATGGTATGAATAACGATATCTAGTCGATGTGTCACAGAGATACAAGATGTTTCAGTTTATTCATCCATGTCACGGAAAGAAAAATATCAAAGATCCTACAGAAGGTAGTGAAGGAAAGCGAGAAGGAAGGACTAAACAAACTGCAAGAAGACAGAATGCATGTTTGTTAGCAAAAGAATGCGAAATACAAATCGGAGTTGCCAAAACCAAAAAAAAAAAAAAAAAATACAAACATTTAAAATATCTGAGATGTGTTGTTGTCCTCTCTGATAACGGAAGACTTTATACACCAAGGATTACACATAAAAGAAATATTGGAAGTCGATTGGTCTATTATACCTGACTCTTATTTATATTATCTGAACTATTGTCCTCATTTTCTATAGTCTTGGTTAGCAATCATTCTACTGCAGAAAGTAATGGCAACCTCCTGCGGGAAAATCTTCTGCGTAGTTAGTCCTCTCTCTTTCGAGACATGATCGCTCAAGCACGCGCAAATACCCTTGGGAAAGGTATTAATCCGTCTCTTCCCTCCAGTTATGGGTGAAATAACAGGACAGATTAGGTTCTATAGCCTTGGCCGGCAACCAGTCTACCGCAGAAACATTGGCAATCTACTGCGGGATAATCTTCTGCCCAGTCAGTCATGTCTCTTTCGAGACATGATCGCCCAAGCGTGTTTCACGTATGGCACTTAACTGACTGAATGTGGGCCAAATGTAGCTTTTCTTATATCGTGACTTGTCGGCTTTGCGGAAATTCATATCAGAAATTTTATATTGTATTTAAACAGGCAAAAGATTGAACTTGGAGCGGAGACGTCGCTGTACCGCAAAGTGGTGCATATTGGGGAATGCAGATGGAATTTTCACACACAACAGCGTATATTCATCTTCAAAGCGTCTATTCTATTTATGTAAAGATCGAAAAAACTGCATCAGATTATATTGGCTTCAATTGTCTCGTTTTCTCGTCCTTTATTTGCCTGCGTGTTTTGTATACATGAAAACAATTTTTTTGCCTTTATTTTTTGATTCCACCATCTTTTATTAAAACTGTCTTTTCATTTTTATTCTTTTCTTCTTTCATTTCTTTCTTCTTTTTTTCCGGTTCTTTTTTCAGAATTGTTTTTAACTTCTTAACTTCTTTCATATTTTTTCTCTCTTTCTTTTTTCTCTCCTTCTTTTATGACACATTTTCTTTTCTTTTCTTTTCTTTCTTTCTTTCTTTCTTTCTTTCTTTCTTTCTTTCTTTCTACACCTGTTCTTCCTTACGTCACTTCTTGTTCTTTCTTTCTTTCTTTCTTTCTTTCTTTCTTTCTTTCTTTCTTTCTTTCTTTACACCTGTTCTTCCTTACGTCACTTCTTGTTCTTTCTTTCTTTCTTTCTTTCTTTCTTTCTTTCTTTCTTTCTTTCTTTCTTTCTTTCTTTCACACCTGTTCTTCCTTACGTCACTTCTTGTTCTTTCTTTCTTTCTTTCTTTCTTTCTTTCTTTCTTTCTTTCTTTTCCATTTTCGTCCTTTTCCTATCGTATACATCATTGCATATTTCTGTTTTACTTTTTCGTCAATTTTTCTTTTTCTATTTCCTTTAAATTTTCTTTCATCTATTTTTTTTTTTTTTTCATAATCGTTTCACCCGAGCAAGGCATTCCACTGCCACTATTGCGCAGGGGCTTACATAGGGGAGAAAATGATGAGAAAGGATGGTTAGATATAGGAAATGTCAGAAGGGGGGTGATAGACGGGTAAGGATACCAAGAATGAGGGTTGGGTAGATGGTGAGAGTGTTGGGAGAATAGATGCAAGTTAGTGTGATAGGAAGTATCTATTGACCTTACATTTACACTCCTGGAGATTGTAGCTGTCGGGAAAGCAGGCATGTGGAAGGGAATTCCACAGGCGGGAAGCGCGAGAAAAGAAGCCGTTGGAGTAGAAATTACGCTTACATCTTATCTGTTTCACTGTAAAAGGGTGGGACCTAGTTGCTAATCTAGTATCTCGTGTAAATTCGTACCTAGGCGGTACCAATGATCTAAGTTCATCGGAGCAGCTTTTCCAACTTTCTTTCATTTTGCCGTATAGATTTTTTCATTTTCTATTTTTGCCTCTGACACTTTCTTTCTTTCTTTCTTTCTTTCTTTCTTTCTTTCTTTCTTTCTTCACTTGTTTTATACTTTTTTAGTTATCGTCTTTTTTCTTATATTTTCTTTTTCTCTGTCTGTCTTTCTTTTTAAACAGTTATCTCTCTTATAGCAGACGTGGTGTGATGTTTCGCCAGCTTGTCTCGCTAGAACTTATTACGAATGAGTAGTGAGTTCGATCCTCACTGGGTACCCTATTCATTCGGCCTTGTGACACATTTAAGCGGCGCTTAGTAAATCAACTATCTTATAGAAGATATAACCTGGGTATTATTTAGCTCTATCCTCGCTAAACTGTGAATGGATTTACTCGACCTAATTTGGATGAAGAACTTTTGTGTAAAAACCTTGGACTCACAATAATATAATTGACTCTCAAACTTATTATTAATAATATGGTCCCTAAATCAACCAAGTTTTTCCCCACGTTGTGAAAATCGTAAAAGAAAATAATCTAACCTAAATTAATTATTGCGTGTGATTCATATTAGTTTTCATTTATTCTGAAAATATCTGTGTTGAAGTTTGAACATTTTCGAAATATGATATCCATGGATGATTGACTCAATTTTAACTTTGGATCTTAGGGGAAGATGGGATAAATTTAGAATTAAGTGAGTAGTTTTGGTAGCAGGATTTCTATGAGAGGGCGCTTTGCGGTGATACCTTTGTCGAGATAGCGAACGAGATTGCAAAATAGTCACGAATAAAGCATTGGAGAAATTAAATTGGGCGGAATGTAAATTCTTAGAGAATTTATTCAATAAAAGAGAGACGAAACAGTGAAACACAGAGAGAGAGAGAGAGAGAGAGAGAGAGAGAGAGAGAGAGAGAGAGAGAGACGAAACAGTGAAACAGAGAGAGAGAGAGAGACGAAACAGTGAAACAGAGAGAGAGAGAGACGAAACAGTGAAACAGAGAGAGAGAGAGAGAGAGAGAGAGTAATCAGAAGAAGTTAGAAAAAAAGAAAAAAGAGATGTTTGAGTTTTGTTTAACGGCATATCAACACCTCTGTGGGTTATTTAATGTCAAAAAGATGGGGGTTTAAGGTATTTTTTAAATGTTCGGTTATAGTGAGAAGGTTGATTTAGTCAAATTTTAATGATTTCCTTTTTGTTTTTATTCATTTTATATTTTAGAAAACTGAAAATGTCCTCTAGTTTTGTATTCAAAAATGTTTTGCTGAGAATAATTTTTTTTCTTAAAAAATTCGTTATGGAAACATTTTTTCCTTCAAAAATGTATATTTTTCTATAAAAGTCTGTTTTTATGTATATATTTCTTTAAAAATCTATTTTTATACTTTCATAGTGTTTTGACCTAAGTTTGGGGTTTAACTATTTGCCCATAGCTGGGACCCTAACAGGTGTTACCACTCCGGGTCAAGGTGGACCTGGGAACAACAGCAATTAAGAGGTGGTTCTATGCTCCTCACAACCTCTCAATCAGAGGCCTTGCTGCCGGATGCAGTTTACTGTCATGCCCAGGACCAAAAAGACTGTAAGAGCAAAATATATAAAACAATGAAAGAAAATAAGAATATGAGAACGAAACAAAAAACAAAAACAAAACAAAAAACAAAACCAAACAAAACAAAAACAAAAAATAAAATAAAAAGAGTGAATGCCTTTATTTAATAAGTTTGTCACAAGGCTAAAGTAATGAGATCTTTAATCGAACTCTCAAGTAGCTTGTAAGACTAGCTTATGATACTCGCTTTGCAAAATATGGTACTGCAGTAAGTACTATTATTTGATTCTTACGATGTCACGTGTATACAATAGCAATATTTATTGAACTCACTATTTTTTTGCGCAGTGTTACTTTAGAACTTGAGTGATCATAGCTCTTCACAACTTCTCATCCTTTTTAACTAAAAGTAAATTTGTCCCCTTGCTATCTCTCCTACTCCCTGTTGTTAATTTACAGAATTTTGTTAGGTATGGCATGTTACTTTTTTTTTGTTTTCCTACTCCTCTCTTGCTCTGTGAGTGTCAAATTCTCTAAGCCCTTTTCTTGATAAAGTGTCCCAGAAATTTCAACTCGCTTTCTCTGATTCTACGAACGATTGTCTTATTTGTTTCGTTTCTATTTTCCTGAAAACTTCTATGATCAATCCGTGTAGAACCACATCTCTATTGCCTTTTCATCGATGAGGAAGTTGTTCATTATTCACTGCCTAATATGAGGATTAATATCCCATAGTAATTCAGAACGTCGTTCTTTTGTTCTAACGTGTCTTAAACACTTTGCTTTGGAAGGCATCTTTCATTATTCCAATGTGCTTTCGGATTTTGGGAAAAATTTTCCGTCAAGGCGTTTCCAATTTTTAATTCGCATCTTAAGGCCTTCCCTATGGCTAACAACCTTACATCTTGTTTTCTAATTATTGATTATTAGTCTTCTCTTATCGCTTTCCTTTGGGCTTATGGTCATATCACGTTGAAACACCGACCACCAAAGTTAAGCAACGTCGAGCCCGATCAGTACCTAGAAGGATGGCTTGGGAATACTGTAAGCTTGGACGTGAGGGTAGTGTAATAGATAAGGATTTTTTGCTTAATCATTTCACCCCAAGCAAAGCCGGAATACTACTAGTACAGAGGGGACTACAGAGTGTGAAAGTGAGAGAAATGCTGGGTACAGGGGTCATTGGAGAAGGATAAAAAATGAAGAGGATTCAAGAAGATTTTGCATTTAAATTTGTTTTTTGTAGTTTTGAAAGAAGCAATAAACGGGAAGTGCGAGAAAAGAAACTGTTGGAGTAGAAGAGATGGTCGAATTTAACTATTTCAATGGCAAAAGGGTGGGACGTACATACCAATCTAGGTAAAAATTCATGTGGTAGGGGAACCAGGGGGGAAAAAGCTCGTCAAAGCAGTTGCCATGAAAATATTTGTAGAAACGATAGCGGGAAGCCAGGCCGCGTCGATGAGAAAGTGACTGAAGCCGAGATGCTAAGTCAGGATCGATTATATTGCAGATTCTTCTTTGGATTTTGTCAAGAACCTCGAGACGAATGCAGAAACACCAGACCAGATATGGCAACAATATTCAATGTACGGGCAAATGGTAGATTTATAAATGTGTAAGACAGTGACCAAACTTCCCTTGCAGTAGATGCAGCCACTATTTGGATGTAGTCATTTTACTTCATTTCGACTGAAAAAGAGAGGCCAAGAAGTTGCAGTGTGTCGCTCTCAAGGAAACTTGTGTCAACCATGCCGATGTCGGGCAGGGAAGTTTCTCTATGGTGGTTGAAGTAGAGCAGTTTTGTTTTGAAGGTATTCAAATTTACAAGCAATTTCTTGTCCCATTTAACACACTGATTAGAGTTCCTTTTCAAACCCAGCCCCTTGTTTACTTTGCCATTTCTGGCGTATACATGCTTACATGGGAACTGATAACACAAGGAAGAGCATTGATGAAGTTTGGGAATTGTTAATGGGAGAGCCGAGTTCCAATTCTATTTGTTTTGCCTGATATTCACTTACGTATAAATAAACTTGTGTAAGGTATGAATCCCTCTAATCTCCTCCAGCTATATGTTAATTAGTAAGACTTGCACCATCATTACCTAAAAAAATTCTTATAACCTAAAAATATTTTCTAGCTTTAAATAATCAGCAAAAAGGTTGATAACTCTTTAAAAATTAATCAATTGCTTTCCTTTATTTCGAAGTTTCTACTTTCTCTCTTCCATAAACACGGTTCCATTTTCGTATCTTATATTGTCAAGATTTGGTCCGCCAATAATAAATCCTGACAGGATTACTAGTTCTCCTTGGATCGACTCGCTGTGAATGCTCAATAATATTGAACTCAACCCACATTCGTAATGGTCAGAAAAAGCTCGCTAACGATTAACGCACAGAGGAGCTCCCATAGTTTAATTACGATTTGATTTCACGAACGGGGATTTGGGCGGGTCTTCCACGTAATAGCTTAATAGGATATCCAGACCTGAGGGCCAGCGCTCAACATCAACTGTGGGTGTAGTCTATCTGTAAATCAATGAATTGGCGTCAGAAGTAATAAGGATAGACTTTTGGTCGGGATAAAGAGGAAAATGACTTTTTATTATGATGCTACGGAAGCAAGCGAACAGACACCATACAAATTTATTCATGTGCCGACTTTTTTATTTATTTATTTATTGTACTTAATGACACATTTGTTGTTTAAATCTAGTAGTAGTAGCCGTTGTAGTCTTAAGTTGTCGGAATTAATTTGAAGTCGTCCCGGGTATGACGATAAACTACATCCGGCAGCAAGGTCTCTGGTCGGTAGATTTAAATTTTTGGGGAGCTACAACTAATGGACTGTATAACAACTGCTGCTGTTCCAGGGTCCATCCTGACCCGAAATAGTAACACGTGTTAGGGTCCATCTTGACACCTGTTAGGGAGCCAGCTATGGCAAAATAGTAAACTTTTTAATAAAAACAAAACAAAACAAAACAAAACAAAACAAAAAAAACTACATTGTTATAATAAAATGACCAAGAATACATTTTATTGCAAAATGAAAATCAACACAACACTAAAAAAAATACAATTTCATAGCAAAATTACCAGTAATACATTTGACGATCTACAAACTATATACTAAAAAAAAACCCAAAAAACCAGCAACTTTGCCCTGAAAGTATAACATTATGTACAAAATATTCAGATTTCGGCATTGAATAACCCATAGAGGTCTTGATATGCCGATAAAAAAAGAATCAACCAATAACTTTTTTTCCTCTGCAATACATTTATTTATTGCGCTTTAGCTATTAGTAGTAGATGTAGTTTTAAGTTGTCTGAATCACTTCGATGAAGCACTGTCATTATTAATCTTTTCAGTCGTTTTTTCTTTTTTTTTTCTTTTTTATTTTTAGAACGCAACGTTTAGGTCGTTTTTTGTATTCTACAACCATTAAATAACTATTAGGTATCCACAAAGAAGTCAAAATGAACGGAACTAGTTATACAAGCAAAGTATCGTATGACAGGCATCTACTTCATTCCTCTGACGATAATATTCTGTTAACCTCTCAAACAGAACCTCCACTCCGGGAGTGAACTGAGGTCATTGCCCAACATCTGAGGTGTCACGAAAAGGGAAAGTTCCGAGGGGGTTTCAGCAATTTTTCCACGATATTTCTGGTAAACATACATTAAGTCTTGATCTTGTGCTACATTCGGTAGCGACGTGGGTGCAATGAAAAATCCCAGTCTAGCGAGGAATGTATGACTGGACATTTCAGGTATTCGCTGTCCTGTCAATAATAATAACTCAAGTCATAGGAGTTATCCTCTTCCAGGCAGGTCATGTCCTTCGGGAGGGAGTTGGAGTCATTAACCTGCACCCGAGGTTCCAATAAAGAAAAAGTTCCGAGGGGCTAGGGCAATTTTTTTACGCTACTACCGAAAAATTCACATTAAATTTCGGTATTTATGTCCCATTCTGTTCCAACGTTTTTTCGCTCGAAGATAAGCAACGTTGAGCCTGGTCAGTACTTAGATGGGTGACCGCTTGGGAATACCAGGTACTGTAAGCGTTTAGTGACGGATGTGCGTTGTGGGGCAGTGGATATCGGCTCGGAAAGAGAAATCGGTGAGCCGAGTTCGAATTCCAGTTGAATACCCTGCATTTACTCAAGCACTGGTATCCTTGGGAAAGGTATTAATTCGTCCCTTTCCTCCAGTTATGGGTTAAATATTAGGGTAGGACTTGGGGATCCTTCCCTTAAAAACAAATCCCAGTGAATCTTGATATTCGAAAAGAAAAAAGTACTACTAGACACAAAAACTTATATAAAAACAACAATAAATTGTTGAAAGAAAAAGGTATTATCAGTAATAAATAAATAAAAAAAAACTAGTTGTCAATAAATGACACGCCGACGTTGATATACCATAAAAACAAAACAACCAACAAGTGTTCCAACGTGGGCGCGTGGATAAATACCGTCATCCGAGCAAAGACCTCGCTTTAATAAAGTGCAAATAAAGTGTCATTGCTTCCAGTTGTTCAGTTTTCTTATTACCACCGCAGCAATCGTTATAACAGCAACGCAGATAAAAAATAAAGAACAAACTACATGTATGCATCTGGTTGTAGAATTTGCAAACAAAGTGAGCGTTGCGTTAAAAAAAAGCAATATTTTAAATTTTTATTTTTCAAATAAAAGTTAATGAAGAATTATCATTATCTATATGCCAACTATTGTACGCATCTTTCTTATTATCTCAACGTTTTGCTGGTTGTGCTCTCCGGCCGTCATCAGGAGTATGAAACCACAGGGAATTTTGAAGTGAACTCTTTATTTTGTTTTATCGTGTTCCTTGAGGGCATAGTAGACCATGGCTTTTCACAAGTTTCCTTTGTAGCATTTAGGCTTGCGTTTTGTTATCCCCCCTAATCACTATTCTGCCAACCATGGACTCAAACTCGCTCGGTAGGTAATCAGGAAGAGACAGTTAAAGTTCCTGTGACATGCAATGAGGAAGGAGAACCTGATACTAACAGGCCAGACAGAGGGAAAAAGAGACAGGGGAAAGCAGCGGATAACATATTTGAAGAGACTGAAAGGACAAGGCATATTATTCTGTAGAAGCACGTTTCTGTTGCATGAAGACATCTCTTCATCTTCGAGGAGATTATCTCGCATTCAGTGCCATATAGGAGGACCAATATCGACAATCAAGGACATGGTCCATATTCTGTTTTTTATAATATTTCTAATTGCTGTCAGGTACCTACTTATATAACGATTTTCTAAGCGTATCCGAAAATATGGGGCCTCCAGCGAGGAGTAAACCCACTATTCAGTGGGAATTGATCTAGCAAGACAAGCTTGCTAATCATTACACGACGTCTAAGAGCCCAGGTTCCGACACCCCCCCACCCCCCCACATATATATATATATATATATATATAAATGTAGTCACTGAGCGGTGATAGTCTGTTTCATGCTTGAACACACAATCTTTAGATGCCCTGACGATTGTGAGCATGAAACAGACTGTCGCCGCTTCGTGTTGACTTCATTGTCCATTTTATATTTATATACGCTCTATTCCTGATAGTGAGCACTTTTACCCATAAGTATAGGGAATCTTAAAACTATATATATATATATATATATATATATATATATATGTGTGTGTGTGTGTGTGTGTAAATTTACATTTGTCTGATAGCAGCGAAAATTATGGAGGGTCCACTGAGGATCGAACCCACTAATGCTACAGTGACCTGTGCGAGTACCTCGTTAACCTCGACACGCATAATGTTTATTAAACTAACATCAGTTTGCTCGAAAAATATTTTTAAAAATATTCTTTTTTGCAAAGCGAATCGAATTTATTTGCTGTATTTACTAGTATATAACTTTCAGTGATGAATCTTGAGTTGATTAATACTTTCAAGAATCGATCTTGTATCAACTTTGAGAGGGGACATTTTGCACGCTACCTGACTTTCAATTTTTCTCTCAAAAGTTGCTCCTGAATTGGCTCTTATTCTCTCTAAGCTCTACAATTGATGGTCTTGCTCTTTCATCTTTCCAGATTGTTGAAAACCCTCTTTGGTATCTCCTGTTTTAAAAACTTTGGTGAACCGCCTGATCCTTCGAACTATCGATCTTCTACCTCTTTTTGAGAAAGTACTAGAAGCTTTGGACATGCATTGTGGTGCAGTGGATATCGGCTCGGATCGAGAAATCAGAGAACTGAGTTCGAGTTCCAGTTAAATTCATTGCATTCACTTACGCGTAAATATCATTGGGAAAGATATGAGTCCGTCGCTTCTCCCTCGCAGAACAGATTGGGTTCTATAGCCTTGGTTGGGAACTAGTATACCGCAGAATATAATGGCAACCTTCTCCTTGAAAATCTTCTGCCCAGTCAGTCATGTTCTTTTCGAGACATGATCGACCAAGCGTGTATCTGGTATGGCACTTAAATGATTGACTGACTAGATGCTTTAATCAACTAAGAATCAACTCCGAACATCGCTGGGTCGAACAGACAAGAAACATGGGTTTCACCTTCAAGCAAACAATATGGCTTCTCTATTCAACTGACCATATTTTGACGGTTATTACTGAGAGTATGTCAAACTTTAGATAAGAATGGAGAAGCCCAAGCTATTGTCTTAGATATCTCGAAGGCGTTTAACATGCTGATATCCTTTACAAGTCGAAGGATCATGGTGTTTTTGGACGATATATTTTGTTTTTATTAAACATTTCGAATCAAATCGCAAAGTAAGTTATCTTGAGATAACTGCTTCTTACTTAAAATCTTCAGAAATGCAACATGAATTATCATCTTCTGCTTTCTTGAATCTTAGTCTTTTAATATCCCCTCCCTTTAACGTCTTCTTTGTGTCCTTCATTCTCAGCAAACCCCTCCAATGCGTTTTAGTGGCTTTATCGCCTTACATGTGGTGAAACGGTTCAAACAAATGTGTATAAATAGTTGGGAGAAAGTGTCAGATTTTCTGACCTAAGAAGGAGCTCCAGAATTGTCGTTAACATGCTGATGTCTCACTCGATAATCGTAACTACAAAAACCCTGAAAATTCCCGGTTTCCTATTTGAATTTTATGATCAATCGTAATTCTTTAGTTAATAACTGAGTAAGCTCATAGCCAGTTCCATGACAATAAAATATACATAGAAATTCCCCTATCATATCTAAACTTATTTATAAATGGAACTTTGTCTCTCTGTGTGTGCATGTGTGTGTCTCTGTGTGTGTGTGTGTGTGTGTCTGTGTGTGTCCGTTACCTATAGACTCCTAAACGGCTGAATCGATTTTCTTGAAAATTTACACAGCTGTATTATAAGCGTCTGCGAGTGTTCTTAGCTAGGTTTTGTGTCGAGGTAACCCAGATAAAAATCGAAAATCGATAATCGAAAAAATCGGGTTATAGAAGGAGTGGTCCGATTTTAATCAAATTTGATACACTCATAGACAAAGACATAAGAAACGATATTCAGAAGTTTCAAGGTTGCAGTTCTTACAATAGTGCAGAAAATCGATAATATGTATATATATATACTGTAATAGTTGTTACAATGGTATAAATTCATAGTATCACTACACAAAAATTTCCAAGCTAGCCCTGTATGTGGACTAAAAGGCAAGATGTTTGTGTGGGTCTGTTTATCTGCCTGTATGTCTGCATTTTTTCAGCCTTTTATTTTAGTTTTTGCTTCGGGTTTGGCTCTAAGTAAGTATAATTGTAGTTCTTAGTCTCAGCCATGATACCATTTACTCAGAGGACTTATTTAGCCTTCAAAATTCAGTTTACAACGAAAAAAAACTCATTTGATATCGATACCAGGAAATCAAAATTTGACTTACATCTATTCATTTTTCTTTCAGTCTACGGTTTCGCTTTAACTGGAAACAACTATTGCTTTTTAGTCTTTCGTGCTAACGTCCAAAGAGTCTGAGCTCCAGGACCATGGATTAGTTTTAAAGCTTTCATTACACCCGAGCAACGCCGGGCTATACTGCTCGTCGTTAAATATTTGAACTTCACAAAATATTGCAATAACAATTATAAATATGAATGCTGGTCGTTATTTTAAGAAGTATGGTGATTTTTTAAGAGCAGCTTAGATGTGGCAAAAGACGGAGATTATGGGGTACCCCGTGAGGATCGAACTCACTACTCAATTGTAATGATTCTAGGGAGACAAGCTTACTAACCATTACACCACCTCGAGGTGCCCTAAGAAATAAGCGGGTACAAATGTAAAAATTTGAGAACTTTTCCATTTCACTGAAACATTTAAAACAATTTTATTTTCCCTTATTTCTTTCAATTTTTTCTTTTTTCTTTCTTTCTTTTTAACTTTTTCTTTCTTTTTTTTTATTCATTTTCCCACTAAAACAAAGTAGATGTTTTTTCTGCTTTTTTTGTTTTTTTATTTGTTTTTTTGTTTTTTTTTGTTTTTTTGTTGTTTTTCATTGCAAGGACAACCGCATAGTCATATTATTTATAAGGTATTTGCAGGAGAGGTTAAACGTTTCTAGTTTCCTTTTCTTTCTTTCTTTCTTTCTTTCTTTCTTTTCATTAATTTATCTTTTCTTTCTGTCTTTTATTTATTTTCCCACTGAAACCAAGTATATGTTTTTTTTTCAAACAATACCGAATATTACATCATTTTTTAGGTATTAGCAGGAGACATTAAACACTTCTAACTTCCCCGCATTCTTTCTTCCTTTCTTTCTCTCCAGCTAAGTAACCTGCGTCCCAAATTTTTTTCTCTTATCATGCTCTCCATATGTTCTCTACCTTTTGGCTTAGATCAAAATGTAGTATCTGTTCTTATCAGATCAATCTGGTTCTCTCTCCCAACTTTTATGTCTCCTAATTTCTTACTCCTTTCTTTCATATTCTCATTGAAATCAAGCAGTGTCTTTTCCCCACCTTTCCACGCGATCCAAACGCTGATTAGTCTGATCGTCATGATTTATTGACAGGATATAATGGTCGTGCTAACTAAGGGCGAGACAGGCTCAATTATAAAAGGATAATATTTATAATGCATGTACCTGTTTACCCTTATCAGACTCGATATCTCCACGGTTATTTAAAAGCTAGGGTATTTGTACCCCAGTTGGCGTGCGACTCTTTTCAGCCAGTCAGTTAAGTTCCATACGTGATACACGTTTGGGCGATCATGTCTTTTTCGAGACATGACTGACTGGGCAGAAGATTATTCCGCAGTAGGTTGCCATTGCTTTCTGCGGTAGACTGGTTGCCGACCAAGGCTATAGAACCCAATCTGTCCTGCTATTTAGCCCATAACTGGAAGGAAGAGACGAATTAATACCTTTCCCAAGAGTATTTGCGCGTAAGTGAATACAATGGATTCAACTGGAATTCGAACTCGGCTCCTTGGTTTTTCGTTTCCGAGCCGATATCCACTGTACCACAACGCACATCTTACTCAGTTACTCAGTAATAAACGCATAAACAAAATAATGGATGCATGACTAACATCTCAAAGGGCAAAAAGATTAAACGCGTACTTGTTAATTAGACAACGAAGGTCATGTTCGTGAAACAACAGAAACTTTGATATTTGAATGAAGATTAAAAGATTTTGATAGCGGAAAATTAAATTCATCTTAGACGCCTTAGGCGTTTTAAACTAAGTATTTAACATTGACTTTTCCATTAAAATCCGTTTAAAAACGTAATGGTAAAGCCATTTCATTTTCTGTCAGTAGGGCGGGTGAAAAGTCACTGAACGATTTAACATATCTAAACTTATTTATAAATGAAACTTTGTGTGTGTGTGTGTCTGTGTGTGTGTGTGTGTGTGTGTGTCCATTACCTATAGACTCCGAAACGGCTGAACCGATTTTCTTGAAAATTTACACAGTTGTACTATAAGCGTCTGCGAGTGTTCTTTGTTAGGTTTTGTGTCAAGGTACCCCCGATAAATATCGAAAATCGATAATCGAAAAAATCGGGTTGTAGAAGGAGTGGTCCGATTTTAATCAAATTTGATACACTCACAGACAAAGACATACGAAACGATAATCAGAAGTTTCAAGGTTGCAGTTCTTACAATAGTGCAGAAAATTTGATATCGATACCAGGAAATTAAAATTTGACGTACATCTATTCATTTTTCTTTCAGTCTACGGTTTCGCTTTAACTGGAAACAACTATTGCTTTTTAGTCTTTCGTGCCAACGTCCAAAGAGTCTGAGCTCCAGGACCATGGATTAGTTTTAAAGCTTTCATTAAACCCGAGCAACGCCGGGCTATACTGCTAGTCACTCAATAAGTCCCGGGCCTGACATATATGGCCCCACTAAGTGAGAAAAACGAAAAGAAATGTAGATGTAAACAAAGTAGATATTTTTTCTGTTTTTTTTTTCATGTTTTTTTTTGTTTTGTTTTTTGCTTTTGTTTTGTTTTGTTTTTTTCATTGCAAGGAAAATCGAATAGTCATATTATTTATAGGGTGTTTTCAGGAGACGTTAAACGCTTCTATTTTCCTTTCCTTTTCTTTCTTTCTTGCTTTTTTTCTTTTTTTTTTCATTCATTTATCTTTACTTTCTTTCTTTTATTTATTTTCCCACTGAAACAAAGTATATATATATATATATATATATATATATATATATATATATTAAATATATATATATTAAATATATATATATATATATATATATATATATATATATATATATATATATTTAATTACAAACAAAACCGAGTATTCCATCATTTCTGAGATTTTGGCATTAAACACTTCTAACTTCCCTGCTTTCTTTCGTTCTTTCTTTCTTTCTTTCTTTCTTTCTTTCTTTTATCTTTTCTTTCTTTCTTTTATTTATTTTCCCACTGAAACCAAGTATATATATATATATTTTAATTGCAAACAAAACCGAATAGTCTATCATTTATGAGGTATTGACATTAAACACTTCTAACTTCCCTGCTTTCTTTCTTTCTTTCTTTCTTTCTTTCTTTCTTAGCTTATAATTTGTTTTCAGTACATAACACATCACTCAATAAGTCTCGGGCCTGACATATAGATGGCGTCACTAATAAAAAAATCAATATGATTTTATGAATTACTAACCGTGACATATTTGTGCGCAAGATAGAGAGGTGAATCGGAGAAAGGTTAAGAGTTGGAAGGGAATTAAGGGAATGGATGATGGCAATTGACGTTGCGCTTAAAATCTTGGAGGTTGTAGCTATCAGGGATGCTAGTGTACAGAAGGGAGTTCCAAAAGCGGGAAGTGCGAGAAAAAAAACTGACAGTAGAAGAGACGGTTACATTTGACCATTTTCAATTTCAAAGTAGCTTGTCTAGTAACACGAGTAATTTCATGTAGTGGGGCTACCAGGGTGATAAGCTCGTCAGGTTAGAAACCGTAAAAATGTGTTCTTTATAAAAAATCAGGTTTTATTGACGTATTTTTGTGAAGAAGGTTTTGTTGAGAGTCAAATATATTTCGCTGGTATATAATTTTTCCTTAACAAATTTGTGGTAATATTTTTTTCCCTTAAAAATCTATTGCTGGGATTATTTCTTTTTTAAGTATTGCAAGAATTTCCACTAAAAAAGTTTATTTTTATATTTTCATAGTGTTTTTACGCCAGTTTTAGAGTTAACTATTTACCCATAGTTTGGGCCCTAACAGGTTCTACCACTCCGGCTCAGTGTGAACCTGGGAATAACAGCAATTAAAACGTCGTTCCACGCTCTCTGCAACCTCTGAATCAGAGCCCCTGCTACCGGACATAGTCATACCCAAGACCCGGATGTAATTTATGGTCATACCCAGGACGCTATACTAATTGTAAGTTATATTCCAGCGTCAAAAAGAAACAACAGGAGACATTTCTAGATAGCGGGCCAAGAATCTACCCACCGGATGAAATAATTAGTTTAATTTGAAATTCCCTGAAATTTACCCGAATCGACTAACACCTGCTGAAGGCTCGAAGGCAGACTGATCAAAACATTATGATAACAACAAAAAAATTTAAAACAATAGCACGAAAATTAATACAGTAATTAAATGCAAGTGGAGAATATAGCGAGGAAGAGAATAGTATAGTAAAAATATATTTTGTCGTTTTTTTTTTTAGTTTTTTTTTATACAAAAGAATGCTAGAGCATGCATACAGGTACGATTTGAATAAACAAAGGGTGAATTTTTAATTGAAGACTAATTTAGAAAGAAAGAAAGAAAGAAAGAAAGAAAGAATAAAGAAGAAGACGTTGACGATGAAGAAGAAGAAGAAGAAGAAGGGAAGAAAAAAGAAAAAAAGGAATAAGAGAAAGTGCTTGAAGAAAGAAAAAGGGATGAAAAGAAAAAGAAGGAAAAATAAATAAAAAAAACAAGAACAAGGAATATATAAGCATTAATCTTATCTCTAAAAGATCGCATATCTTGGGGATGAACATGTTTTATTTGTAGTATGATTATATATATATATATATATATATATATATATATATATATATATATATATATATATAATCATACTAAGCAATATATATATATATATTGTGTTTAGGCAGTAATATCCCTCTTCTATGCAAGTTTCTTTAAAAGTGACAGCCAGATGTTATAAGTTTTTTATATAATTTTTCATGTGAGCTTATAATTTGTTTTCAGTACATAACACATCACTCAATAAATCTCAGGCCTGACATATAGATGGCGTCACTAATAAATAAAAAGAAATCAATATGATTTTATGAATTACTAACCGTGACAAACTTTGGGCCCAATCGGATTATTAGTTTACAAATTACAGTTATTCAAGTGAAGCTACTGTTGTAAATTTTCGAAACAATAGAAAAATATGAATTTCATGTGTTGATATTCGTCACACACACACACACACACACACACACACACACACACGCACACGCACACACACACACACACACACACACATATATATATATATATATTCATTAAAGCATGAAAGATATCTAAAAATATATATTAAATTAATAATATAGGAATGAGTGACCTAATCAAAAAAAAAAAAATATTGCTAATATATTCTTTCCCAGAAAAAAAAAAAAATCTTTATTTTATTTACTTTTATTGTTTCTTCTAAGCAAGGCAATCAAGCCACTAAGACACAAAGACTTACTGAATGTTAGAAAATATGAGAAAATAACACTGTTAAGGAGAGAAAACATTGAAAAAACATTAGGATAACAATTAACGATTGACACTGAACTAAAAGTTTTGAAGATCAAATTGAACTGGGAAGCAAGAAGCCAGAAGAGTGTTCCAAAAGTGCAATAGAAGAAACTGATAGCATAGAACTTACGGTTATATTTCGCCAGATGAGACATTGCTGCTGATCTAGTCACTTAATTGCCATAGGTGATACATGCTTGCGCGATCATGTCTCGAAAGTAACATAACTGTCTAGGCATAAGATTTTCCTGCAGGTTACTAGTTGTTTCTGCGGTAGACCGAATGCCAACCAAGGCCATAAAACTCAACCTGTCTTGCTATTCAACCGAAACAGAAGAAGAAGAGATGGACTAATACTTTTCCCAAGGTGCGTAAGTGAATGAACCGAATTCGAGTGAAATTCGAACTCGGCTCTCTGATTCTTCATTCCGAGCCGATATCCATTACACTACAACGTGCAACCCACCAGTCTATTTAGTCAGTTAAGTGCCATACGTGATACACGCTTGGGCGATCATGTCTCGAAAGAGACATGACTGACTGGGCAGAAAATTATCCCGCAGTAGGTTGCCGTTACTTTCTGCGGTAGACTGGATGCCAGCCAAGACTATAAAACACAATATTTCCTGTTATTTAACCCATAACTGGAGGAAAGAGACAGATTAATACATTTCCCAATGGTATTTGTGCGTAAGTGAATAGCAAGGACTTTGAACTCGGCTCCCCAATTTCTCGTTCCGAGTCGATATCCACTGCACCACAACGCACATCCAATTACTGCGCTTAAATTCATAAAATCTAGGTGCCATCGTGGAAAGTTCATTAGAACAATTATCATGAAAGTATTATAGAAAAGGCACATGGAAGATACATTACGGCGGTGGAAAAGTGACTGAAGACGAGATGCCAGATCAGAACCAATAACATTGCAGATTCTCTGGATTTTATCAAGAATCCCTAAATATATAACAAGAGCACCAAACCAAATGTGGCAGTAGTATTTAAAGCATCAACGAATGGTTGACTTTTAAATATATATGTAAATAAAAATAAAGTTTATATTGACGCAATCAGTCTTATATATAAAAAGGGAGAAACGGTGGGGTGGAGTGGAGTGGAAATCTCTTGCTCCAGTTGACATTGAAATTTTAAAGTTACAATGACTCTCAGTCTTTGAATGTAAAGTTCATATCAATATTATTTTTTCAGGACGATCATGTCCCTTTTTAAAACTTTTTACTACCCTTTTTAGCCCGCGTTCTGATTTCTATACCCAACTCCTAACACACTAACCTGCTCCCATTCTATCAAGCACTCTTCCCATATGCCCGACCCTCATCCTCGCTATCCTTACTCATCTGTCACCTTCCTCCTGATATTCCCTATGTCTAACCACTCCTTCTCTTTACCTTCCCCTATGTAGCCCCATGCGCAATAGTGGCAGTGGAATGCCTTGCTTGGGGTGAGATGATTAAAAAAAAAACAAAAAACTCGAATACCGAAAACCGAACATCGAAACAAACAGCGTAACATTGAACGAATAACGTAAAATGTCAGTTTAGTATTTTGGATTTTAAAAGTCAGGAAGTTCTATATGGGAGAATGATATATAAAATGTTTTATATATATCAAGTGGAGTTTTGGAAGAAAGATGAGTGACAAAGTAGAAAAAGTTGTCGCGCGAGGCTTTTCATTCCTTAAGATTTCACTGAACAAGGTTTGTTTACGTTGATGCGATTACACATGCCCATCAACGTGAGACGCTGAGAATTTGAAATTTTGAAAATATTTTCAAAATTTAAAATTTCTCATGTCTCTTGAACATACGCATGTGAACGGACGAAACGCGGCGTGCGAAAACTTTTTCACTTCGTTATATATGGGGTAATCGGCGGGATGTGGCTTCCCTCTGTCTCTTCTATAAATATTTTTATGGCTTCTGCTCTGACGAACTTAGGCCACTAGTGACCCTCCAAAAGAATTTACTCGGGCAACCAGACTGACATCAAGGTCCCACCCTTTTATAGTTAGATCAACCAAATTCAGGCGACAATTCTACTCCATCAGCTTCTTTTCTCGCGCTTCCCCTCTGTGGAACTCCCTTCCATATACTTGCTTTCCTGACGAATACAACATCCAGGAATTTAAATGCAAAGTGAATACCCATCTCCTATCCACTTAATTCCAGCTCTTTCTACATCACCCGTGTATGTTGTTCTTTTCCTTTCTCTCTACCTTCGCAACTGTCTTCACTCCTGCGTTCACATCCTTCTCTTGCCTTTTCTCTTTCACTCCCTGTAGCTGGTTCATCTTTGTCCTCACACTTCTCCTGCCTAAAACTTTGACTATCTTATGTAGCCCCCTGCACATCAGTGGCGGTACCACCTTGCTTGTGTGTGTGTGTGTGTGTGTGTGTGTGTGTGTGTGTGTGTGTGTGTGTGTGCCTGTAAGAGTGTTTGTGCATATTTGTGTTTGTGTGTTTATGGTTTATATATGTGTGCGTTGACCGATAGCAGGATCTGGCGTTTTCTTATCTTTAAGTGACAGTGGGCGCCATTTTACGATCTGATGTTATATCTGTCTGCGTGTATATATATATGAATAAGGAACGAATAAAATATTAGCAACGTTCAAAATATTAATTTAGAATTTCTAAACGGGTTCTAAATTATATATATATATATATATATATATATATATATAAATTAGAGAAACTTTTCAAAATTCCAAGGTGTCGGATGTACATTTTGACATAGGATCTCTAATAGAGATTCTACGTCAAGTCAGCGACATTGTTTTGTTCCAAATGGCGAAGGCCCTGGGGTAAAATATATTGTAAAAAAAAAGTATTTTAACCGCCCCCCTTCCTATCCCAACCTCCTTTAAAAAGTATTTTAACCCCCCTACCTTCCTATCCCAAGTATTTTAAACCCCTACCTTCCTATCCCAACCTCCTTTAATTGCCTATCTTTAGAAAATATAGATTCTTTTACTAAACCCCTTTTTCCTTGGTTAACACATATATGTATATATATAATTTTTTCTCTAATAATTTTTAAACTGATAACTTCCTGTAATTGGCATTTAGCTCGCTTCTACCGAAACGGTTTAATTAAATAAAGTGAAATAAAATTTTTTAAAAATCTTATATTGAAACCCATTCCTTCCCGCCTAAATGCACCTCTTCAAACAGCTCAAAATCTTAAAAAAAGTAATTTAACTCCTTTAGTTGTTTATCTTTATAAAATATGAACTCCTTTACCAAATCCCTATATATATATATTTCTTTAATAACTTTAAATTCATGACTTCCTGTAATGGAGAAACTTAATTAAAATTTTTAAGATATTACATTTAAATATATTCCTCCCCTTCCTAAATATACCGTTTCAATACCCTGTAACCCCGCCACTACCAACTCTAACCTGTTCTACTTTGTGACCGTTGTTAACCTGGCCCCTTCCACACTCTACCCAGGGCCTTCGCTATTTGGAACAAAACAATGTCGCTGACGTGACGTAGAATCTTTATTAGAGATCCTATGTCGAAATGTACATCCGACACCTTTAAATTTTGAAAATTTTCTCTAATTTATATTGGCTCTGTATTCTTAATACATTGAGCTCTCTGCCTGCATCACTTTTTAATGTTAAAATTTTTTAAATATTGATTAGGATCAGGTTCTTGGAATTTACCTTCCTACTCTTCCACTTCGGATTAAAGAAAAACAAATATATATATATTGTAATTTTATTATAACAATAGTTTATATCACTATACAAAAACTTTCACGTTTCTGAACAATACTTTTCTTCTTCAGGTTATATTTTAAAAATAAATGGTGAAAATGATTTATGTAGGAAACAAAATGAATTCATGGTTATTTAGAAAATTAAGTAGTAGTTGGAGGAAATTAAACAATATGTTTGTAGGTGTGTCAATATTGCTTAATCAAACGTGTGAATTAGGTTAAACTTTGGAGTTGAATATTTGTGTCGTAAAAAAGAACAATGTGGCAAAATGTCAAAACATTACACTTTAATTTTGTAAGAACAGGAACATATATTATTTAAATGGGTAGACAATGATTTTTAAAAGCAGGTTAGATTTTATTTTTTAAAATTTGATTTTGTACTACCTCATCTGTTAAAAGTGCTGGATAGTTTAGATTAAAATTAGAATTAAGTAATTATAGTATGCTAAATTATATTTAAGTTATGAAAACCAAATAAGTATTGTGTGGCTCATTTATTTTAGTAAATATTTATAGTTATATTAGAACATAAGTTATAAATGAACAATTATAAGTAATTAAATTTTAGAGAGAAATATTTGCAGTGTTTACACAAAACCGTCAATTCATCTCTACGATTTAGGAAAATTTTATTTTTAGGGAACCTTATTTTTAAGGAAGTTAAATGCAAATACCATCTGTGCATAAAAGTGTTCTTAGGAGATTCAATGTAAAATTCTTAATAGTCAGGTTTTCATTTGATGACATAGTACATTGGTAAACAATAGAATTTGTTAGACAACTAGTTTCCAGTGGGCAATTGTTAGGATTTGGACAATTACATCAATTTGTATTATTGTTATTTTCATTACTTGAATAGTTATTGTTACTTTGGTTTATCAGCTGATTTAAGATTTTATTATTATGATTTTTAATAAGTTTTAATAATGTTTCTAGATTATTTGTACAACTATAACCTAATTTAAGGATAATTTAAATAAAAATTATTTACAGGGCTATTATTAGAGAAATGTTTATTAAGTAAATTGATGAACTTCAGCCTTAACTTAATGCTAAACATTATTGATTATATATATTCACACACACACACACACACACACACACACACACACACACACACACACATACATATCTATATATATATATATGTTTGTGTGTGTATGTGTGCATATATATATATATATATATATATATATATATATATATATATATATATATATATATATATATATATATATATAGGAAAAAGTATTTTCCTCTACATATTAAGACAGTATACGTGGGTCATCACTATGTTATATATATATATATATATATATATATATATATATATATAATCATAATATTGTATAATATCATATTTAAGCAATATAATAATAACATTTTGTTGTTTTATATTACATAAATATAATAATATGATAATATAATATTTACAGATTTCAAGTTCTTATTTTCTCGGTTTGATCTACAGCCGTAAAATTTTCCCAGTGAAGAATTTGGATGAACACAGAGAATCTGTCACAAAAGCCGCCTTTACGATTCTCCAACCTGGAATTTTGTAAATATCTCCATACTATCGACGCATGCTAAAGAAAAAATAAAAATAAAAATCACGTTTTCGTCTGTATAAAGTAGACACTTTTCAGTTTTCTAGTTATTCATTAATTTATTTTATTTTTCCCTGAAGGCATTTTAATTACTTACAAAAATGAAGCCAAACAGTCACCATTTTTGGCCTTGACATAACGACCGATTTAAAACAGTTTACCTCAACTGCTCTCGGTGGCCCTGACTAGCTCTCTCCCGTTTCTGTACAGATGTTTCCTGTTGTATTGTCTGGACTTGTTTACTTGCATACGCGTCTTGAAATAACTTCTTACTCAAGTAATATATATATATATATATATATATATATATATATATATATATATATATATATATATATATACCCTACCAGCCATAATTATGAACTAATAATTATATATATATATATATATATATATATATATATATGTTTTCGCCCTTAAATTTATTAAATCACTGTTTAAAAGCGTTATTCGGACTTCGACCAGTTACCCTACGTGGTCGGGTGGTTAAGAATTTAGCAATTGGTTTTGGGGTTGTTTTTCTTTTGATGTCTTTGCTAGACACGGTCAAGTGTCTATCCTCCGGAACAGATGTTACTCTGTGTCTTCCAGATCTTTGTCTGTCAACGTTTGCTCAGGTTTCTACCTATCGTTGCAGGTAATAACGCACCCAATTTTTGATATCTGTCATTTTTTTTGGCAAGAGGTTGAATAAAGTATCAAGAAACAGGACAATGTCACTAGAAACAAAGAGGAGAGCTATGTGATGTCGGTCTTTCAATATGGCAGTGAATGTTGGACAATATCTTCGAAGATGAGGGAAAAACTTGAAGCAGCTGAAGTGTGGTTCTACAGAAGGATGCTGAGGATATCATGGACCGAGCATGTGAGCAATGACGAGGTTTTGGAAAGGATGGAGACGAAAAGGAAATTAATACTGAGCATCAGGAAGAGACAACTAAAGTTCCTGGGACATGCAATAAGGAAGAAGGGCTTAGAGAACAGGCCAGATAGAGGGAAAAAGAGACAGAGGAAGGCAGCGGATAGCATATTTGAAGGACCTGATCACGTGGATGATAGAACGAGGGTTGCATTATGCAACAGGAGAAAGTGTGCTAAGAGCCACCAGGGACAGTGGGATGTGGAAAGCCATGATCACCTACGTCCTAAAAGAACATGGCACATAAAAGAAGATGTTCAAAATATCCTTGTATAGAAAAAATTCCTTTTGGTATCTTTGTCGTTTAGTTTTTGGCATTTTAACGGTTTCTGAAAATTAATTTCAATCACACATTAATCTAGATGGAATTGAACCATTACTAAGCAGAAACTGAAATATTTGGAAATTTCTACTTTGAATTTCAGAAAAAAATAGTGAAATTTCATGATATTTATAGGCGGTTGAAACAGAGTTTTTTGAATATCGTGAAACTCTGAGTCGACCTTCAATAAGTATTGCGAACATTTTAATACTATAATTATTGCTCTTCATAGCGGTTGAGAACATTTTGTACATTCTGTTTAACTTGTCATAACTAAATTATATAATTTTACGTATATCAATAGGTGATGTTATTTTTATTTTATTTTATACAAGGACCAATTCAACACAACTCTGAAAGCCACTGAACACGAGCTTAAATCGTTTGAAACACAAAAACAATACCATTTAAACTGGCAATGTTCCATCACTATCGGAACCTAAAACTTTGAAGACCCCAGAAGAGAAAAGGAAAACGTCAGACGACAACAGAGAAAGACTCGACAAAATTGACCTCATCCTCGACCAACATTACTAAGCAGTCAATATCATCAGCTCTTCCATACAAGAATTGTTCAGCAACGCCATCATCATAAAGGAATCGGTCAGAAAAGAATAGATTAAATTCTTGGATATGAAATAAAACGGGGGACGATTTAACTTTATTATCATACAGAGCTTGGCTCATGATTTATATGTTTGCCCATCTCTACTGTTTCAAAACGCTTCTTCTAAAGCTAACATTATTTCAAGCAGTATCGTGGGAAAGTACGTGGTGGTGTAATGGATATCGGTCTGGAATGAGAAGTCGGAGAGTCGAGTTCGAATTCTAGTCGACTTCGCGACATTCATTTAAGCGCAAATGCCATTGGGAAAGGTATAAATCCTTCTCTCAGCTATGATTTGAATATCAGGACAGACTGGAACCTATAATCTTGGTTGGCAACCAATCTACCGCAGGAAAATACGACAGACTACTGCGGAAAAATCTCTGGTCATGAATCGAGACATGATCTCTCAAACATGTATCACGTATGGCACTTAAACGAACTGATATATATATTGTATATACCTACCTTATTTTAACTATATACAGCACTGTGCAAAAGTATTAGGACAAGAACTATTTTATCTTTTACGAGGTATATTGACAGAAAATAAACAATTTTATTTTATTTACTCAGAAAATGATTTAACAAGAAGAAAGACTTGTTATAATATAAATTTAATATTTAGTATAATAGCCTTTTGCTTTGATCACAGCCTTCATTCTGCCAGGCATTGACATCACAAGATTCTTCAATGTATCTAATGGTATCTTCCCAAAATGTGTCTTGCAAAGTAACATTAGATTTATCAGTTTTTTTATCCAAAATATCCCATAGATGTTCAATAGGATTGAGATCAGGGCTTTGTGGGGGCCAATTCCCAAGCCTTCCTTCTTCTTCCTTTTTAGTTAAATAATTCTTACAAAGGTTTGGCTTTTCACCCTGTATTTGAATTTCAGTGAGGTTTTTAGGAAAATCACCCCTGCCCTAACACTTTTGCACACTATCGATAGTGTGCAAAAGTATTAGGACAGGAGTGATTTTAAACTTTATTTTGATGCCTCATAAAAGATAAAATAAGTATTGTCCTAATACTTTTGCACAGTACTATCACAGTACAGTCATCCCTATACAAGCCTGTTTCGATGTATCACAGCTCAAGAGACACATCCACTTACTTCTGTCCAGAATCGAAACTCGACCGATTTGGTGTCAGTCGAAGTCGCTACTCCCTAAACCATAGGCGCATGGAATCAGAGAAGAGAAATTTTAACGTGTACACACGCCAGTCACCGAAATAACTCAATTCATTTCTGAAGAGTCACGCATTTTGGCATTAAATAACCCACAGAGGTTGATATGCCGTTAAACAAAACTCAAACTCAAAGTCAAACTTAAACCCAACACGGGCTCTATCCTTGGACATACACTGTTTCTGATCTTCATCAATGATCTTTCTGATGTAATCAGTTTCCAACTAGTTATTTATGCAGATGACACAACCATTTATTCGTATCTTACTAACAAATCCGACAGACCCAGAAAAGTAAACCAGGCAAACTGTTTTTCTCTCTTATATATAATCGTGTCACCCCAAGCAAGGCATTCCACTGCCACTATAGCGCAGGGGGTTACATAGAGGGATTGGGTATAGGAAATGTCAGATGGAGGGTGATAGACGACTTAGGATGTACATAGGGAGAGAGTTGGAGAGTTGGAGAGTGGGTGTGAGTTAGTGTGTTAGGAGGTGTCTATTGACCTTACATTTAAACTCCTGGAGGTTGTAGCCGTCAGGGAAGGAAGCATGCGGTAGGGAATTCCACAGGCGGGAAGTGCGAGGAAAGAAGCTGTTGGAGTAGAAATTGCGGTTACCTTTCATTGGTTTCACTGTAAACGTTTGGGACCTAGTTGCCAATCTTGTATCTCTTCTCCCTCTTGCATCTCAGGGGCACCAGTGATTTAAGTTCGTCAGAGCAGAAGCCATGAAAGTATTTATAAAAGAGGCACAGGGAAGCCACGTCACGCCGGTGAGAGAGACACTGCAGGCGGTCAGCCAAGTCGGTATCAATCACATTACAGATTCTTCGCTGTATTTTGTCAAGAACCCCGAGGAGAATAGAATGGGCACCCGACCAGATCTGACAGCAGTACTCAATACACGGGCGGATGGTGGATTTATATAATCGCAGGATAGATTCAGGCGGAAAGAATTTCCGGGCACTGCACGGAGAGCCGACTTTCATAGCTTCGGATTTAGCAATGGTTTCGACGTAGTCATTCCACTTGAGGTCCGCTGAGAGTGTCAGGCCAAGCAGGCGTAGTGATTTACTCTCTGGGAGGCAAGCCTGTTCCATGCTAATGGGAGGGAGGTGCGGTTGTCTGTGGTGGTTAATTGACAGCAGCTTCGTTTTGGAAGAATTGAATTTTACGAGCCATTTCTTACCCCAATCCACCACGGATTGGAGGTCCTCTGTGTGTGTGTGTGTGTGTGTGTGTGTGTGTGTGTGTGTGTGTGTGTGTGTGTTTGTTTGTTTGTTTGTTTGTTTATATAAAGTGATTGAATAGTGACTTTCTATTTTATGTGAGTTATGTCTACCATACCACAAGAGTTCCTGCTGAAATCAGTGGACGTGATTCTTGGAAGGCTCGAGAAGCTGGTAGCGTAATCTGGTGCCCATAGCGAATTTTAAATAAAACCTAATGATAAATGCTTTCCTCTTCTATACATTTCATGTGAAAAATATCGATGATAAATAAACTATAAGTATTTTAAAATCGGAAGTTACTTGAATGTCCTCGCTGATTATTCATGAAAAAATTAGTAAGAAACATGTCACTGAATGTATTGACCATCGCCAGCTACTATTTTCCCCATCTTTATGGCAGCATTTGATTTCTACGTCGGTAAAACGACACGTCTTTTTAGGTTCACCAAGAGACGACCCAGTTTTTGGCATTTTCATAAGAACGAAAGTGCTGCCCAGCCAGGCCATGTGTTTTCGACCGGAACAAGGAATAATCGGACGGGGCAATGTTTGGTGAATACGGCGAGTGGGGTAGAACTTCCCATTTAAACGTTTCCAAGTAGATTTTCACCTGGTTTTGTAACATGTGGCCTAGCATTGTCATGTTGCAAAATCACATTCTCGTATAGCGGCCGTTTTTGTTTTTGTTTTTTTTTTGTTTTCAGTGCTCGGCTCAAGCGCATCAATTGTAGTCGATAGTAATCTCCCGTGCTGTTTCGGTCGGTTTGAGCAGCTGATCCCTCCAATTGTAGAGCAGAAGCTCCGAACCGTGGATATCTGGCTTTGCTGCCAATCTTGATGCATGGCTGGTCTTACCCCACAATCTTCTATGCTTAGGGTTATCGTAGTTTATCTTCTTTTCATCGCCGGTAACAATACAATGCAAAATACTCTCCTTTTATGACGGTGAAACAGCCGTTCACACGTGACAAGACGCCATTCGACGTCTCTCAGCTTTAACTCGTCCTGCAACCAATGTCCTTGCTTTTAAATTATTCCTAATGCTTTCAAATTGATACTGAGCATCAGGAGAATACAACTGAAGTTCCTGAGACACGCAATGAGGAAGGGGAGCCTGGAGAACCTGATACTGACTGATCAGATAGAAGGAAAGAGAGGTAGAGGAAGGCAGCAGGGTCTGATCAGGTGGATGACGGAACGGGGGTTGCCAGGAGCAACAGGAGCAAACATACTAAGAGCCACAAGGGATAGGGAGACATGGAGAACCATGATCGCCTACGTCCTGAAGGGACAGGGCACATAGAAGAATAAGAATGCTTTCAAACTTTTCGAAACTGTTGTGCGATCCACACCTAATAATTATGGAAGCTCATGAAGTAATGCTTCCAATTCTTCGTCTTCAAACTTTTTTTTTCTGTTCGCTAGAGCGTCCTTTATCGTTAGCATAATAGACATTATTTTGAAGTGTCTAAACCAATCGATGCATGTTGTTTTCGACAGAGAATGATCACCGTCAATCTCAGCAAGTTTCTGTGTGCTTCAGCTGCACATTTCTTTTGAATAAATCAGTGCAGTAAAATTCCCTGTAAATACACTTTCTTTGACAAGAAATCCGACATGTTTAACGCTATTGAAATCAAAGTTGTTTATACTTGGGTGAAATGACATAGACTGAATTTCAATCTTGCTTATCGTACTTCCTTATAGATCCGTTACCATCTGAAACTAGATGCACGCAGTTATGGGAACGCCATCTGTTGGTAAATAGAAATAACTTATTCAAGGTCCTAATGCTGAAAATTTATGTCGGTATTATCTGAATCTGAACACTTCTTTCAGGTGGTTATGCAGGATTATCAAAAAGTAACTCCCTATTTAATGTATGAGTGACTAGCCAGGAGTTCTGACGATATCTTGTGACTTTTTCTTTGGGGTTGGTTAAAGAGGTAAGTCTACTATATGAAACCAAGATTTGAAGAATTTGATGGGATAATACAAGAGGTTATGTCTTCCGTACCACAAGAGTTTCTTGTGAAATAAGTTGACGCGATTCTTGAGCGGCTCGGGAAGCTGATAACGAAATCTGGAGCTCATATCAAATTTTAAATAAAACCTCATGAGAAACATTTTTAACTCATATTCATTTCTAGTAAAAATTATAGTTAATAAATAAATTATTAGTATTTTAAAATGGGGAGTTACTTTACAATCACGTTGGATATATAATTTCTAAGGAATTGAAAGATTTTATTTTTAATCCGACATCATTTATTACACTGAATATTAGATTTGTGAAGCGGCTTGTATTTTAGACGTCCTGTTGTAGGCGAGTCATCTAAAGCACTTCGAATTAAATAGTGGTTTTCACTACAATGAGGGACGCAGGTTCGAACTCTTCCGGAGAGCCCATTCTTCTGCTAAGGCTTTCAATTGCACAGACTGGTAGACATAATTCACGCTGTTTCATAAAAAAAAAAAGAAATGTGTCCAGAAAACTAAGGTTTAAAGTAGTAGGAATATATCGAATCGAAGGAGAAATCAGAGAGCCGAGTTCGAATTCAAGCTGAATTCATAGTATTTACTTAAGCGTAAATACCTTGAGAAAGGTATGAATCCATCTCTTCTCCCTCCAGCTATGAATTTGAATAGCAGGACAGATTGGATTCTATAGCCTTGGTTGGCAACCAGTCTACCGCAGAAAGAAATAGCGGGAAGACCTTCTGCCTAGTCAGTCATGACTCGAAAGAGACATAATCGCCAAAACATGTATCACGTATGGCAATTGAATTGACGATATATGTGTAAATGTTAAGGATTTTAATTTTTTTTTATAAATCTTGGGTGTTTATTTCTATATATACAGACGTATCAAGATAACGATTGGCATTGCAATTGCATTTTTGAATATCAAATTTGCCTGAGAAGCTTGAAGAGAAACAGAAATCCACAAACGATAAGTGCGATAGAAGACATTACTAACATAGAAGTTGTAGTTATATCTAGCAATTTAAACTGTAACATAATGAGACCTTGCCGCATTCATCTTTTTGTCCTTTCCTTGATCCTCTCTCTTCTCAGACTTCACTGTACTAATGGCATTTACTGTCTTGCTGGGGATGAAATCATTAAAAAGGAAGAGGGGGCTAATCATCTCTTATTTTTTATTTATTTATTTATTTTTTTTAATCATATCACCCCAAGCAAGGCGAAAACGCCACTGATGCGCAGGGTGCTACATAAGAGTGAAAAGACTGGAAAAGAGAAAAAGAGAAAAACCGGAAACCACATCCTAAACAGGAAACAAGGGATGAGCCTCTTCACCTGTTCAATAGACGTGGGTGGAGTATTTCTGTTTTATAGCCAGTTGCTGGGTGAGTGGGGGTGTCTGGTCTTCTAAGCAGCATCTATTTGACCAAAGGGTAACAGAAGTAAAAGAGTGAACGTCACATCTCTCTACAGATATTTCTTCATTATCTGTGAATTGCCATGCATTCTTGGAAATATAGCGGAATCTCCAAAAATGTAAATGCAATGTTAATTGCTATCTTTTATTATTTTGAATCCCGTTCATCTTTTATCCTTACCGCCATATCCACTGCTACATATACACATATAGGTAGGGAAAAGACAATACCCACTTTCCACCTGAAATTAAGTAATAATAGTAGTAATCGTTAACCACCTGGGGTTATAAAACGGAGACTTTTTTTTCTTGGAAGATGTGCTCGCCCAGGGGCCAGAAAAAGGACTCTTCAGGCCATCGACGACCACTCGTCACTTTTTAACAGATAAGAGTGGATTCTATGCAAAACCCTTTATCTTCTAGGTGAGGTAGACTGGTTGCCAACCAAGGCCACAGAAAACAACCTATCCTGCTATTTTACCCATAGTTGGAGGGGGAAGAGCTGAATTAATAAATTTCCCCAAGGGTAATTGTGCGCATGTAAATGTAACGAATTCAGTTGGAATTTGAAGTTGGCTCTCTGAATTGTTATTTCCAGGCGATATCCATTGCCCATCCTGAAAATTGTGTATTAATAAAGTCTTTGTATATAGAAGTCATGTTAGGCGAACTTTATACCCAATAAATTTTTAGATCAAAATATTATTTTATGATTTTGGTATAAGTTCAGGGAATCGATGTCTTTATTTTCTATGTCGGGAAATGAAACTTAAAAAAAAAGTTCTTCCTCACACAGCAGAACGCCATACACGATCCTTTTAACTTTACTTTTCATCATATTCTTAACCCCCACCACCTTACAGCAACACTGCGCCTTGTCTCTCCCACATTCACCCACTTCCGATCTGTTTATCACTAACAAACTTCTCTCCCACCTCGGATTCTATATCTGCCTCTGTCTTACCTCAAGGCAACTTGATATAAACAACAATAGCAAAAGGTCGGCGGCGGCATTAATGGGGGCGGAGGAACTTGAGGGATATAGAAGCGGGAGAGTAAGACGAAAGAGTTTGTTGGTCGAGGAGTGGGGGGGGAGTGAAAATGTGGGTGGGTATGACAAAGTATGTGGGGTGGATTGTTTGGTGGGTGGATGGGGGCAGGTGGTTGCTGGCAGGCATCTAAAAGTTGTTCGTGTTTCAAGGCCGAGTCACACCGGTAAGTCACATGCAATTAATGAATGCTCAATAAACTGATGCAGAATCTCAGTGCTAAATGGGGGTGTTTAGTGGGATGGGGGTAGGTAAGTACTGCTGGGGGTCAGCGCGTCTAGAAAAAAGTAGTCAAGTTAGGGTACAAAAATTGTTGGTAAGAAATTACTTTCGTTTGGTAAAGAGTACGTTACAGCACAGTTTTGTTTATGTTATTAAAGATCACAACTGATTATTTTTTTATTTATTTATATAATCTTTTTCGTTTCCTTAAAAGGTAACTCGGGCCAGGGTTTAACTTATATGAGTTAGTCGTATTTGTAGGATAATAATAATAATAATAATAATAATAATAATAATAATAATAATAATGACAAATCACCTTGCTAAACGGATCTCCGTAGAATTACTTTCATTTATAAATGCATTGGCATTATTGTTTAACTTGAAAGAAAATTTATTCCTCATATAGCAAGCACTGGGGCACCTCGACGTGGAGTTGTGGTTAACAAGCTTGTCTCGCTAAAATCATTATAATTGCGTAGTGAGTTCGATCCTCACTGGGTGCCCCACACTTTCGGCATAGTACCACATCTAAGCTGCGCTTTGAAAATCACCATATAGCAAGCAGCAGGGTACTTCGACGTGGTTTAGTGGTTAACAAGCTTGTTTCGCCAGATCATTTACGAATTAACAATCCTCACTGTGAACTTCATACTTTCGGCCTTATGCCACACCTAATCTATGCTTAGAAAATCAACATATAGTAAGTGCTTCGGTAAATCATAAAAATAGCTATATGTCATATTAATTGATGTAATTAGAAAAGATATCCCTTATTAATTGAAGTACGTCAAAAGTATATTCCCTATAAATTAAAATGCAAAAACTTATAGACCGTATATATGGAAGTAATTTGAAAAGAATTATATACCCGATTAAAGTACAAAAATCAACTGAAGTATTAAAAAAGTGTATTCACCATTAAAATACGTCGAAAAGAAATGAATTCCCTATTAAAGTTAAAACCATATCCCTTATGAACTGTGATATTAAAAACCTATATAACTTATTTAGTGAAATCGTTAAAAATGAACTATAAAGTACTTAGTTAAAACCATGTATTATTTTTACAAATTGAAGTCTTAAAAACATTCATTCCCTATTAATTGAAGTACAACAGAAAGATCTATATAGATATTAATTGAAAAACTTCAAAATGTATTTGGTACCGGCAACTCGATATTTTTTAACGCGTCTGGTATCACTCACCTTTTCAAATGTTCCGACCAATGTTATTAATGTCTGCTTTCTTTTTCTTAGTTTTAATAAAATTGAATGAAAAAATGATACAAAAATTTTAAAAAAATTACCAAGTTCAATCTCGGAGCCCATCAAATATGTAAAAGATCATCTACAGTCATATTCCTTATTAAATAAAGAACTTGTTAAATATTTTTTTAGATACAGTACAATTATCAGTGTGCGTATGTGTGCGTGTTCGTATGTGTGTGTGTGTTTGTGTGTGTGTGCTATTTATATATTTTTTCTCAAAGAGTGTCGCATATACCTTGATTTTATAAAGGCTTTCGATTCAGTACCGCACGAAAGATTATTACTCAAAATGCAGTCTTATGGTATATCTGAACAAACCTTGAAATGGACAAGAAAGTTTCTTATTGGTAGAACTCAAAGGGTTAAAATAAATAATAAATGGCTCTAAACAGTCTGAAGTATTAAGTGGAATCCCACAAGGTAGCATACTGGGACCCTATCCTTTTCACAATATTTATAAATGATTTGCCAGAAGTGGTTAAAAGTGTGTGTAAAATATTTGCAGACGATACAAAAATATATAATACAACAAAAAGCCAACAGGTGATTCAAAATGATATTGATAATCTTATAAGCTGGTCCGAAAAATGGAATTTGTATTTTAATGCAAGCAAATGTAAAGTTATGCATATAGGGTTAAAGAATCCAAATTTCAGCTCCAGTATAACTCATGGAACAAATACACATACATTGGATACTTGTACTGAAGAGAAAGACCTTGGTGTCATTTTTGACACAAAATTTTGATATGCATATAAATAAGGCCATAAATAAAGCAAACAAAATGCTAGGTTTAATTAAACGGTGCTTTTCTGGGTTAAACTGTCCAACTTTATCAAAATTGTACAAGAGCTTAGTTAGACCACATTTAGAATACGGCAACCAAATCTGGAGTCCTCTACTAAAAAGACAGTCAGTAGCAATTGAAAGAGTTCAAAGAAGAGCAACAAAATTGTTGACGTCGTTAAAATTTATTAAATATGAAGATAGGTTAGGAAAATTGAAATTACCATCATTGAAATATAGAAGACTGAGGGGGGACTTGATAAATGTTTTCAAGATATTCCATTCTACTGACCACACCAATAAAAATTTATTCACTATGTCTGACTATTCTAGAACACGTAACAATGAATTAAAAATAATAACCCAGCACAGTAGAACTAATATTAGACAAAACTTTTTTGTAACAGAGTCACAAAGTATTGGAATGCACTACCATCACACATAAAATTGGCAAAAACTCTTACGGAATTTAAAAGCCTTATTGAAAATGATAAGACACTATAAAATTAAAATATGAGTTTGATTAGAGATGGAAATAATTTATTTTCTCTCCATCTCGGCCATGCCACAACGCTAAGAGAAGGGAGAGGGGATTTAAGAAGGGACACACGAAAGGCCGTGAGGCCTAGAAGTCCTAACCTACCTCACCATATATAAACCATACCTAACCATATATAATTAGTTTTTGGTGTCATGGAGCAGTTTTAGGTAGAGTATTGTGAATTTGTTTTTGTATCTGCATTCGAAAATGATTTTTGAACTTTTGTTCAGATTTTAGATATTTTTCCCCTGGGTTCACTAACAAAGAGAAGCAACACAGTATTTTTCTCGTCAGAATTCCATCTTGCACATTTATAAATCTACCATTCGTCCGTGCTTTGTATATTGTTGTAATATCTGCTCGGGAGCTGGTGCTATTCACTTCGAGGTTCTCGACAAAATCCAAAAGATGATCTGCAATGTAATAGATCCTGAGTTGGCATCCCGACTTCAACTTTCTCACCGACGGGATGTGGCTTCTCTCTGTCTTTTCTACAAATATGTTTCTGCTCTGCCGAACTACTTTCCCTGGTGCCCCGATCACATGAATTAACGCGTGCAACACGATTGGCATCAAGATCCCACCCTTTTATCGTCGAATTAATTAATGCAATCGCCTCTTCGATTCAAACGTTTCTTAAGTTCCTTTTCTCGTGCTTACCGTCTGTGGAACTCTCTTCCATCTATTACTTCCCTCATAGCTACAATCAGTAAAATTTTATATTGAACAGGTTAAGAGGCCCATTCCTTGTTCCCTGTTTAGGATATGGTTTCCGGCTTTCTCTTTTCCAATCTTCTCACATTTTTCTTCAATTGGAGTAGATAGATCTATCTATCGCCCGGCTCACACTCCACCCATGTCTATAGAACAGGTTAAGAGGCTCATCCCTTGTTCCCTGTTTAGGATGTGGTTTCCGGCTTTCTCTTTGTTTTTTTTTGTTTTTGTTTTTAATTGGAGTAGATAGATCTATCTATCGCCCGGTTCACACTCCTCCCATGTCTATTGAACAGGTTAAGAGGCTCATCCTTTGTTCCCTGTTCAGGATATGGTTTCCGGCTTTCTCTTTTCCGATCTTTTCACTATTACGTAGCCCCCTGCACATCAGTGGCATTCCCGCCTTGCTCGGGGTGATACGATTAAAAAAAAATGCAGCGTCAATTGCCGTATTCTATCTCTTTGAATCTTATCTATCCATGATTCTTTCTTCCTACATGTGTGCCCTGTTTTTTTCTCTCTCACTTTAACCCCTGCGCATTATCGGCGGTACTGCCTTGTTTGAGGTAAAATGATAAAAAAAAAATGAAAAAGAAAAAATACAGAGATGATCGATTAAGGTTTCTGACTGACATTTACTAGTGTTGATTTCTTCATCTATAAGGATTTTATTTCCGACATTCAAGCCATATGTATACTAGATTCTAAAGAATATGAATACATGTGTATAAGACTCTGTGTGTGTGTGTGTGTGTGTGTGTGTGTGTGTGTGTGTGTGTGTGTGTGCTACTTATATACATTTATTTTATGATGCCCTCCAACGAAGAATGAACTCTTCCTCTTACTATATATAATTACCTGCGTGACTTCCGGAAAGCAGTTAACGGTAGTTAGACGCAGTTGACGACAGCTAGTGCGCAGCTAAAGCCAGCTACGATTCAGGCAATATGCAGCGTAACTGTACCGTTCTGACTTACTTATTTCTAGTCACATATTACTAACACTTATCTTTTGTATATGCTGTTCTTGTTATACTAATACACTGTTTTGAACTTACCTCCTGTGTTCCGTGTCTTACTTCCGATCAAACCGGTCACTACAACTATGCAGCGAAGTTTTGCCACAACTATACAGCAAATTGGCGACGAAGATCCACAACAATTTATATAGAGAGTAAAACAGATAACTTTCTTTGTATGTATTTTGACGTTTTTTCCTCTTTGAAATGTCATTTATGCCACTACATTTCTTTAGGAATTAGGCAATTATGTTCATCTACAGATTCCTTTACTTTAAGATGTACGTTGTGGTGCAGTGGATATCGACTCGGAACGACAAATCGGGGAGCCGAGTTCGAATTCCAGTTGAATTCCTTGCATTCACTTACGCACAAATACTCTTGGTAAAGGTGTTAATCCGTCTCTTCTTTCCCGTTATGGGTTAAATAATAGGACAGATTGGGTTCTATAGCCTTGAATGGCAACCAGTCTACCAGTAATGGCAAACTACTGCAGGATAATCTTCTGCCCAGTCAGTCATGTCTCTTTCGAGACATGATCGCCGAAGCGTGTACCACTTAACTGACTGATGAGCTTGAGCAAATGGATGGCAGAGCAGGGTTTTGGAGGGATAACAAGAGAAAGGGTGTTAAGAGATACAAGTGATAGGGAAGATGTGGAGAGCGTTGATCGTCCTGAAGAGACACAGCACATAGAAGAAGAAGAAGATAATGATGACGATGATAATGATAAAGAAATAGATAATGATGATGCTGAAGAAGAAGAAGAAGAAGAAGAAGATAATGATGACGATGATAATGATAAAGAAATAGATAATGATGATGCTGAAGAAGAAGAAGAAGAAGAAGAAGAAGATAATGATGACGATGATAATGATAAAGAAATAGATAATGATGATGCTGAAGAAGAAGAAGGAGAAGAAGAAGATAATGATGACGATGATAATGATAAAGAAATAGATAATGATGATGCTGAAGAAGAAGAAGAAGAAGATAATGATGACGATGATAATGATAAAGAAATAGATAATGATGATGCTGAAGAAGAAGAAGAAGAAGATAATGATGACGATGATAATGATAAAGAAATAGATAATGATGATGCTGCAGAAGAAGAAGAAGATAATGATGACGATGATAATGATAAAGAAATAGATAATGATGATGCTGAAGAAGAAGAAGAAGAAGAAGAAGAAGAAGATAATGATGACGATGATAATGATAAAGAAATAGATAATGATGATGCTGAAGAAGAAGAAGAAGAAGAAGAAGAAGAAGAAGAAGAAGAAGAAGAAGAACTGCTATGAATATTTCTTGGGAAAGATAATGGTCCCCCTTCTACGGTTATGAATTCTGAGCTGTTCACCTTTTGGTTACTGAACAAAGACTAAAGACCTCGTGTAGTTATCTCGTAATTATTGAATCTCACCGAAAATATCTCTCCATCTTCGATGAATTGTGTTGCGGCACGTGTCTTTGATGCACATATTAGTGATTTACTGCATTTGGAGTATCCACTGAATAAAGGATGTAAAAATAACCACAGGAAACACGCAAAAGAGGAAAGTTAGAAAACGCATTGGCCCGAAAGACTTTGTACAGTAAACAAAATATTAATAACTTAAATAAATCATGAGACAATCATTCTTTCTTATTCATCTTTTTATTTCTAACTCATTTCCTCATTTCTTTCGCCTTTCATATTTTCTTTCTTGATTTTATTCTTCTTTATATTTTTCTTATTCTTTCTTTCTTTCTTTCTTTGTATTCCTCCCTATCATCCTCATTTTTTCCTTTTCTTTCTTAATGTTATAATTTATATTTTCTTTCTTTCTTTCTTTCTTTCTTTCTTTCTTTCCTTCTTTCTTTCTTTCTTTCTTTCTTTTACGCTCAGTCTTTTTGCTTACATTTTTTCTTCCCATTTGTTCTTTCTTTTAACTTTAAGCTAATCTTTTCGATCTTTTGTTATCTTCCGTCCACCATTGTTTTCTCTGATCTCCGAAGTATAAACAATGTGTGTGTGTGTGTGTGTGTGTGTGTGTGTGTGTGTGTGTGTGTGTGAGAGAGAGAGAGAGAGAGAGAGAGAGAGAGAGAGAGAGAGAGAGAGAGAGAGAGCGTACCGGCTGATACATAGCAATCTAAATGACAAAGATCAGGATATAGTCCGTATAATAAACGGGATAATACTTTCTTTCTGATATGAGTTTGCAAATGGACGTCTTTCACCACTTAATTGCCGGTAAACTCGGGTGATATCCGGTAGCCGAACAATGTCAATACCTCTGCAAACAATGTGTTTCTAACGAAAATGGTTTCTATCACGTTATCCCAGCTGTTGCTTTTTTGTTTAAACTGACGCAGTAAGCTCTGTTGTTCTTATTATGTTCTGAGAGCCTTGTGTACTTCACCTATTCGCGATTGGCTGAGCGCTTAATGACGTCATCAAACAGGAACAGTTTGTGAAGTTGTAACAGTTTATATGCAGAAAAGCTTTGTTTTGTTATAACTTTGTTTAAACAATATCTCTCGTTTTCAATATAATCTCTTGCTTACTCTTCCTATAGAACATACAAGGTCGCGACCATATTTTTCAAAAGTAATTCATTCATTAGCAAAAACAACACTAACACCATTATGAACCTCTCTACCATCACCATTACCACCACCACCACCACCAATAATAATAATAATAATAATAATAACAATTGTGGGAATGATGACTGCGACATCGATAATATTAAAAACATGAAATGATAAGAAAACATTAAAATGATAGCAATAGAAATGTGATATTGAAAAGAGGAAGAAATAATAATACTAATTGATATAATTCTGAAATTATAATATTGAAAACAAGAAATAATAATAATAACAATGATAATGATAGCAATGACAATATTCAAAATATAAAATAATAACATTAAAATGATAGCAGTAGAAATTATAATATTGAGAACATGAAATAAAAATAATAATATCATTCAAGATGATAACAGCAGAAATGATAATAGCAATAACATTAAATAATAATAATGAGATCGGGAAGGACAACATTATTGATAACAATGAAAATATGAAATAATAAAATGTTTGGGAATTATAGAAGCAATATCGTGGCAGCGTCGGCTCAGTTATTACTTTACTACTACTTATTAAACTTTACTGCCAGTTATGAAAGCTCTTGCTGCGTGTGTTTGTTCTTTAACAATACCTTATTATTTTATTTTTTGAAATAATTATGTCGTCGAGTAGTGAAGAATATATCTATATCTACATCTATATATATACATATACATACATACATACACACACACGCACACACACACACACACACACACACACACACACATATATATATATATATATATATAGGTAAGTAGCTAACCTAGAGAGCCAACGAACCTACCAAGGTTTCACCAAATTAGACCTTCAGAGAAAGTTCTCTCTCTCTCTCTCTCTCTCTCTCTCTATATATATATATATATATATATATATATATGTCCTGTTTGTTATAATAAAGACCGTTGTGTATGTATTTATATATAATATTGGAAACAAGGAATAATAATAATAACTTGTAAATAATAGCAAACATGATGAAACACCACTCAAAAACAAAATACGTAGACATGTTAAACCAATAAATAATAATTAAATTAAGCACATCATATATTATAAAGAATTTAAAACAATTGACCTCATAGTCTCTAATGTCCTTATTTTCACCTGAAATTAAAGCAAAAAATACGATGTTTAGAACGTAATGATTAAACATAATAGACATTCATTGTCCTTTATATTTATCAATATATATATATATATATATATATATATATATATATATATATATATATATATATATATAGGAAAAACTACTAAAAAGTTGTAAGTTTAAAAATGTATTTTTCTGACAGTATTTATTTATTTCTATTATTATATTTGATATTTCAGACCGTCCTCGGCCTTTCATCAGAAACAAATGATTTTAAAATTTCAAACCCCTGAGCGTGATAGTATATATATATATATATATATATATATATATATATACTATCACGATCAGGGGTTTGATTATTTTTTTTAATGTTTTAATGGAAGATACTCGTTAGTAGGTACATCAATATATATGTTGTTGTCATTTAAGACGACATATCGATATAAATGTTGCCCACTCGTACTTAAAATAGGAAATAATAAGAAAACCGAAAATAATAACAAGCGAAATGATAACTGAAAACCGGAAATAATAAAATAATTAAGAATGGTAGCAGTAGAACTTATTATATTGAAAATTGGATTGATCTGTTTTTACAGTTTATCAACCCTTTGTATCAGAAGATAGAATAATGAATAAAAAAAATAAAAAAATAAAGCCTGTCAAGCACAGAAGAAAACGAGTACGAAGAAAGAATAGTTAAGGAAAGGAACAGTCACTGTTTCGCTAAGGGCTACGCAACCTTGGCTTCATACAAAGACCCATTCTATTTTTTCTCTTCTATGTTAAGGATGCTGCAAATATCATGGATCGAACATGTGAGCAATGATGAGGTTTTGGAAATCATCGAAACGAAAAGGAAATTAATACTGAGAATCAGGAAGAGACAGTTGAAGTTCCGGGGATATGCAATGAGGAAAGAGGGCTTGGAAAACCTGATACTAACAGGCCAGATAGAGGGAAAAGGAGACAGAGGAAAGCCTCGGATAATATATTTGAAGGACTTAATCAGGTGGATGATGGAACGAGGATTGCATAGTGTAACAGGAGAAGGCGTGCTAAGAGCCATCAGGGATAGGGAGACCTGGAAAGCCATGATCGTCTACGTCCTGAAAGGACAGGGCACATATAAGAAGAAGAATTAGGCAGCACGAAACAATTATGTTCCGTCACCGCAAACCCGGTCAGTGGTATCAACCTACGTAGGAATGTGACCAGCAAGTTTAAGAGAAAGTTTAGCTAACTGAGGAACTAATAATGGACTGAAAGGGTCTTCTTCAACAAGAACTGTTGACAAGATAACAGGACACTTTTCATCTGAGCTAACTCCCCAGAAGTACATTGTCTGCAACCAAATCTACCGTCCCCCCGTGCATTGAACACTGTGCCATATCTGGTCGGGTGCTCCTGCTATCCACCTAAGGGTCCTTGACAAAATTCAACGGAGAATTTTAATGTGTTCGATCCCGACTTGGCAGCTCGGATACAGTCACTTTCTCACCGGCGCAATGTGACTTCCCTGTGTTTCTTCTACAAATACTTTCATGGCTTCTGCTCAGATGAACTTAGCTCACTGGTACCTCACATACATGAATTCTCTCGATCCACAAGATTAGCAACTAGGTCCCACCCTTTTACCGTGAAACCAATAAATTGTAAACGCAAATTCTACTCCACCAGCTTCTTCTCTCGCACTTCCCGCCTGTGGAGTTCACTTTCGTTTACTTGCTTTCCCAACAGCTACAATCTTCAAGAATTCAAATGTAAAGTCAATAGTCATCTCCTATCTCACTAACCTTCATCCTCTCTCCATCTCCCATGCCCCTTTCTTCGTCTACTCCACTCTCATCAGTATTCTTATCCTTCTCTTGCCCTCTTCCTGACACCCCCTGTAACCTGTCACTCTTTCACATAAATTCGAATAGTACATGTCGTTGTGCGTCTTTTTTTCGGTTAATTTGAGCAGGGGAGGACCTAGCAATTAACCTCCATGCATTTGGGTTCTATTTTTGCGTAACATCGTTGATATTTAAAGCCGGAAAATATTTTTGAATTTTTTGAGAATGATTATTGTTTTAAATTTTTTTTGAGAATAACAATTATTTTTTTCAGACACAAGTTCTAATATTTAAAATTTAGCTAAAGGTAGAAGATAGGTATTTGTGCGTCACTGAATTTAACGAATTCAATTAGACTTCGAACTCGGCTCACTCTTTTCTCTCCACGGTCTGTTATCCATTACATCACCAGCGCACCCGACTATTAAAACAATTATCACGATAATAATAAAGATAAGTTATCTAAACTTATCTATAAATGGAATTTTGTCCGTGTGTGCGTATATATATGTGTGTGTGTGTGTGTGTGTGTGTGTGTCGGTTACCTATAGACTCCGAAATGGCTGAACTGATTTCCTTGAAAATTTACACAGGTGTACTATAAGCGTCTGCGAGTGTTCTTAGCTAGGTTTTGTGTCGAGGTACCCCCGATAAATATCGAAAATCGATAATCGAAAAAATCGGGTTATAGAAGGAGTGGTCCGATTTTAATCAAATTTGATACACTCATAGACAAAGACATAAGAAACGATATTTAAAAGTTTCGAGGTTGCAGTTCTTACAATAATGCAGAAAATCGACAATATATATAAAAGGCAAGTTGTTTGTGTGTGTGTGTCTGCTTATCTGTCTGTATGTCCTTTATACAAATCCACAACTTTTATCCGATTCTCACCAAACTTCACACAAATATTTTTTAGGCTGAGTCTGAGCTCCAGGACCATGGATTAATTTTAAAGCTTTTATTACACCCGAGCAACGCCGGGCTATCCTGCTAGTCAAAAATAGAAATGAAATAAGCTTTCAAGTAATAGTTAAGTTCCTTCTTTAAGTTCCATGTATGACGCACAGTCAGTTAAGCGTCAGACGTGATGCACGCTTTGACGATCATGTCTCTTTCGTGTCATGACTAAGTAGAAGATTTTCCTGTTGTCCGTTGCCATTTTTTTCTGTGGCAGACTGGTTGCTAAACAAGGTTTTAGAATCCAATTTTCTCCTGTTTTTTTAACTCAAAGCTGGAGTGAGAAGAGATGGATTAATACCTTTCTCCAAGGGTATTTGCAACGGATTCATCCGGAATTCAAACTCAGCTCTCCGGTCTATTATCCACTGCATCGCAATGCACACGTGGACTATTATGTCTGTTTTCGATTCATAATTACTTTGGCAGAAAAATTGCAGATAGCTGCAGTTATATTCTGCGGTAGACTGGTTGCCAACCAAGGCTATAAAACTCAATCTAACCCGCTCATTAACCCATAGCTGGTGAGAGAAAATATGGATTCATGCCTTTTCGTTTAACTGAACGTAACGTACTCAATCTAAACTTAAATTAATCTATTAAACCAGTTTAGCTATTAAGCCATGCTGTAGTCAAAGTTACTTAAAGTACATTTCTTCCATACTAAAGAACGAAATGAAGTTCAGTAGGTCGCTATGACTATGTTTAAATTCTAATGTTCATTAAATGACTGCTACGTCATCGGCAGATGAGAAAGCTACATAAAAGAATTTTGGGTTAGATATAACTAATTGACCAGTGAATAATACACACACACACACACACACACACACACACACACACACACACACACACACACACACACACACTGTTGTTAAAATAAGGCAACAGTATACCATTTATGTCAGTCAATTAAGTGTCATACATAATACACGTATGTCTCTTTCGATTCATGACTCACTAGCCAGAGCTTTTCCCGCAGAAGGCTGCTGTTACTTTCTGCGGTAGACTGGTTGCCAACCAAGGCTATACAACCCAGTATCTTCTTCTCATTAACCAATAACTGGTTGAAGATTAATACCTTTTCGTTTAACTGAATGTAACCAATCCGACTTGAATTCGAACTCGCCTGTCCGAATTCTCATCCTGAACCGTTTTCCATCAAACCAACTTAGCTTCCCGAACCCAATTTTCACAAGCGATCACCTATGCTGACCCGGTTCAACGTTGTTTAACTTCGGTGATTGTAGCGGAAGAAGGTGTTTCAACGTGATATGGCCATAGGCAGAGTAATAAATTCAGCCATACCTGATAAAAGCTTGGGTGATCATGTCTCTTTCGATTCATTATTGGCTAGGCAGAAGTTTTCCTGCAGTAGGCAACCGTTTCACTCGACGGTAGACTGGTTTCCAGTCAACGTTATAGGAACTAGTCTATCCTGCTGTTTAACCCATAGCTGGTGGGTGATCGATTCGTACCTTTCTAAATTGTATTTGCGAAGAGCTGAATCAAAAGAACCTTACTGGAATTCGAACTCGGCTCGCTGATCTCTCATGCCGAGACATCCCGAGTAAGAAATTACTCATTTAAAATAATATTTCTTTTATAATCGCGTGGCCCCAAGCATGGCATTTTACTGCTACTGTTGTGCAGGGGTTTACATAGGAGGAATGTTATGAGAAAGAGTGACAGGTTACAGTGGGTGACAGGAAGAAAGTATGAGAAAGAAGAGAATACTGATGGGGGTGGACGGAGAAAAAAGCATTAGAGAGAATTAGCATGTAAGTTAGTGAGATAGGAAATGATTATTGACTTTACATTTAAATTCCTTGAGATTGTAGCTGTCGGGAAAACAAGTAGACGGAAGGGAATTCCACATGAGGGAAGTGCGAGAAAAGAAGCTGGTGGAGTAGAATTTGCGTTTACAATTTATCGGTTTCACAGTAAAAGGTTTAGACCTAGTTGCTAATCTTGTCGCTTGAGGAAATTCATATATAGGGGGCACCAGTGAGCTAAGTTCATCGGAGCAGAAGCCGTGACCTCTTTTTCCTCCTCTTCCTACTACAGAGAGAGATAGAGAGGGGGGTAGAGAAAGTGAAACTGTCATTATCTCCTTTAAGTAATAATAATAATCATAATAATAATAGTGAAGAATCTAAATAATACAAAGTATTGCCGATAATATTAAGCAAGTCTTATGAGCTTTCGAATCAAGATTTGATGCTTCTTCCGGAAGACTCGAGAATCGCCTTGGTTGCTGGGGTCTGCACGAACAACAATTATGATGATAGCAACTTTCATTACTGAATATTTTGAAGCAGTTACGCGTTGCTTCAATTTAGACTAAAATTAGCTTAAACTAAACTAAACCTGTTTAAAAAATTGATGTTACAAATTACTTCCTCAACGAAAAAACTCGAATATTAGGAACGGAAAGAAATGATGAGATCTTGATTTGCAGCTCCTATGTCACTAACCCTAACGCGCATAAACAGCCAGAAAAAGAATCTTCTTCTACGTGCCCTATCCTTTCAGGACATAGGCGATCATGGCTTTCCACGTCTCTCTATCCCCGGTGTCCCTTAATATGTTTTCTCCTGTTACTCCACTCAACCCCCGTTCCGTCATCCACCTGATCAGGCCCTTCAAATATGTTATCCGCTGCCTTCATCTGTCTCTATTTCCTTCTATCTAGCCTGTCAGTATCAGGTTCTCCAAGTCCTCCTTCCTCATTGCATGTCCCAGGAACCTCAGTTGTCTCTTCCTGATGCTCTCTATTAATATTCTTTTCAATGCCATTCTTTTCAAAACCTCATCATTGCTCACATATTCGGTCCATGATATCCGCACCATCCTTCTGTAAAACCACATTTCCGCTGCTTCAAGTTTTTTCCTCATCTTCGATGATATTGTCCAGCATTCACTGCCGTATTGAAGAATTGACATCATATAACAATCTAGCACTCTCTTCTTTGTTTCTAGGGAAGTTTTCCTGTGTCTTAATACTTTACTCAGCTTCTGAAACGCGTCTTTCACCATGCCAATTCGCCTTCGGATCTCTGTGTCGCACTTTCCATCTCCCGTTAGAACACTTCCTAGGTATTTAAATCTTTGCACTTGCTTGATTCTAGTATCCCCTTACCTTTATTTGGCATTTTGGGTTGTTCTTCAATTGCTTTTAACAACTGATCTTGTTTGTCATTCGTCGACAACTTGGAGACAACACACAATATAAGCGTATCTGTAATATTTTTTTTGGCATATCATACAAAATACGTGCCCTTTTCTCGGTAAGTAACCTTCTTTTTCGCCACATTTTCCGTCGTAGAATACACGCGACACGTCACTTGGTTTGACCAGGCAATTCGCCCTTTTTTTTTCCTTTATTTTTTCGTTACACAAAGAAGCTGGATCTTTTGAAAGAATCATGAAGAGTTTTGCAGAGACCGTAAAACCTCGTATGACGATGGACCCTTTATTAAGATATTGGGAAGAGTTACGAAGCCTTTTTTAAAGATTGAAAATCTGAAGAGACAATAACACTTTTAATTATTGGATTATGTGAAAGATTCTCGAAGAAGCTTGGAATTTCAATGCGCCAATAGCAGCTCGATGGTTTTGGAACAATTATGAAGACCTTGCAAAGAGACCTCTCATCCGATGTGAAAACTATACATAACCTTGCTGGGTTGTTAAGGAACAGTCAGAAGGGATTCGAAAACAAACATGTTGAAATATTGCGAGGAATATGAGTGGATTATTTGGAAATTTCACTAAGAGACTTCGAAAGGGGCTGGTATGCAAAGAGCCGCCATTATTATTGATTCTTTTGAAACAGGGACAGAAGATTTTTTTTTTTAAACGACAGAAAAATTCGGAGACTTTACTTTACTATTGGATTATTTCGAGAAATCTGATGTGATAATTGGGATCTATTAGTTATTCCTTTGGAAAAGTCGCGAGAGATTTGCAAAGATGAATGAAATCCGACTTGAGGTTTGTTTTTAAGGAGTCGTTTGTAACAGTCACGAAAGACCTTGCAAAGAGGTTTGAATAATGTTGCCGCATCTGGTCTGGTATTCCAGCTATATATTTAGAGATTCTAAATAAAATCCAAAGAAAAATCTGCAATGTTATTGGTCCTGACTTGGTATCTCAGCATCAGTCACTTTCCCAGCGCGGTAACGTAGCTTCTCTGTGCCTTTTTCATGAGTATTTTCACGGCAATTGTTTTGATGGACTTTCCACTAGCCTTTTATGAATTTAAGCTCAGTACTAGTTTGGCGGTAAGGTATCAACGTTTTGCAGCTGAAATGACTGGATGTAACCGTAAGTTCTGTGCCAACAATTTTTCTATAGCACTTCTCGCTTGTAGAATACTCTTCTGGTTCCTTGTTTCACGGTCAACAATGATCTTTAAAAAATTAAATGTAATATTAATCGTTATTTTCTGTCTTTTTAGTATTTGTCTATATTTCTGAGATGAGGTAGTATTTACAGAATTTATATTACTCAGACTATTGTTCTCATCTTTGTTGCCATTTGTACGACGTTTTGGCCGTTGTACGCTTCGGCCTTCTTCAGGTGCTAGGAATTTCGAACAGGACCCTTTTTTACAATCACTGCAGTATATGATCTTCATTCCTTGCCTCTTTTGGTAGTCATGAGTTATCTCCCTCTAACCTTGTAAGTTATTTGTTCACCACTGCTGTAGCCTGGTATTGAACTCACAACTCTTTGGGTCAAGTCACTGGAACTAACCAACGTCTATATCAACTGGGCCATGTGTCATTAAGTAATACTACGCAAGGAATGAAGATCATATACCCCAGTGATTGTAATAAAGGGACCGGCTCGAAATTCCTAGCATTTGAAGAAGGCCGTGTAGAACGGCCGAAATGTCTGTCATCTTAATTCTTGTTCTTTTGTTTTCATCTCTCCTTAATAGTAATTTTTTATATTCTATAACACTCAGTAACATGTCTATTGAACAGGTGAAGAGGCTCATCCCTTGTTTCCTGTTTAGGATGCGGTTTCCGGTTTTCTCTTTTCCAATCTTTTCACTCTTTTCTTTCTTTTTTTTTTCAATTGGAGTAGATAGACTAAACTATCGCCCGGTTCACACTCCACCCACGTCTATTGAACAGGTGAAAAGGCTCATCCCTTGTTTCCTGTTTAGGATGCGGTTTCCGGTTTTCTCTTTTCCAATCTTTTCACTCTTTTCTTTCTTTCTTTTTTTCAATTGGAGTAGATAGACTAAACTACCGCCCGGTTCACACTCCACCCACGTCTATTGAACAGGTGAAGAGGCTCATCTCTTGTTTCCTGCTTAGGATGCGGTTTCCGGCTTTCTCTTTTCCAATCTTTTTACTCTTACGTAGCCCCCTGCGCATCAGTGGCTTTATCGCCTTGCTTGGGGTGATATGATTAAAAAAAAAAAAAGAACATCTTGCGTCTTAGTTACTTTATTGCTTTTCCTGTGGTGAAATGATTAAAAGGAAAATCACGTAGAAAAGTTGAAACTATATGAGCGGAAATATTGAACTAGGAAGATTGTTTATGATGTCGGCGAAGGATTATTGAATAGATTTGCTGTTAGTTGATTTCCAGAAAGGACCACATGATACTACGTCAGCTAATAATAGTATTACGAAGAAAATAGGTTGACATATTGACGAAAATTACCGCAATTTGTTTTCTATGAAATCTCCCAACCCCTGAGTCCCATAAATAAAAGCTGGGTGACAGGAGTTAACTTCTCTTCTAATTATTACATTCTTAATAGCTACCATGAATTTGGTACTCCTCGTTCTGAGAAAATATGATGGAATCCTATTTCATAACACTTTCATTTTTCGACTCCTTTCTTCTTTTTGTTTCTTTTCTTTCTTTTTTGAACAACAACAACAAAAAAAAAAAACAAAACAAAAAAACAAAACAAAACAAAACAAAAAACAAAAAAAACAAACAAACAAAACATAATTTTCTTACATTCTTGGAAAATATTTCTTTCTTTTTTTTCAGGAAAATATTTCTTTGTTTTCTTAAAAACCTATCTGTCTTTCTATCTTTCTTGAAAAATAAATGTCTTTCTTTCATAAAAAATCTTTCTTTTTTTTTCTTTATTTCCTGAAAAATCTTTCTTTCTTTCTTTCCTGAAAAATTATTTTTCCTTCTTGATAAATCCTTTCTTTCTTTCTTTCTTTCTTTCTTTCTTTCTTTCTTTCTTTCGTTCTTTCTTTCTTTCTTAAAAAGCCTTTATTTATTTCCTGAAAAATCTTTCTTTCTTTCCTGAAAAATCTTTCTTTCTCTCTTTTCTGAAAAAGCTTTCTTTCATTTTTGAAAAATCTTTTTTTTCTTTCTTTTATTCTTCCAATTCATTACCCTATTTTGTTGCTTGTAAGACTCGATTTGTTTCCTATAAAGCATCTCCAAAACCCACCCTGCATCCTAAAAACAGAAGCTTGGTGACGGGGTTTATTTTCTCTTCTAATGATTTCCTTCGAGATAGTTAACCATAAATTTAGTACTTCTTCGCGGTTTCAGAAAATACAAAGGAATTACATTTCATAGCACTTTCATTTCTCAACTATTTCTTTTTGTTTTCTTTTTTCTGACTTTGCTGAAAAAATATTTTCTTTCCTTTTTGTAAAAAAAAAAAACACAAACTTACTTTCTTGAAACATCTTTCTTTCTTAAAAAATATATTTCGTGCATCTTATAAATCGAAGTTCGATGACGGGAGTAAACTTCTCCTTTAATTATTACATTCTAAATAATTACCATAAATTTGGTACTTCTCGGTCTGTGAAGAATTTGTCATGATTAGTCAGGTTTTCACGCGGTGGGTGGGAACTTCAACGTGATGTAATGGTTAACAAGCTTGTCACGCTAGATCAATTACGACTGAGTAGTGAGTTCGATCCTCGCTGGGTATCTCATACCTTCGGCCTTTTTCACAGATTATCTAAGCTTAGGTACGAATACATCTCTTCTCCCTCCAGCTATCAGTTAAATAGCAGGACAGATTAGCCTTGGCTAGCAACCAATCTACCGCAAAAAGTAATGGCAATCTACTGCGGGAAAATCTTTTGATTAGTCAGTTATGTCCCTTTTACCCAACTGACTGAATGTTGATTCGCACTTTTTATTTCTCGTTGATCATCGGACGATCTGTTTATTTAGATGTTCGAAGTGAAATTGATCTAGCCTGGGGAGCACCGCTCCCTGAAGGACCCCATACAGAGATCGTGGAGACGTTTTTCAGTCAGTTTTTGATAGTCTACACTATGTTAGGATTTATCGATGTTTTCAGAATAAAACTATAAAAACGTAAAATTTTCAAGATATATTTATATATAGATATCGAGTAAGTTTCTGTTTATAATATCGATCGTAATAAAAAAACATATTGATAATAAAAATTTTAGGTTCTATTATGAAGAAAAAATACAAGGTAAACTTTTATTTCAATATATTTCCTTCCCTCTATTTTTGGAAAGGGATAGAGGTGATATATCCTGTGATATCAATTATATTCTCTTGTTAGAATTGATGCGTCACTACCAGATCCAAAGATTTGAACTCATGATCACTGCTATATCCACAACGCCATTGTCCAGAAGGACTTTAGTGGTGTATTTTTGGAGCCTTTTATATTTAGTGTCAGATGATTTTGACAACTGGTGATGTTAGTTGGTTGACCAGAGGGTAATTGGTCGAAACGTCGTGTCTATATCAACCAAGATGAGAACAGCAGTTTGAAATAATACCAAGATATTGAAAATTACTAATCTCAGAAATATGTATTAAAATTAGGAATAAGGGTTAATTCCTTGCAGGACTGAGTTTCTGGTTCCTTCTAAGGTTCGCAACTCTATACCTCTTTTTCTAAATCCTGAATTATTATTTTATTTATTTTTAGTTCTTACCCAATAAAAGTAGATGGTTTCACCTATCGTCAGGTTCACACTGATCTTCGGTATTTTGAACAGGCGTAGAAGTTTTTTTCTTTGTTTCCTCTTTAGGATCGAAGTTTCAGTTTTTACCTCAACTCTATACTACTAACGTCTCCGTCTGAACTGAAATCTTATTCACTAACTAGACCTTTACATTTTCAAGTCTAAAGTTAACTGTTTATCTTTCATAGCCCATAAGAACTTCACTTCTTGTCCTTTCTTACGCAATTACAAATCTGCAACATAACTCTTTACATTCAGTTGTCCGTGGAATTTGTATTGGGTGAAAAAATCCCAAAAATGTAAATTGCATAAATAACTATTCATTTAATACTGTGGTAAATAAAGATGGTGTTATCTCCCTTCTGATGAGAAGTGATTATACATCTCTTAAGGAGACTTTGAGAATCACTTGACAGCGCGTTGGTGAGAATAGGCAGTTGCTGCTTAGCTTCCCACGAAGTAAAACACAAGTCAGATGCGTTGTTAATAATAACAAAAGAGATACCATAAGGTTGTACCATTCCTTCTTGCAAACGTTAAAAATAAGACCATTTTTCTATTCGTCCACTTCTCAAATGTTCTTAACTTTATATATACTTTTAAATTTTCCTGTGTGGGATAATGCGTGATTTCGAATTATTTACTACTAGCAGTATAGCCCGGCGTTGCTCGGGTGTAATGAAAGCTTTAAAACTAATTCATGGTCTTGGAGCTTAGACTCTTTGGACGTTGGCACGAAAGACTAAAAAGCAATAGTTGTTTCCAGTTAAAGTGAAACCGTAGACTGAAAGAAAAATGAATGGATGTAAGACAAATTTTGATTTCCTGGTACCGATATCAAAAGAGGTTTTTTCGTCGTAAACTGAATTTTGAAGGCTAAATAAGTCCTCTGAGTAAATGGTATCATGGCTGAGACTAAGAACTACAATTATACCTACTTAGAGCCAAAACCGAAACAAAACCTAAAATAAAAGCGCTGAAAAAATTACAGACATACAGGCAGATAAACAGACACACACACAAACATCTTGCCTTTTATATATATATATTATCAATTTTCTTCACTATTGCAAGAACTGCAACACTGAAACTTCTGAATATCGTTTCTTATGTCTTTGTCTATGAGTGTATCAGATTTGATTAAAATCAGACCACTCCTTCTATAACGCGATTTTGTCGATTATCGATTTTTGATATTTATCGGGGTACCTCGACACAAAACCTAGCTAAGAACACTCGCAGACGCTTATAGTACAACTGTGTAAATTTTAAAGAAAATCGGTTCAGCCGTTTCGGAGTCTATAGGTAACGGACACACAGACACACACACACACACACACAGACACACACACACACTCATACACACACACAGAGAGACAAAGTTCCATTTATAAATAAGTTTAGATAAGTTAGTATGACTTACCTATGTGTATACAGGTTTTGTATATAAAGTGTTATATTCAACTCATTTATAACTTTCACTTATTGTAGTTCTTTCTTCCATCTTGAGAAGGTTTAAGTTTATGGCATAGATACTTATGCTCTTCGTGGGCCTTGGGGACTAGAGAAAAATTGTTGTGACGTGGCTTGATCACGTGACCGGGTTCACTTATCTATAAAGAGTGAGTCGGTTGAACTCGGCAGTTAGTGTGAGCTGAGGGCTACCGTTAACAACCGTGATTACTTGCTAACTCAACCACTCATATTGTTGCGATCTAATACGAACTATTTACATTGTATCTACCGAATAAAGGTATTATATCAACGTCTGTGTATTGTTTTACCACTCGACGATACAACAAAAACCAAGTTATTTCCTCTTCCTTTCCAGGTTTTCCATTTTTACAATGTATTACATATTTACTTAAAGTCTACGGCTATATCGTGTTGAATGCCTCGGTTCCCGTACGATCACCGAAGTTAAGCAACATCGAGCCTGGTCAGTACTTAAATGGGTGACCATTTGGGAATACCAGGTGCTGTAAACGAAAGGACCAAAAATAGTCCACCGGTCCTCCTGGTTTGGGGGTTGAGTTCAGGGCTAACAACCTTGCCCCGTAAAAAACAGTTTGTTACAGAAACAGCAACAAAAAGTTGCTGCCCTATGCACCATTGGGTGTGATGGACAAATGATGATGACATATTTACTTAATATTACACCCTTGACATTCTGTTGACTTCATCTGGATTTCAGTAATTTATTTTGTTAACTATTTATTTCTTCTATTTTAACATTACTTGCCACAACAACTTGGCGATGACGACTCGAACTCACGTATACCCGGCAACGACTTTGGTAACACGAGTCGCCACAACAACTTGGCGACAAAGATCTGAACTCACGTATACCTTCTTAACGACGAAGATTTGAACACACTTACACAACAACAACTTGGCAACAAGATTCGAACGCGAGTCTACACAACAGCTTTGACGAAGGAATCGAACTCGCATACACAACAACAACTTAACGACAAAGGATTCAAACTCAACGACGAAGGATTCGAATTCAAGTCGAACACAACATCTTGCCGACGGAAAATTCGAGAGTCACGCCAAAATTTGAAAGAACGCATACAAAACAACGAAAAAAAAACATAGCGCCATACATGTCGACCACAAACAATTTGGCGAAATCTGCTGCATAACAACTTCGGAACGAAAAGAGATAGAAAGAAAAGATTTGTAAAAAGGTATTTGAAAGTTGCAACAGGAAAACTTTTTCAGAAATTTGTTTTTTTTTACAAAATTAAATGCAAAAGAACAACAGTAACAAGTGAAACCCCTCACGTAATCAAAGCAGCAAACCATGGATGACTTTCAAAAAGGAATACTAGAAATCATAAAAAGAAGTGAAGAAAGACAATTAAAATTTGAGGAAAAACAAATTAGAGAGAAAAAAAAACAAATGGAAATATCAAAAGGCAAATGAAGAAAAACAAATGGAAATTCAAAGAATGAATAAAGAACGACAATTACAACTTCAAGAACTATTACTAAAATTGACAATCAACACACAAGAAAGGAACACGGAAAAAGAGGCAACAATCTCGCAAGACACCGTGTGGAATGCAATAGATACCTTTAAGTACTCTATTGATCATGACAAAAATTTCGGAGACTATTACAGACGCTATGAAGATATTTTAAATATTGATTGTCAAAACTGGATAGAAAAGAAAAAGTTTGGGCTATTGCTCAGAAAATTAGGTGCGGAGGAATATACAAAATTTGTAGACTATATCCTGCCAAAGAAGACAAACGGCTTAACGTTCGATGAGGCAGCGACATGCCTCACGTAGCTATTCAGCCCTAAGGTTTCACTGTTTCACAAAAGGTGGAAATGTTTCAATATCGTAAAAAGCGAAAAGGAGGACTATTCAACATTCGCCGCAATCGTCAACAAGCGTTGTGACGACTTGAAATTTGCAGAGCTAACTCCAGACAACTTTAAATGCCTTATTTTTGTTCAAGGATTAGTCGCTGCTAAAGACAGCGAAATGAGAAAACGAATGCTTACCAAACTCCAAAATGAACCAGGTTTAACACTGCAAAAGCTATCAGAAGACCGCCAAAAATGTCTAAGTATTAAAAAAGACAGTAAAGATATTGAAGAGTCGCGCATATTCGTATGTTAAATAAAAATTTACGTTTTTTACCCGCCCCAAAAGTAAAACAAAAATTTAATGACAAAATTCCAAGATATAAGACAACTAATAACAAAAAACAAATAAAAAAACAACGCTCCCCATCTGTATGTTACAGATGTGGTGGATTGCACTGGGTTAGAGATTGTCGGTTCAAATGCAAGAACTGTCTAGCGTGTGGAAAAATGGGACACAAGGCAGCTGTATGCAGAAACAAGTGACATTCTAGTAGAGAATCTACTAGAGTGGACTAGAGAATCTACTAGAGAATCTACTAGAGTGGACTATGAAAACAAACAAAACACGAGGAAATATTTAGAAGTTGAAATATTAAATAAGAAGATCAAACTACAATTAGATTCAGATTCGGACTTAACGATAATTAACCTACAAACATGGCGGAAACTGAATAAGATGACCATGAAACACACTCAAAAAATTGCTAAGTCTGTCAGAGGAAAATGGAACAATTTCGAAGTTGAAATAATCGTGAATGTGAAATTTGATGGAAAAACCAAAAATTTAAGAATATACGTTATGAAAAACACATAAAATCTAGTAGGCACAGACTGGATGCAGACGTTTATTGTATGGGATTTACCCATTAGTTCTTGTTGCAAGAAAATAAAGTGTGAGCCAGAAGAAGCTACGAAATTGAAAGAAGAATTACACAGTTTCCAGAGGTATACTTAAGCGGGCTAGGACCATGTAACAAATTCGCAGCAAAAACCGAGTTAAAGCAGAATACTCAGCTAGTATTTATTATATCCATAATAACGAAAAGAACATTCAAACCAGGTGAACGGGTTTATTTCAGAATGTTAAAAATAATATGGCATATTAGCAACCTGGAACAATAATAAACAGACTAGGAAATGTTATGTACACAATACAAGGAGAAAAATTTACCTATAGGAGACACATAAACAAATACAGAAAAGAAGGATTGAGGAGTCAAGCTCGTCACCCTCAGAAAATGATGACACGATGGAAGAAATCTTTGAAGCTTTTGAGAATCATAGAACACAAGCGAAATATATTTTTATCACCCCCACCGACAAAGAAAGAAGCTAGTGTGGGGTTGTTGTGAGATCTCCCCTTTTTCTATGATAATGGACTCGACTTGAGTATACATATACTCCTGCCAGAATGAGAACAGTAAAGAGTACCGGGACTGATCTGTAAGATACCGAACGATACACAGAGAATACCGCGTCGGCAGTCAAAGTAGCTCTGAGCTCCACTCAGCAAAAATAGCATTACATGGATCAACTAATTCCAGTACATCTTCACTTCAAAGACTTATATATATATATATATATTCTTTACTAATTGTATTCCTTGGATTAACAACTTGCGTTGCAGTTGTATCTTAACGTTTAATATAATCTATTTTTCTGTCTCAAGTACCTGTTTTGTTGTTCATTATTTTGTGTGGTTTCTCACCCGGAATCCAGAACAATTTTTAAAAAGACCTAATATTTGCTTATCAGCAAAAGAAACAACTCATCATGTGAAATACAAATTGGAAGTTATTAAATAAAAAGTTAGTAAAAGAACTACAAAAGAAAGGACTAACCATAAATTTTAAGAAAAAGATATATGGTTATCAGCAACAGAAACAATTACTCCCTAAAAATCTACCTACATCAAACATATACGACTACAAATTCAAACTCACAGAAAAAAAGAACTCTTTATAAAACACTTAGAATGGAAGGTGTTCTACTTTTTCAACAAAGACAATGCCAACAGTAAGATCGATAATACAAAACAAATTTAGATTTACATCAACAAAATATCATCGCAAAATGACCACATTGCATTTGAAAATGACCTATTAAACATAATAAATTTCTTTTTATAATCATATCGCCCCAAGCAAGGCATTTTACTGCCACTGTTTTGCAGGGGGTTACATAGGAGTAAAGTTATGAGAAAGAGTTATAGGGGGTGTCAGGAAGAGGGTAAGAAAAGGATGAGAATACTGATGAGAGTGAAGTGGACGGAGAAAGGAGCATGAGAGAGAGAATGCAGGTTAGTGAAATAGGAGATGACTATTGACTTTATATTTAAATTCTTGGAGATTGTAGCTGTCGGGAAAGCAAATAAACGGAAGGAAATTCCATAGTCGGGAAACGCGTGAAAATAACATAGAAACAAAAAAAATTAACAAAGATTTGACCTCAAAAAACTAGAAAAATATATAAAAATGATAAGCAAATATAAAACTATTATTCAAAGCTGAAAAATCTAAATTTATTTATAAATGGAACTTTGTCTGTGTGTGTCTGTGTGTGTGTGTCTGTGTGTGTCTGTATCCGTTACCTATAGACTCCGAAACGGCTGAAACGATTTTCTTGAAAATTTACACAGTTGTCCTATAAGCGTCTGCGAGTGTTCTTAGCTAGGTTTTGTGTCGAGGTACCCCAGATAAATATCGAAAATCGATGATCGAAAAAATCGGGTTATAGAAGGAGTGGTCCGATTTTAATCAAATTTGATACACTCATAGACAAAGACATAAGAAACGATATTCAGAAGTCTCAAGGTTGAATAATGCAGAAAATCGATAATATATATATATATATATATATATATATATATATATATACAGAATGTGCTAATAAATCCAATGTTGATAAAGTTAATACTCATCGATGGTTACGTGCATTTGGATTAAAGTCTGAGACTGTAGGCTTTATTCTTGCAGCGCAAGACTAAAATCTTTTCACTAGAAACTTTCAGGCATATATATTATACATAATAATGTGGATCCAAAATGTAGGTTTTCTGATAAATACCAAGAAACAAGAGATCATCTAATTTCAGAATGTTCTGTACTTGCCCCAAATGAATATTAAAATCGTCACGATAGAGTGGGACAATATTTACATTGGATAATGTGCAAACACTATGAAAAATATGTAAACAAACACTGGTATAAACATCACCCAGCACCAGTTGCAGAAATAGAAGATGTCACCGTTCTATGGGATTACACCATTTACACAGACAGAAAATTTGAATTAAATAGGCCGGACATTATTGTTAAAAACCAGAAAGAAAAACTTGTCTATTAATTGATATGGCTTGTCCAGCGGATTGTAACATAGCAATCAAGGAATTTGAAAAACTGTCAAAATATAAAGACCTGGAAATTGAAATAGAAAAAATGTGGAAATTGAAAACAAGAGTTGTGCCAGTGATAGTAGGTGCACTTGAAATGATAAAAAAATGGAACAAAATAACACATTGAAAGAATCCATAGAAACACCAGCTTAAGAGATATGCAAAAAATTGTCTTATTAAGTACAGCCCACACACTAAGGAAAACTTTATCTATGTAACGCTAGGGATGATGGGGAAAATAGAAAAAACATGAAATGGAGCCATAACAACACACCACGACCTGCCTTAGGTCTCCCCGCAGACTTGGTTGGTAGTGAGACCAAAGCAGAAATCGAATTATAATTAAATATGACATACTACTACTACTACTACTACTACTACTACTACTAATAATAATAATAATAAATAAATAAATAAATAATAAATAATATGAAAATGAAAAGATTTATTATTTATTATTTATTTATTATGGATTTATTTATCAGTGATTTATTATTTATTATTTAGTTATTATTTATTGAAAACAAGAGTTGTGCCAGTGATAGTAGGTGCACTTGGAATGATAAAAAATGTAACAAAACAACACATTGAAAGAATCTCTGGAAATCCCAGCTTAAGAGATATACAAACAATTGTTTTATTAAGTACATCCCACACGCTAAAGAGAACTTTATCTATGTAACGCTAGGGATGTTAGGGAAGATAGAAAAAGCATGAAATGGAGCCATAATAACACACCACAACCTGCCTTAGGTCTTCTCGCAGATTTGGTAGGTAGTGCGACCATAGCAGAAATCGAAATATGATGAAAAATGACAACATAATAATGGTAAATTTGATGCAACAATGGGCAGCTATGATAAAAAATTAAGAAAACAAATAATAAAAACCTTCAAAACACTCGGATTCAGAATAAATACAAAATCCAATCAAAAATAGTAAATTTTCCTAAGTATAACATTCAATCAAATATACATTAACAAAACCTTTAACCTCCTCGCCTAATGTATTCAAACACATAACTGTGTCTATAAATAGGAGAATCTCAACAAATTTTCTAGTCCAAAAATATTCAGTGAAAACAAAAACTATATAGATCAGCTCTAAAAAACAGCGGATATTTGAACAAACTAAAATACAAAAATGAAAATAATTCAAACAAAATCATCAGACAACAAAATATAATCTCGTTCAATACCACATGTAATATTACAATAGAAACAAAAATAGGAAAAATATATTTTTTAAATAATTTAAAAAACACTTCCCTAAAAACAGAAAACTATAAAAAGTCATCAACAAATATACAATCAAAAGTAGTTGTAGCTGCATAGATAACATGGATTAATTAATAACCAGATACAGTAAAAAAAAAACACTCAACAAAACCAATAACAATCAATAAAATAACGTCAATAAACGTAATTGTCGAACAAAGAAAACTTCCACTTAACTACAAATATATAATTAATAACATAGTAAACAAAATACCGTAATAAATAACATTTACACAGAAAACAATTGCATAAGCGTCAATGATACAACTTTTAAAGAAATATATAGCAATCATAAAACCTCATTTAAAACAGAAAATTATACAAACAACACAAACCTATCAAAATACACAAGAAGCCAAAAAAAAAAAAAAAGAAAAAAAATAATATCCCCATTAAAATCAAATGGAAAATGATAAAAAGATAAGCTTTACACAATATCAATAGCAGAAATAATAGCAGAAGAAAAACTAGCAAAAATTACTTTTAAAAATCAAAAATGAAATCAAAAATAAAATATTAAACAAGAAAAATTAAATAATGGGTAAATATAGACACATAAATAAATACTTCATTTGTCTTCTAAACACTAATTAAAGAAACAATAAAATAAATAACATAAACTCCAAATAAATTAACAAACAAAATAAATAGCATATGAAACACAATCTTATAAATTAATGATTTGTACAACTAACACATCCCCTCCAAAATAAAATGAAAAATCAAATAGAAAAACGTAATCCCATACAATATCATTAAAGAAAATTGCAAATTATATTTAGATGAAAATTTAAAGCAATTAATCCTAAAGAAACAAAATAAACTATTAAACAAGAAAAATGAAATAAAAGTAAAGGCAGAAACATTAATAAACACATAAACAAAAACTTAATTTACCACCCATGGCACTAATTAAAATAAACATATATAAATAAAATAAATATAACAAATTTCAAACTAAAAAAAGAAATAAATAATAAAATTAAAAAAATCCATCTACATCGAACATTTATAATTATTACAATTCAAAACCTTGTATGCGTTTATGTGCGTATACGCGTATATGTACGCACATGTACGTGTGGACACATATGTGTAGGTGTGTGTATATAAGTACATATACACGTATATATACGTGTGCATCAGTGCGTGTGTGTGCGCGCGTATGTACGTATGTACAACCAGGCAACATTCAACCATTAAAAAACAATGGCACTTCGATGAACAACAGATCAACATATAACATTTCGGAGAAAGAAAAAAAATTAGAGGAAAGCCAAAAACTGGAATTACGCATAAATACACACAAATGTATAATTCACAAAGGTATAAAAAGGCCAAAAATTTGAAAATTTTAACATTAAATTGGAAAAGCCACTGAAGAGTGGTGAGAAAATCTGCCTACGAAACTTATGGATTCGAAATGCTGAAGTTAATTTCGAGCAGCTAAGTGACAATCTTTTACTCACATTAATTCTTTGATATTGAGCAATTTATTAAACGTGTTTTGCCTTACATGCCTATCTATCTATCTATCTATCTATCTATCTATCTATCTATCTATCTATCTATCTATCTATCTTCCACCGACTGTCAGCAATTTTAGCTTCATATGGCTATTATATATATACTTTCAGTACTGGTCAGACCGAAAGTCGGTTATTTGAAAAAAAGGGCTTAATGCCCAATCCAAAGAACTAAACGTGCTGCGTCAACAATAGATTAAAAACGAAATATTCACCACTTATATATATATATATTAGAGAGTCCCTACTGACAAGTGGAGTTCGTAAATCAGAACCTTACTAAAAGGCCAGCGTGCTGGACAGGACAATGACAACACTAAACTGGTGAAGCTTGAATCGCGGCCCGACCTTCACCAGTTTAGTGTTGTATGTATGTATGTATGTATGTATGTATGTATGTATATATATGCAGCAAGTATTTTTTTCAAACAAATTTGATTAAAAATAAACGATTTGTCTGTTTCGTTTTTAAATTAATTTTTTCTTGTTAAATTTTGTGAAGATTATTCACACTTTTCAGAAAATAGAATGTTTTATAGACTCGTTGCATTCACTTAAGCAGAAATACCTTTGGGAAACGTATTAATACGTCGCATTTCCCTCAAGATGTTGGTTTAAATAGCAGGACAGAAGCTAATATATGCTTAAAAAGCATGTGGCACTGGCGAGACATATACTTGGTGCAGTATAAACCACAGATTGGCTCAAGGGATGTAGAAGAAATATAAATGAGACTCAGCAGATAGGTATTGTTATAAATAAACAACCCTGCCCAAATGTAAGGATTCTTATTGATTTTCAGCACGTTTTCAAGACGAAATATGTCTGATGATTACAATAGCAATGGATTCTTCTTCTTCTTCTTCTTCTTCTTCTTCTTCTTCTTCTTCTTCTTCTTCTTCTTCTTCTTGTGCCCTGTCTCTTCAGGACGGAGGCGATTATGGACTTCCATTTGGCTCTGTCTCTTGTCGCTCTCAATAATTTTTCTCTTTGTATCTTTTCCAATCCCCCCTCCGTCAACCATTTGCTCAGATCTTACAAGTACGTCTCGTGCTGCTTTCCTCTGTCTCTTCTTCCATTTATCCGACCTGTGAGTATCAAGTTCTCCTGGTCCCCTTCCTCATTACGTGTCCTCATTTGTCTCTTCCTGATATTTATCATCAGTTTTTTTTCTCGTTTGCTTCCTTTCCAACACATCATCGTTGCACATGTGCTCCGTCTATGTTATCCTCAGCATCCTTCTGTAAAACAACATTTCTGCTGCCTTAGGCCTCTCCTTCATCTTTGATGAGATCGTCCAGCATTCACTTCCATACAGAAGGACATATATCACATAGCAATCCAGCACTCTTTTCTTTGATTCTAATGAGGTTTTCCTGTCTTTTAGTACTCTGGCTAGCTTCTAAAATGCGTCTTTAGCCATGACAATGCGTCTTTGGATCTCCGTGTCGCATTTTCCATCCTCTGTCAAACACACTTCCCAAGTATTTGAAGTTTTTACTTGTTTTATTTTAGATTCTCCAATTTGCATTTATGTGTTGTAAAATCCATCAATTCAAGAGCTTAAAAGAATTCTTCTCAATGTTCTTTTATTTTTGGCTTATAATTCACTTCGATCAGAGTTTCAAAATCTTTTTGCATCATCACGCACTATTACATAGAAAAAGTTTCCACTACCCACCTGTATAAACTCAAGATGGCCGATCTGATGAAAAGTTAAAACAATTTTATATTAATTAAAATTATCCTAGGGTTATTTTTCAATATTTCTGGCAATGTTGTTCTTGGTATTCCCTTATCCGGTTTATACCCCACAAAAATAAGCTATTTCTTCTGAAGAACTATTTAAATGTTAATGACCCTTTTCAAAGTAATAGAAATATGAAAATATTCCTTGTTAGTGGAGATATTTATATTTGCTCTCCGAATATGACAAGTTACTTTCATTCAGTTTCCTGTTTTTTTTTCTTTTAATATAGGTTCTTTGCATGTCTTCTTTGATGTGATAAAAAGTAAAAATATTTTTCGTTAAAAACATCATTCTTCTTTTTTTTTCAAGACGTGGGCGAATATAGACTTCCACATCTTTTTTTCTCTTGTAGCTCTGAACACCGAAATTAAAAAATATAAAATGGTAACAATTTAAACATCACACACCATATATATATATATATATATATATATATATATCGCCAATTCGGTCGGGTTTCAATCCTGGGTTAAAAAGCAATCGGAGTCTAACCGTACTGATGAGCTGTGATACAGCGAAACAGATCTGTCTGCAGAGGACTATATATATATTTATATATATATCTGTACAAGCGATAAAAAGCAAAGCAATAAAGCCAGTAACACGCAGGGACTTTCTTTTTTTTCTATGTTCCGTGTTCAATCATGGCCCTCCCCAATTTCCCTATTCCCTGTAGCTCTTAACGCTCCTACTCCTGTTATCTTATTCATTCTCGCTTCGCCACCCATCTGCTCAAGACCATCAAGTATGTCACGCATTGCTTTCCCTTGTCTCTCCTTTCATTTATCTGTCCCGTGAGTATCAGATTCTCCAAGCCTTCCTTCCTCGTTACATGTCAAACAAACTTCAGCTGTATTTTCCTGATGTTAAGTATTAGTTTCTTTTTCGTGTCCATCTTTTTGTGGTGCAGTGGATATCGACTCGGAACGAGGAATCGGGGAGCCGAGTTCCAATTACAGCTGAATTCCTTGCATTCACTTACGTGTAAATACCCTTGGGAAAGGTATTAATCAGTCTCTTCCCTCCAGTTATGGGTTAAATAACAGGACAGATTGGGTTCTATAGCCTTGGCTGGCAACCAGTCTACCGCAGAAAGCAATGGCAACCTATTGCGGACAATATTCTGCCCAGTTAGTCATGTCTCGAAAGAGACATAATCGCCCAAGCGTGTATCACGTATGGCACTTAACTGACTGACTTCACCAAAACCTCATAGTAATTCACACGTTCAGTCAATGGCATTCTCCGCATCCTTCTGTAGAACCACATTTTGGTTGCTCCGAAAGGTCCCTTTATCTTTGATGAGATTATCGAGCATTATCTGCCATATTGAAGGACAGACACCGCATAACAATCCAGTTCACTCTTTGATTTCAGCAAAATCTTCCTTTCTCTCAATACCCTATTCCGCTTCTGGAATGCATCCTTACCAATGCCAATACGCCTTCGGATTTCAGTATCGAACTTACGTCCTCTGTTAGCACACTTCCTATGTATTTAAATTTCTATGCCTGGTTGATTTTAGTATCCCCGACTTGTAGTTGCCATTTCGGGCTCCTCTTTTTCTGATTACCATTCATTCAGTTTTCTTGTAATTTTATATATAGTCCTTTCTTTCCATTTTCTGTAACTACTTCCTGTTGGAGGTTTTGTAGTTTACTTTCCGTGTCTATTTGCCTTAAACATAAATCTTATTCATGTCTTTTTTTTCTCACTTCTAATTGATTTAAATCTTTGTTGCTTCGGGCATTGTTAGTGGCGTCAGTTTGATCATTGTTTACCCTGTAACAATGCAGAGTAAATATCGACCTACACGAACTTGAGTGCCTACGTTCGTTTTACGTGTTACCGTCAGTAAGTTCAATTTCCACGCTCTGTGTTCGGTGTCGTTACCTTGTGCCTGACTTATGAAAGCTTCTTTTTTTTATACTTGCATTTTCGTGCTTTTCAAGTGGCATGTTGATTACCTGCTCGATTACGAATCGAATTGTTGGAATCCCTTTCATCACTTATTACTGATTTATCTTACTGGCGATCTCATTGATTATATTGATAGTAACGAAAACAAAAATACACCCACGGCTATTTACACACGCATCGACTACCACATGTGTTTATTTTGTTTTTCTTCGTAAACACCGCCCTGCAAACATAACCGTCGGTCCCAAGGTGCGCTGTATAGACACATACATACATATATACAGGCGAGGAAAAAAAAACAGACTCACAGATTTATATATATATACACCAAGATAGCGAAATCACTCGTTTAAAAATGAAAAATATTCAAAAGTTCTACAATATAATTGCATAGAACACTTTTTAATGCAAATGTGTACTGGTCTAACCCTATTAGGACCAATAACTAAGTATTAAACAATCACTATATATATATATATATATATATAGGATGCCAGGGACAAATTGGCGTCTAAATAAAGCAGAAAATAAAAGTAACACTGACATCTGATTTCAATAGATATAGTTACCAAAATTACACAAAATATCTTGAAATACTAAAGAGTAAATTTATTCAATAAAATCACCATTGGCTTCAATCACGGCCTCCAGATGAAATCTCCTGCATCTGTTCTGGACGGTCTCCCTTTTAAGTTGGGGAATACAGCTACAATTCTTGCCTTCAGTACATCTTTGGCGTTACAAAGAGTTTTGTTTGGTCCCTCGCTCAACTGCGCCCCACACATAATGATCAAGAGAGTTGCAGTCTTGGGAATTAGATGGTTAGATTTAAGGGGTGATGTGTTCGCAAAATTGTCTGACTGCTTTGACTGAGTTTTCCTGCATGGATTTCATGGTGCCAGACATATGGACTTCCACCAACCACATTCTTGACCCAGGGAAGCACTACTCCTTCAAGGCCCTTGATGTAGGCATCCGTGTTGAATCTGAGAACCCGTGGGAACATGGAAGCAAAACGTCGCCATCACTAGTGATCACTCCAAACATGTCTGAAATCACCATTAGACGCATCCAAATCTTTTCGAATCCTCTCCACTGTTCTCAGACTGACACCGAAGCTTTCTGAATGACAAGCACTACAGCTTGCTGTCCCCAAATTCTTGGCCGATTAAATTGCAACATAGTGCTCTTTTTTCTCATAGGCAGTGTCCAACTGACCCTACTCTCCTGTGCATTCGACAAAATAAAAAACAAACAACGCACATGGGCGAAATTATAAAATGGTGTCAACTTGTTTCGACATTAAAAGAATAATGTCTCGTCAGGTAGTTAATAATAATGATGATAATATATATATATATATATATATATATATATATATATAGACTTGTTTTGCTTCAGTGTAACAAAATTAACCGTTTGCTTCAAACCGGGATTAAAATCCGACTGATTTGTCATCAGACGATATCTTTCCACTGCGCTATTTTCATAGCAGGTTATTCACTAGATGTAAACAAATAGCCAGTAACTGAAAGCGCTCAATTTAGTAGCCGAACTGAAGTGCATTTTGATCTTTAACAAGCCGTAAGTAGTTACTCTTTTAATGAAATCTACCCCTTCCTATACTACTCGATCGAGTACCCCTCTTCTTCCTTCCATTTGTTTCACTGAAACAGACATTAAACGCCTGATACCGTTATCTATCTATCTATCTATCTATCTATCTATCTATCTATCTATCTATCTATCTATCTCAGTCAATTCTTCTATCTATCTATCTATCTATCTATCTATCTATCTATCTCAGTCAATTCTTCTATCTATCTATCTATCTAAGTCAATTCTTCTATCTATCTATCTATCTATCTATCTATCTATCTATCTATCTATCTATCTAGTCACATACCGTTTTACTGTTGTTAAATTCTATTCATTAATCAAAGAACGTAGCGGAAAGCCGTAAGTGGTTACTGTTTTTATCAAATCGACCTCTCCCTATAGTGCTCTATCGACTTGCTAGGGCAGACTAAGCATTTCACTCTAAACAAAGCAATAAAGCCACTTACACGCAAGAGGTTTTTTCTTCTGTGTGCCGTGTTGCATCATGGCCATCCACATATCCCTATCCCTTGTAGTTCTTAACACCCATACTCCTGTTATCAAACCCCGCTTCACCATCGATCTTCTCAAGTTCATCAGTATGTCACACGTTGCTTTCCCTTGTCTCTCCTTTTCCCTATCCGTCCCGTGCGCATCAGGTTCTCCAAGCCCGCTTTCCTCATTCAGTCAGTCAGTTAAGTACCATACGTGATACACGCTTAGGCGTTCATGTTTCGAAAGAGATATGACTGACTGGACAGAAGATTATCCCACAGTAGGTTGTCATTGCTTTCTGTGGTAAACTGGTTGCTAACCAAGGCCATAGAACCCAATCTGTCCTGTTATTTAAGCCATAACTGGAGGGAAGAGACGGGTTAATACCTTTTCCAAGGGTATTTCTGTGTAAGTGAATGCAACGAATTCAAAGGGACTTCGCACTCGGCTCCCCGATTTCTCGTTCCGAGCGAATACCAATGCACCACAACGCACATCCTTCTTCATTACATGTCCAAAAAAACTTAAGTTTCAGTTTCCTGTTCCTTTCGATCCTGTCCGAAACCTCATAGTTGTTCACATTTTCAGTCCATGGTATCCTCACCATCCTACTGTAGAACCACATTTTGGTTGCTTCAAGTCTTTTTTTATCTTTGATAAGATTATCCAGCATTCGCTGCTATATTGAAGGACAGACATCACATAACAATCCAGTACTCTTTTCTTTGTTTCCAACAAGATTTTTCTGTCTGTCAATACTCTAGTTTTTTCGAATGCATTCTTGGCCATTCCAAAACGCTGTCGGTTCTCAGTGTCGCACTTTTCCTTTTCTGTTAGAACGCTTCCTATGTATTTAAATTTCTGTACCATTCAGTTTTCTTGTAGTTTATCTTTAGTCCTTTCTATTCACTTTCTTTAACTACCTTCTGTAGAAGGTTATGTAGTTTCTTTTAAGTATCTGTTATCAGCACTGTATCATCTGCATATCTTATATTGTTCAGATTGCGACCGCCAATAACAAATCCTAGCAGGAGTCCTAGTTCTCTCGTTATTGCCTCGCCGTATAGGTTGAATAGGTCTGGTGTGAAGACACATCCTTTACACCTCTTTCTTTTTTTGTATATCTGCTGAACTCACTTCCTCCGTATGCAGGCGGTTTACTGCCAGTTCTGATTTTTGAATATTTTAATGTCTTTCCCAACAAAGTTGAAGGAAAAACTTGAAGCAACTGAAATGTGGTTCTACAGAAGGATACTGCAAATATCATGGATCGAGCATGTGAGCAATGATGGGGTCTTGGAAATGATGGAAACAAAAAGGGCATTAATACTGAGCATCAGGAAGAGACAGTTGAAGTTCCTGGGACACGCAATGAGGAAGGAGGGCTTGGAGAATCTGATACTAACAGGCCAGATAGAGGGAAAAAGAGACAGGAAAAAGCAACGGATAACATATTTGAAGGACCTAATATGGTGGATGACAGGACGAGGATTGCACGGTGTAACAGGAGAAGGCGTGTTCAGAGCCACCAGGGACAGGGAAGTGTGGAAAGCCATGATCACCTACGTCCTGAAGGGACAGGGCACATAGAAGAAGAATAATGTCTTTCCTGAATATGTCAAGATTATCGAGCACCTCTATCAAGTCTTTGTGGTGTACTTTGTCGAAAGCTGTTGTACAGTCTATGAAACACGGGTACACGTACTTATGGATTTGTATTTCCCTTTCCGATAAGATTTTGATCATAAATATCGCATTTCTTTCTTCCAGTGTCCTTGAGAAAAACCGCATTCTTCTTGTTTTATCTCTGGCCTGATCCTATTGCGCGCTGTAATCATCAGAATTCGGATGAGTTTTATGGGACTCATTACGCTGGATGTTCGTTGGAGTTCACATTCCTTCGCACCTGGCTTCTTAGGCAGTGCTATGAAATCAATCTACTTAGGTCTTACGGTTTTTCGCCACTGTTGTATATTTCATTTATTATCCTTGGATTTTATACATCCTGTTGATGAGCATGTCTTTTGTCCTGTTTGTTTTCTCAATTTTATGTATATCTCATTTCTTAATCCAGGATGTACGTTATGGTGCAGTAAATATCAGCTCGGAATGAGAAAGCAGAGAGTCAAGTTCGAATTCCAGTTGAATTTGCTGCATTCGCTTACACAGAAATACCATTGGGAAAGGTATCCGTCACTTTTCTCTCTGGTTATGGATTAAATAGAAAGACAGATTGGGTTCAGTAGCCTTGGTTGGCAACCAGTCTACCGCAGAAAGTAATGGCAACCTACTGCGGTAAAATATTCTGTCCCGTCAGTCATGTCTCCTTCGAGGCATGATCGACCAAGCGTGTATCACTTAAGGCTCTTAACCAGCCAGGAGTCCCGATGCACCTTAACACATATTTCGCAATCATGCTCAATCACTGTATTTTTGCACATTTGTCTTTGGGCCATTCTTCTTTTGCCTGTCTGCATTTGCTCCTTATTTCATTGTGCCTTTTTCTGCATTCCGTTCCGTGTCTTGGCATTGTTTCCGGTCTCTCTTACATCATATCGAGAATCTCATCTTCAATCCATTCTTTTGTTTTTACGTTTGTTTTCCTTTAAGATGATGTCACTAGCGCCTTTTTTTTAGTGTGTGTCATTTCATGTTTCCGTTTCCAATTTGTCCCTCGTATTTCTTTTCTACACTGTAGATTTTCCTGTAGGTTCGGGTCGTTCACGGGTCTGTTGTATTGTAGTCTGCGTTAGGCTCCTTCAATCTCCGAAATTTCAGCCTTAGTTTACATAAAAGCGGGAGCCAGCACTTGTATTAGTTTTGCAGTGAACAAATACACTTCTGAATCTCCTGTTTATAGTTATGTAGTCGATTTGGTTTTTCAAATCTTCTCCTGGGCTTATCCATGCCCATAATCGTATTCGGTGTTCTTGAAACCAAGTGTTCGTTACTATCTAGTCATTTACTGTGCACCATTAAATCCATTTTTCTCCGCGATCATTGAGATTGCCAACTGATACACCTTCCCTCTCTTTGCCTACTTTGGTATTCAGGTCTCTCATGATAATTCTAATTTCTTGTGATTTACACTGAGCCTTGGCGTTGTCCAGTATGAAGTAGAAAGAGTTTATTTCCTCCTCAGTACTTTGCGTTGTTGGTGGATACATTACTATAACAGCTATGTTGAAGGGCTTCCATTTCAATTAGACCATAAGAACTCTTTTGGATAACTGGCAATATCACAAAATGCATTTTTTGCATGTCTTGGTCTAGTATCAAGCCAATTCCTTTTTCATTATTTTTACTGCCCTCATAAACCTGCGTATATTATCCTATGGTTGTCACTGACGAAATCTCCGTTGTTTGACCACCTAGTTTCTTATATACTTAAAATGTTGATATTCAATCTGCTCATTTCCTGCTTGACATTCTCTAGCTGTCCGTAGTTATTCAACGTTCTGACCTTCCATGTCCCGATAATTATTTTGTGTTTGGTGTGAACTGTTGCAGAATAACAGCCCGGTGACACCTGTTGTTCATGTTGTTCCTTTCCTGGTGAGGTACCAATTCCGAGGAATTATCTCCCCTGTAAGCTGTTGACGCTAACAGTCAGTGGATGACGGTCAGGTGACACCATGTCGGTTCTTACCGGGCGAGTAGTCGATTCTATTAGACTTAATCCTCGTTCACGCCGTTAGGGTTCATAATTTGATTGTGAATGACCATGATTGCTATTGGGGTTAATAGTAGAAATAAATATTAAATCTATATTGTAAAAAAAATATTTGTGGGAAAAATAATGCGTTCAGAAAATATAATGAAATAAAGCAATTTAAGGGAGGTAAGTCAGTATTTGGCATGTGAAACGTACAAAAAGTAAAAAAACAAAAAAAGGAAAAATAATCCAGAAACTTTATCCCGTACCGAATTGAATCCAAAATCTAATCAGTTCGTTCCAGTCATGAGTCCAATCATCCCTGAATGTTTTATCCGAATCCATCCATCTGATATTTTGACCACGGACAGACAAACGCAAATACAATCATAATCTATGGAGAGCTCTGATCTTATGTCCTCAGAATAAATGGTATTAAAAAAAAACAGTTAACGCTGAAATGACTGGGCAGAGTTTGTTGACCAAGACGTTATTCAAATCTCAGATAAGATCGGAAGTATTGAATTAAAATTTTGAAGGCAACCCATTCACATTCAGAGCGAAACAACAATTTCTCTTTGTCTCACTACTTTTGTATACTTGTAAAACCTGCAATACCTGAAGTACGAATATGTATTTAATATTAACGAATCAATCGTGTCCTGCCGCACACCCACGAAGTACGCACACACCCACGCCGACAGTGTCCCAAGGCAAGTGTCGACGCGATCCGGCACCTTCAACCTTCTCCTCTCTTCACGCAGATTGTTTCTTTATTTTATCTCAAAATAGAACGTCCGGTCAAGCAGAAAAAACTGTCATCAGTCAGTTTAGCCAATCGGAAGTGAGAAGAGATCAAACAATTTTCAGGTCAGAGGGACAAAAAGACGCAGTCATACAACAAACAACGTCTAGCTTTCTTCTCACAAACACAATCTTTCTCTCTTTCTACCACCCGTTTTAATCGATTTTTTTCCTTCATACTGCTTGTCTTTATTTCGTTCTCTATTTTCTTGTTTTACTCTTTCTATTAGTTTTATTTCTTTCACTCTTTTTCTTTCCTTAACTGAATTTTTCCGGTTTTTTTTTCTTTGTTCATTTTCTTGTCTTTTTTGTTTTCATTATTTCTTCCTTTCTTTTCCCTACTAATATTTATTCTCTTTTATTTTCACCACTAACCTTATTTTTTATTCCTTATGATTTGCTTATAATTTAGCTTATAATTTGGTCTTTTTAACTTTTCCTTTCTTTCATGCCTTAGTTCCATATTTTCCTTTTCTTTTTTTCTATCTTTCATCAATAACTTTGTATCACTTAGAACCATTTTTTCTTTTTACATCTCTCTCTCTTTCTCTCTTGTATTCAAGTCTTATTTTTATCGATACTTTCTCTCTTTTTGTCACCTATTTCTTTTAACTTTTGTGTTACTCTTACATGTCTCTCTCTCTCTCTATCTCTCTCTCTCTCATTGAAAAACCTTTTTCGCACTTTCTTTTCTTCTTCTTTTTTTTAAAAATAATCATATCGCCCCAAGCAGGGCATTTTACTGTTACTGTTTTGCAAGGGGTTACACAGGAGGAAAGTTACGAGAAAGAGTGATAGGTTATAGGAGGTGTGAGGAAGTGGGTAAGAGAAGGATGAGAATACTGATGAGAGTGGACTGGACAAAGAAAGGAGCGTGAGAGAGAGAGAGAGAGAGGATGCAGGTTAGAGAGATAGGAGATGACTATTGACTTTACATTTAAATTTTTGGAGATTCTAGCTGTTGGGAAAACAAATAAACGAAAGTGAATTCCACAGGCGGGCAGTGCGAGAGAAGCTGATTTGCGTTTACAATTTATTGGTTTCACGGTAAAAGGGTGGGGCCTAGTTGCTAATCTTGTGGCTCGAGAAAATTCATGTATGGGAGGTATCAGTGAGAAACTTCGGAACGGATTTTTATCATTTTTTTTATATTATTACCGTCCAATCTGATTTCCTTCACCTTTTTTTTATTTAAATTTACCTATATTACTCCACCACTAATTCATTCAAATCTATCATTCATTCATCTCATTCTTGAATGAGAATTCTTGTTGTTGTTGTTGTTGTTATTGTTGTTATTATTATTATTATCCTCGATCATTCTTTGTCATAGTACAGACACTGCTTTCGATAAACAGCGTACAAAAAAGGAAAAAATAATAAAAGAAACGTAACCTTTGGAAGCCAACATTATCTAATGATGAGTGAAGAGAAGACACAACGCAGCTTCGATTCGGTGTACGCTGTCTCATGCTAAATCTAGCTTTTTACTTAACTTATTGTTGACAAACACTAACACTGGTTACGCATTTTAAGTAATGTTTATTGTTTATCTGTCTTCGTTGGTATTAGCACAATTTTATCAATAGCCCTGTCGTCAGAGTACTTCATTAGACTTTATAATAATCGTTAAGTACTTACTACTTCATAATGGTATTTTGTTGGCAACACGAATTTTCAAGCGTCTTTTCTTTTCACATTATTGAGTTTTGCTTTGTTCGAGGCTTGTTTCTTTTTTTAGTTTGTTTCCTTTTTTTTTTCACCAATTATTTTTAGTTTCTATTTCCTTTGCTTATTATTTACTATTTTTTTACTTTTTCCTTCGTTTATTTTTTCTTTCTTTTTCATGCAGACTTTTCTTGGCTTTTATTACCTAACATTTTTGTTCTTTATTTGGTAACATGTAATATTTGGTTTCCTTTATGATTTTTCTCCGTAATGTCTCGTAATCCTTTCTGTTCTTTCTCTTTCTTTATTTCGCCCTCCAGTATAGTTTCCCTCTTTCTCTCATCTTTAACTGATTTTTTATTCTCTTTGTTTTTCCTTCATTCTTTCAATCTCTCTTTCTTTATAATATCTACGTCGATTTTTTTTTCCCATTCTGTTCGTTTTAAAACCTATTTTCCATTCAGCTTTCTTCGCTTTTTACTGTCTTAGATTTTGCCCTACTATTATTAACGTTTCTTCTTCTTTTCGTCTTTCTTTCTTTCTTTCTTTCTTTCTTTCTTTCTTTCTTTTAATTTCTTTCGTTCTTTCTTCTACTTTTACCTTTTCCTTTTATACATTTTCACTTTCTTTCTTTCTTTCTTTCTTTCTTTCTTTCTTTCTGCCTCTTTTAATCGATTTCTTTCGTTCTTTCTTTTACATTCACCTTTTCCTTTTATTCCTTTTAACTCTTCTTTTTTCTCTTCTTTTTTCTCTTCTTTTTTCTCTTCTTTCTTTCTTTCTTTCTTTCTTCGTCGATATATATTTTATCTTCTATTTCCCTAGTTTATTTGCGATTTCATTATTTTTTGTCTATTTATTAGACGTTCTTTCTTTCTTTCTTTCTTTCTTTCTTTCTTTTTATTCTTTCTTTCTATTCACTCAATTATTCTTCAGTTTCTTCCTTTAGTTTCTTCATTTATCGAAATCTTTTTTAAACTTATTTCCCTTAAAGTCGTATATTTATATTTCTACCGGCTATTTTTTTTTTTTTTGCTTTCTTCTTTCTTCACATTCTTCTTTATTCTCTGTTAAATATTTCATTCTCCTTCTACATAAGATATTTCTTTCCAATCGTTTGTCATTTCGTTTTCTTTTTATTTTGCTTCTTCTTACCTATCCTATACATAATACAATAAATGTCAACCTACCATCTTATAATGCCTGTTTCTTCATGTTTTTTCTTCACCATCCCCCATTCTTATCTTTCTCCAACTTCTCTTCTCTCCTTATATGCCTCCTTGTCCTCCTCCTCGTCTTTTTTCTTCTTCGCATCCCCCCTTCCCAGTACCCTGTTTTTTTACCCATTTTTGTTTCATTCCTACTCCTCCTTATTAGTTTTCTTTCCAACTCATTCCTGTTTTTCCTTCTTCCCTTTCCCGTCTTTCTCAACCTCTCCCCGACTTCCCGCCCACTTCTTCCACTTCACTTGCAGGTCTTGATAAACATAACCGTCCCAGCCAATTGCAATTGGCAACAGTATTTGCGTTGAGGAGCTCAACGGCACCCCCAGCCTCCACCGTCCACCATCATCAGCAAAAGAAAGAAAATAAGAAAGAAAGAAAGAAAGAACAGAAAGGAAAGCAAAAAAAAAAAAAACCTGGGAAGAAAAACTCCATAGACATCAACTACCTGCCTTCTCCCCACCCCCACGGGCAAGAGCAGCAATGTTTACAGTTTAGATGCACCAATAACAACAGCAACAACAATAAAATCAATAAGGATCATGATAATATTAAATACTACTACTACTACTACTACTTCAATCAGCATTTATAAATGCTTGTGACTTAAGGAGAAACATTGCGAAATACTAATGATGATGACATTAACTACTACTACTACTACTACTACTACTATTATAAATAAAACAACTACCATATTTTGAGAGAAGTAGAAAGAGACTACTATCACTATTACTAATAGTAGTAGTAACCTAAGTAATTAATATCAGTAATAAGAATGCAATATTAACTACTAGAGTTAGCTTTTATGAATACTTGTGAGAAAAGCGGGGGAAAATAATAATAATAATAATAATAATAATAATAATCATCATCATCATCATATATTCTTACGAGATCGGTAAACAGCCAAATAATGATTTAAGACCAGTAAGTAATAATATGCGTTGTGGTGCAGTGGATATCGACTCAGAATGACAAATCGGGGAGCCGAGTTCAAATTCCACTTGAATCCCTTGCATTCACTTACGCACAATATACCCTTGGAAAAGGTATTAATCCGTCTCTTCCCTCCAGTTATGTGTTAAATAATAGAACAGATTTGGTTCTATAGACTTGGCTAGCAATCTGTCTCTTTCGAGACATGATCGCCCAAAGCGTTTATCACGTATGGCACGTAACTGACTGACTGAAGTAATAATAATGAAGTGATTATTATAATAAAGACATTGAAGGGGATAAATAAGTATAGAAAATGATATTATTATTATTTTATTTGATTCCTGTTCTATATAGTGGCGTAATGGATAGCGGCTCGGATAGAGGAATAGGCGAACCGAGTTCGAATTCCATACTCCTACTTGGGAAAAGTGTGAATCCATCTTTATGGGTAAAATAGTGGGAGAAACTGGATTTATGTAGCCTTAGGTGGCGACCTAGGGGAAGGAAAACTCTGAATATGAACTATCCTCGAGAGTTTTGCGCTCCTTCAATCTGTTGTGCCCAAAGAAACAGCACTTGTTCTGTGGCTGCAGGAGATGTAGTACCCTTATAGGTCAGGATATTTGGATCTATACACATTATTACTGATTTTTTTTCCGGTTCCAAACAAGAGACCTGAGGTTAAAAATGGCATCAGGATATTTTCTCTAAAAAAACAAAAAAAATTTACATCGATAAAGCCCTTCGCAATGTGTAAACTGTAGTTGTGAGTACAATCTATTGCATTTCTTTAAGGCTTGGGCTACCAGGTATCTCTTCAATGAGTTTATCAGAAACTTTTACAATCAAACTGAGGCCTCCAACTACATTATTATTATTATTATTATTATTATTATTATTATTAATGATAATGCGATTCCGATATTGAGCACGGGAAAAGGTAATGCCAATAATAAATAAGAAGAGTGATAATGATCACAATGTTTGAAATTGATGAAGGTAAAACAAAAGAAGATGGATAGATAAAAATTAAAAGAATGATATATCACCAGTCATAATCTTCTCTATTATAATAAAGACCGTCGTATATATATATATATATATATATATATATATATATATATATATATATATATATATGTTTCTCCTGTCATGATCGTGCAGTGAAACACAATAGCGAGGTAGCGCCGGCTAAGTTCCTTCTCTTTACTACCAGTTATTAAACTTTATTACCTGTTATGAAATCTCTTACCGTATGTATGCTCTTAAACAGTGCTTTATTATTTTATTGTTTTGCAATAATTATATCGTTGAGTAGTGAACTATATATATATATATATATATATATATATATATATATATATATATGCGTGTGTGTGTGTGTGTGCCTTTTCTCTATGATAATAAAAAACCCTGTATATATATATATATATATATATATGGTCTTAAACCAGTTGATGACATCTGAGGTATTAATCCATTGCATGAGTCCGATGGTGCATTTAATAGATCGGTTGATCCTTTCCAAAATGGCATTGCTGATTTTTCCTACTAGAACGGAAGCTGGCAAAATCAGCAATGCCATTTTGGAAGGGATCAACCGATCTATTAAATGCACCATCCGACTCATGCAATGGATTAATACCTCAGATGTCGTCAACTGGTTTAAGACCATCCAGAATAAAGGTAATTGTACCTTTATACAATTTGACATTATGGAATCTTATCCATCCATTTCTAAGGACCTCTTTACCTTGGCTTTGAAATTCGCTAAGAAGTACTCTGATATTTCTACTAGCGAAATGGATGTTATACTAAAATGTAGAAGTTCTGTTCTGATTTATAATGATGAACAATGGACTAAAAATACCTCTGATGAATATTTTGACATTGCAATGGTTTCCCTAGATTCGGCTGAGGCCTCTGATCTTGTGGGATTATTTATTCTCTACAATTTAACCGCTTACGAGGATATAAATACGGATAGTATAGGTCTATTTAGAGATGATGGTTTACTGATTGTTAGAGATTCCACTAAAATTAGGGTAGATCGTATTAGGAAGATAATACACAGAGAATTAAAGAGTTTAGGGCTTAAGGTAGAAATGACCACCAACATTAAGTAATTAGACATTTTAGATGTTACTCTGGACCTTAATAATAATTCTTTTCAACCTTACATGAAGGCCAACTCCAATCCAATATACCTAAATCCTAATTCTAACCATCCCCCATCAGACATTAAACATATAACATCATCTATTGCATCTAGACTAAGCAACAGCTCATCTAGTAAAGTAAGTTTTGATAAGCATATCAAATTTTATAATTCTGCACTTAGAAACAGCGGTTATAAGGCTGCTGATATCAAATTCAGAAACCCTACTAACTATGATAATAGCAAGAAAAAAGATCTAGAAAAATAATATGGTTTACTCCTCCATACAATTTGATGGTTAAAACTAAATTGGGGCATAAATTCTTAAACTTAATCAGCAAACTTTCCAAAAACTAATCCTCTTAGTAAAATATTCAATAATAATACACTCAAGTTAAGCTACAGATGCACGGATAATCTAGAAAAAATTATTAAAAAACATAACAACAAATTCCTCAACAAGTATTATGATATAAAAACACTGTAAATTACAATGCTCAAAGAGATCGTACCAGGGACAAAGGAACTAATACCAGCGATTGTAATTGTAGAAATCCTAAAGGTTGCCCTTTGCATAATAACTGTCTAGTTAGCTCCATAGTTTATTTTTGTACCGTCTCCACAATTGAAAATCCTAATACTATAAAATTTTATATCGGTTTTACTAAAAACCCGTTCAAAACTCGCTGCTATCAACACACATTGTCTTTCAATAATAATTTTATAAATACAGTAATTCATTATGCAAATACTATTGGTCTTTAAAGGAAAAAGAAAAAACACCCACTGTTAAATGGAAAATCCTTACAAACTCCCTCCGTGCACCTTGCTACATTTGTCTCAAGGAAACATTAGAAATTATCAAGTTTAGAGACAAGGTTAAACAGTTAAACCAGAAGAATGAGCTCACAGTTCATTGTAAGCATAGTTCAGCATTTACATTAAAATCCGGGTTGTAATATTGAAAAATTAAGGAAAATATCTTTAACTGCCTTTTTGATGGGTGTTTTTATTCGGGTTGGGCATTCTGATTGATCTTTACTGGGTGCGTTGTTCGCCATGTGTTATACTATTTTTTTCCAGCCGTTCAACCTGATATTGATCGGCGGGTTGCGTGGTTATGTGGTGCTCTACCCGGCATTGGCTTTGGCGGGGTCGGGGATTTATAAATAGTTAAGAAACTATGTGGGACGTGGGCCTTGAGTATCATGGTTATTAGTTGTTGGTTTGCCAGTCGGTGCTATGGGGAATGTTGGGCTTTGGTCGAATGATTTGTATTGGTGTGGGCTCTGACGTGTATTGGCGAGATAATCGATGTCGGATTAGATGTCTCATGGCTATTTAGGTTGGCGTTCGGTGTTGGGTTCGGTGCTTGCAAAGTGTTATTGTGTTGATATGTACCGAATTGTGTACCTGGGGAAGAGTTCGTTGGAGCGTCCGAGTCGGATGAGGGTACCCATCAGATATAGGCAAATTAAAGTCTAAATATTAGTGTGTGTATATATATATATATATATATATATATATATATATATATGTGTGTGTGTGTGTGTGTGTGTGTGTGTGTGTGTGTGTGTGTATATTTGTATATATATATGTGTGTGTGTGTGTGTCTGTGTATGTGTATGTGTGTATATATAAGTGTACATCTGTCCTTTTGTACTAGTAGACATATTGATATTTGCTTTACTTACTGATATGTATGTATTTGTATTCATTTACTTGTATGTTTGTGTATGTCTTACATGTATGTCTGTATGCTTTTGTATGGGTGTGTGTGTATATGTATGCATGTATGTATGTATGTGTGTGTGTACATGTGTATATATTCATACTTGTATGTATGTATGTTCAGATGTCCATGTATGCACGTCTATATCTATATATATGTATGTTTGTGTATGTGTGTATATGTATATATATATATACGTATGTATTTGTATGTGTGTATATATGTATATGTGTATGTATATATGTATATTTGTATATGTGTGTGTATATATATATATTTATATATATATATATGTATGTGTATATGTATTTATGTATGTACGTATGTATGTGGATAGATAGATAGATAGATAGATAGATAGATAGATAGATAGATAGATAGATAGATAGATAGATAGATAGGTGTAAGTTTGTTGTCTTCGGTTTCACGCTCTTTTGATCGTCTAACAAACTGTTTTAATTATTTATTTAAAATACTGAATATATGCAGAGATGCGTATATTGATGAATTTTTGTGAAGGTGGGATGAACTTTGGGAGGAATATTTGTTGTCATGACGTCTTTTATACAAACACAGACATAAGTTAACACTTGCACAACCATTGATGTGCGCAGAGACACACGCAGACGCGAGCTAAACAACTGGGGCCCACAGGCATAACTTCATATGAACGATATGGAACTTAGCATATATATGTATATGTATGACGTTTTGCACATGCATACGCATTTAACTTTAGCTTGTGTTTTTGCGTAAGTATATATTTAATTCTCTTTATATATTCACGCATTGAAATATGATTATATCTATCCCGACCTCATTCATCCAGGGCTGGTCACGTTATGAATTCACCTTGACTGTATCTAATATGTTGCAATTTAGTCTGTTTAAAAGTTAACGGACAAACTGACAAGTCGATAAAGGCTAAATTTTGTAATTTGTGTATGTATATATGCGTGGGTATATTAATCTGTATATATGTCTGTTTTCCAGTGTTTGTGAATATACTCGTCTATATTTCCATGTGTGGATGTTTGTAGGTTTATTTATGTATGCGTTCTTTCTCTTCCTCGTTTAATATCGGAATAACTTTCTAAATCTACTAAATTGTTAAACTAAATTTTTTTAAAAATTTTGCAACAACAAAAAAGTAAATATAATAGTTAATTAATAATGCTGATCTCAATTTAATCAAATTTTAATACCAATGCCCACCAAGATTAATTTTAAGTCTGCCCACATATTCTCCAAATAAGAAGTTGCTTTACTCTGATTGGTCCACATTGTACATACAACAATGCCTCCCTGATTAAAGAGGTTTTGCTTGTTTTTAACCTTTTAAAACGATTCAATTTTAAATAAACCACACCACTTGACAAGACACAAGAAGTGTCGAAACGAAATAGCTACTTTTGTAGTGATATTGTAACATATCCATGTTATAATTTCTGAATAAATATAATATTATATATATATATATATATATATATATATATATATATATATATATATATATATAATTCTCTCAAATATTTGCCGTCATTTTTGACGGTGGAGTACGTTTGTCATAATAATAATTATAATAATAATATAAACTTTTATGATGATCGTCGTGGATATTCTGTGTCATTACGTCGGGAATGATGATGGCAATATTTGATCGAGAGATATGAAAGTGGAATAACAATAATGATATGATAAGATTCTTTGGAAACTTGAGAATATAAAGGTTACTGTCGTTCCAGTAATATGTGACATACCAGGGACCATGGCATTACTGCAATCGATACGATGAATTATTGAGATTATTACAGATCTTGGTAGTGTTGAAGCTTGCGATAATAATATAGTTAGAGATTTGATGAGAGATGTTGTCACTCAAACAACTCGGTTAATGTTTAACGTTTTCTTATAGAGAAATGGTGATCTATTATCAATCAGATCGATAACCATCTTGTGTTAACGTTCAAAAATAAAAAAGAAACAACGAAAAAAAAAACGAGAAAGTTTTTCACTTGAACACTGCATGCGTCATCCTAGGGCTGATGTTGATCGTCTGTGTGTGCTCAGATCCGAAAGAGAAAGAGTCTTAACTCAACTAGAACTGTTTTACAAAACCCCAGCAGTCGGTCTTCAAAGATAGTTGGAAACTACAGAAGCCCGGATGATGATCTGTGTCAAAGAACATTACCCAAACCCGATAAGAGAGATAGGACCTGTAACAACTTTATTCCACTTTACAATAAACACAGACAGAACAATCAAATCTAATCGCCAATACATTGTGACCAAAGATAACAAAAACGGATTGTGCTTTCTTATTGACGTGGCAGTTTTTTCAGATCTAAAAAAAAAAAAAAAAAAACTACGAAAAATACAAAGGTCTCATAAATGTTGATCATGAAAACATCAATAATTCCACTTGTAGGTGGAACCCTCAGAGTGATTGGAAAATGTTCTAATAGACTCATTGAAGGGATTCAAAGTAGCCCATGACTTAAAGAAATATAAAATATTGTACGCAAAAGTACAGCTCACACGTTACAAAGAACTTTATCTATGTAAAATGTGTGTGACTTTAGGTTTTTTTCTTTTTTTTTTCGAAAATGATCAGTGAAATATGTCATGATGCCATTTCTATCCTTAGGTTTCTGGTTGGGACCTGGTAAGAAATGTGAACGCATCAGAAACCAAAGGAAATAATAATAATAATAATAATAATAATAATAATAATAATAATAAGAAGAAGAAGAAGAAGAAGAAGAAGAAGAAGAATAGAAATAGAAGATGTAACCATTCTATGGGATTACACCATTTACACAGACAGAAAAATTGAAGCAAACAGGCCAGACATTATTGTTAAAAACCAGAAGGAGAAAACTTGTCTATTAATTGATATGGCTTGTCCAGCGGATTGTAACATAGCAATCAAGGAATTTGAAAAACTGTCAAAATATAAAGACCTGGAAATTGAAATAGAAAAAATGTGGAAATTGAAAACAAGAGTTGTGCCAGTGATAGTAGGTGCACTTGGAATGATAAAAAATGGAACAAAACAACACATTGAAAGAATCCCTGGAAACCCCATCTTAAGAGATATACAAAAAATTGTCTTATTAAGTACAGCCCACACACTAAGGAAAACTTTATCTATGTAATGCTAGGGATGATAGGGAAGATAGAAAAACATGAAATGGAGTCATAACAACATGCCACGACCTGCCTTAGGTCTCCCCACAGACTTGGTTGGTAGTGAGACCAAAGCAGAAATCGAAATATGATGAAAAATAATAATAATAATAATAATAATAATAATAATAATAATAATAATAATAATAACAACACCATTTACTCTCGCATCAGTAAAAACTCGAGCAAGGCGGACAAACATAACCTCGCTGCTGATCTTGAGAAGAACCCCCACTAAGAGGTGGGCTGAAGTAAGAAGTGGCTCGTAAATTTCAGTGCTTCTAAAACAAAACTCCTATCTGTCAACCATCACAGGCAATCTCTCCTGCCACCCATAATTGTGCTTCCTTATTGACATGGCAATTCCAGCAGATACTAATGTATCTCTGAAGATCTTTAAAAAAAACTATCAAAATCTAAGGATCTTGAAGTGGGAACAAAAAAAAAAAAAATGTGGCACCTGAAAACATCAGTGATTCCAGTTATAGTTGGACCACTGGGATTGATTGTAAAATGTTCCGATAAATTCATTTAAGTGTTTCCTGGTAGGCAATGCCTAAAAAGAAATATGATAAATTGTACTCAGAAGCATAGCTCACACGTTACAGAGAGCTTTATCTGTGTAAAATGTGTGTGAACTTAGGTTTTTTTCTTTTTATTTAAAAAATGATCAGTGAAAAATGTCATGATGCCTTAGGTTTCTGGTTTGGACCTGGTAAGAAATATGTATAGAACATAAATTAAAGAATGTAGTAATTATGATGATAATATAATCCTAATCTTAATTATAAGAATAATAAATAGAGCGTACCTCATCGTAGATACAGAGCAGTCGAAAACGAAAACGAAATAAAATTTTAAACCTTCTATACATAATCCCATCAAAGATGAGGGAAAGACTGGAAGCAATCGAAATGTGATTCTACAGAAGGATGCTGAGGATAAAATGCACAGAACATGTGAGCAACGACGAGGTTTTGCAGAGGATGGAAATGAAAAGGAAACTGATACTTAACATCAGGAAAATACAGCTGAAGTTTCTGGGACATGTAATGAGAAAGGAAGGCTTGGAGAATCTGATACTCACTGGATGGACAGAGGGAAAGAGAGACAATGGAAGGCAATGTATGACATACTTGATGGAATTAAGCAATAGATAGCGGATTAACAGATAAGCAGATATATGGATGGGGTAACACAGGAAATGTTAAGAGCTTACAAGGAATGGGGAAATATGGAAGGCCATAATTGCCTACGTCCTGAAGAGACACGGCATTTAGAAGTAGAAAAGGATACATATTGTTAAGAAAAAGTATTCGAGTGTTATATATGACCAGTGCGAATATTTTTAGCTACAAGTTCGCAAAGATACCATAACGTTGTGACAATATTGGGGAAGGGCGGTCAGTTTGGGGTTAGGGAAAGAGTTGATTGCAACATTAAAATTGAATCACCATAACACTGCCGACCTTGCAACTAATATGTAGCTTAAATGTGACATTGAAAGAACGTTCCGTCTTACCTTGGAGGATACAGTTAAATTCATTTAAAAAAAGACTATAGAGGGCACAATTATGTGCGTTGTGGTGCAGTGGATATCGGCTCGGAAGTTCGAATTCCAGCTGAATTCATTGCATTCACTTACGCGCAAATACCCTTGGGAAAGGTATTAAACCATCTATTCCTTCCAGTTATGGGTTAAATAACATGACAGATTGGGTTCTATAGCCTTGGTCGGCAACCAGTCTACCGCAGAAAGCAATGGCAACCTACTACGGGATAATCTTCTGCCCAGTCAGTCATGTCTCTTTGAGACATGATCGCCCAAGCGTGTATCACGTATGGCACTAAAGTGACTGACTGACGTAGATGACATCAGATTATTTGTGAAGCATGGTGCAATAGGTACTGAGGCCAGAAATAATCTCCTTTTACTTTTTCTTATAACTATTTATGGATTTTCTAAGCGCTGCTTAGATGTGGTACAAGGCCGATCATATAGGTTACTCAGTGAAGATCGAACTCACTAGTCAGTTGCAACAGGTTCTAGCAATGCAAGCTTGCTAACCATTACACCACATCGGGCACGTATGTGTTAAACAGTTTAAATCACGAATATAAAAACAAATAGAGTAATTTATTATAGAGAGAGTTTATATTCTTTATATATTAATATTAATATTATATATTAATAAGTAATAATAATATGTTTTGATATTAATATTTTTTGTCGGGGGAGGTTTTTATATATAAACTATCAGTATAGCCCGGCGTTGCTCGGGTGTAATGAAAGCTTTAAAACTAATCCATGGTCCTGGAGCTCAGACTCTTTGGACGTTGGCACGAAAGACTAAAAAGCAATAGTTGTTTCCAGTTAAAGCGAAACCGTAGACTGAAAGAAAAAATCAATGGCTGTAAGTCAAATTTTGATTTTCTGGTATCGATATCAAATAAGTTATTTTCGTCGTAAACTGAATTTTGAAGGCTAAATAAGTCCTCTGAGTAAATAGTATCATGACTGAGACTAAGAACTACAATTATACCTACTTAGAGCCAAACCCGAAGCAAAAACTAAAATAAAAGGGCTGAAAAAATGCAGACATAGACAGATAAACACACACACACACACACACACACACACACACACACACACAGATCTTAAATATATATATATATATATATATATATATATATATATATATATATATATATAATCGATTTTCTGCACTATTCTAAGAACTGCAACCTTGAAACTTCTGAATATCGTTTATTATGTCTTTGTCTATGAGTGTATCAAATTTGATTAAAATCGGACCACTCCTTCTATAACCCGATTTTTTCGATTATCAATTTTCGATATTTATCGAGGGTACCTCGATACAAACTTAGCTAACAACACTCACAAATGCGTATAGTACAACTGTGTAAATTTTCAAGAAAATCGGTTCAGCCGTTTCGGAGTCTATAGGTAACGGACACACACACATGCACACACACAGACAAAGTTCCATTCATTAATAAGTTTAGATATTGATTTTTATTTATAATCATTGCTTTTTTTATACATTACTATTGTTTACGAACTACAGCTTACAAACTTAAAAAAATTGTTTATGCTTTAAAATTTTAAGAATTTTGTTATTGACTGTTATTTTTAACGGTTTATCAAACCTTTAGGTCATTTAAAGCTGAAACTATTTTGAACGGTAAGAATTGTTTTCTCTTGGTGCGGAAGAACAAGTAAATTAACAACTTTTGGGAAATAACAATGATTTTTCCAGATACATGTCCTACTAATTAACCCTTAGTTGAGAGGGAGCAAATTGATTCATCCATTTCGGAAGAGTATTTGTGCGGTTCCTGGAACTTACGTCTCACTAATGGAATAAGGATGATTCTTTACATTTGTGCGTGGCAAAGAGATCTTAGACGTGAAGTTTGGAACTGGTGTAGTTAAGAGATGTATGGATTCATATGTGCTTTGTGGTGTAGTGTATATCGGCTCTGAACGAGAATTTGGAGAGCAGAGTTCGAATTCGTCGCATTCACTTACGCGCATATTAGATTTATTTTATGGGGACATGTGAAAACAATTGTGTATGCAACCAAACCTAGTTCCTTAGAAGATTTGAAAGCTAAAATAACTAATGTGATTTCAGGCAATCAGTTTTCCGTGAACTGCAAAATCATATTACTCTTTGTATTGCTAATGATGGAGGACATGTGGAAAGTTAAATAGAATTTCAATAAAACCTTAAAAAATATAGATTTACTTCTTTCTAATTATTTTTACAAATTATTTCTATCGCAAAGACAAATAAAGTTATAAATTTTTTAAAGTGCATACGAACTTTATGGACACCCTGTATATAAAAGGCGGTAGATGAAACATCAATATTGAAGACTTATCTGAAATCGCCCTAACGATTTTAGATAAATACAAATATCAACGCAATGAAAGTATCTATCTATATATAAAATTATGTGACTACTGTTATTTTGTCCGTCCGTTACAACCTCTAAGACAGCTATACATTGACCGAAAACTTTTGTAGAAAAGCGCAAACAGGTAAGGGGTTGGTTTGCTTGGGTACTTTGCTTAGTACAATGAATTTGCACTAGTTGTTTTGGGAAAAATCAAAAGTTTTATTATTTAATATACGAAATACTCCCACTATTTTAAAAACAGCTTAATGATTAAAATAACAAAGCCTTATTAATATAAATTCAATATTGTTTTTTGTATATCTTTTCTTTAAATTTGTATATATAAGAATTCAGTTTCCAGTTCATCCTGCATTTGCGAGAACTATAAACAAGTCACAAGTCCAGACGCTACAAAAGCTGGGATTTGGCTCCAGAAATAAATATTTATGGATGAACAGTTGTACGTTGCATGCTCAAGAGTAAGAAATTTTAAGACTTTATTGTTCGCTGTTAACCCGAGAACACTAACCATGGGTATATAGTACCCAGTGCAAATGACAACATTTTAATTACAATTTAATTAAATTTTCAGTACCTGATTTTCTTACCTAAATAATATGTTTTTCAGTTCCTATTAATGTTAAATCAAAGTACAAATTTTGAAGTGCCCGCATGTAAAGTATTTCAAATAAAGATTTATATTTAATATTTTTTTGATATTTTCAAAATCAGGTATGATATACCCATGGTTAGTAGTGGTGTAACTTTAAATGATGGTTAGTGTTCCAGGGTTTAAAAAAGGAAACAAATATTTTTTTTTTACTATAAAGTCATATAAAATTAAATTAAATTAAAGAAATTTATGAAACCACAAAGCCGAGTTTTTGTCAAAGTATTTTTTCAAACAAATCAGTTTATTCAAATTTCACCGATTTATTTTCGAAATTGAACGAAACATAGAGTTTGTAAAATTCGACTAAAATATTTCCGATAACTTCAACAATACTAAATATTTTGATGATTTCAACACGCGTTATCGTGTTGCAAAGATATTCTATTCATTAAAAATCGTCGAATAGAAAGTACGAAGGAAATACTTAGGAAAGGAAGAAGGCAACAATAAAAAAAAAACCCACTAGAAATTAAACTAAAAAACAGAAACCTGAAAACACGTTTGATTGATTGCTTTGCTATTGGCAATGAGATTATTAATAATTAAATGAAAACGATAATAATCATAAGTGGAAAACCTGCCATGTCGTAGAAATAGCTGTACCGGCAGACCGCAGAATGAAGCGTCCTTTTTAATCATTTCACCAAAAGCAAGGCAATAAAACCATTAAGACTCAAGGGGGTTACTGATTCCGAAAGAATATGGAATAAAGAAAAATATTATTACGGAGAGGGAAAATGTTTGAATGAGAATTAAGAAAACATACACACACGCACAAATAGAGAGTATAAGGAGACAAGAAAATGAGGGAAAGAAGAAATTGCACCGGCATTCGACATATATGCGCATACAAATAGGAACCGGCGTACACACACACACACACACACACACACACACACACACAACACAAAACAACAAACACACACACAATACACACACACATATAACACCCCCACACATACACACAAACACAAAAAAAAAAATCAATCTAACACCATTAATTTGCGCATAAAATAATTTTTACCTTAGCATAAAAAATAAGGAGCATGAGAAAATTGCTATCTCCTGATGAGTGTGCAAAACGATTACAAAAAAGTTTGGTCTACAGCCGAGTTACTGAATATAATACCAGTAAGCTAAGTGGAAAATTTTATTTAGATCAATCATAGTCTCGGCTACTAGCGTGTGTTTATATTGCATATAAGATGCTAAAGTCTGCCTTCCTCTACCGAGCGCCCATATCTCAGAGTTAGAATCGTCGACTGATGTCAATTCGGTCGGGTTTCAATCCTGGCTAGAAGCAATCGGATGTCGTATCGTACTGATGAGCTATGATACAACGAAACAGCACTGTCTGCCGTTGATAATATATATATATATATATAAGAAAAATTAAGGCAGACACGTTATTTCGGGGTAAATCGGAAGTATAGGATTATTTCAGGCGAAACTTAATCAGCTTCCGTCTTTATTGTACAAAGGATTTTACACGAATCATCTAAAATCCTTTATACAATAAAGATGGAATCTGATTAAGGTTCGCCTGAAAAAGGCCTATACTTCCGATTTACCACGAAATAACGTGTCTGCCTAAATTTTTCTTATATTTGCTATATATGTATTTATATACATATATATTTAGAGCTCTCTTAGAGAGTTATCCTACCACTGTATATACAGGATACTCTTTTGGATTCTTCTATACCCACACCGCATGCTGATATATATATATATATATATATATATATATATATATATATATCTTACAAGTAGTACAAACTAATGGGTTGGCAGTCCACTGTTTGTAGTGATTTACTTGATTAAGAGTGGTCTATACTGAGTAGCGCATTATATATGGCAATGGCAATATTTTTAAGTTTATAATAAAAAGATGGTTTACTGCAACACAAGAGCTGTTGTGTTTCGGTTCTATCTTATTAGCACCTCGTCAGGCAGTGACGAATTTCTAATAAGATAGTACCAAAATACAACGGCTCTTGTGCTGCAATAAACTATTTTTTAAAACTCCCGTCAACACGTTGCTAGTAGAATAGAAGGTGACCGCCGTATTTTCGTCTTCAAACTTGTACTCTGGGAAGTAGGATGTCCGACGCCCTTCTTGCTCTTATAAACTCACCTGGCACTTTGGCTCCACTCACCTCCATAATATAACTTCCCTGCACGTTTTTTTTATAAATACATTCATGGTAATTGTTCTGATGAACTTTCCTCCTCATAAAGACTTGGGGTATTATGATGGCTGTAGTTAGAATGGTAGATGTTATTTTGATGTTAGAAATACTGTTTTATGTATGGGCCAGTAATTAAAGTTAATCTAATAGTCAAATGTACTCGCCACTTCTAATTGAATAGAGTGCTTTTTTTTTTTTGCGCTTTCTTCTTGTGGAAGTCTATTCCTAACTTTTTGTACCGAATTAAAAGCAAACTGTCATTTCATTTTCAGAAAATATAGCCTTTTCTGAAATTAAGACAATAAAGAATTTTTTTAAAATTAAGACAAATCCTCATAAAATCCTTCAGAACGTGTTGAAAGTAAAAAAAAAATTATGTTCTTGGTTTATCCATGTATTTTTCGTGTCGACAATATATATTTTTGAAATTCATTTTTCATTTAGAAAATTTCTTAAAAACGTTTTAAGCACACACACACACACACACACACACACACACACACACACACATTGATTGTTTAATTATTTAATAAAATGAGACCAGTACACATCTGTATTAAAAAGTGTTCATAACAGTTATATTGTAGAACTTTTGAATATTTATTGAATAAACAAGTTATTACGCGACCTAGGTTTCTACCATGTGGTGTTTTCAGGCGGTTTGCAATAACTGATTTTACCGGCTTTTTTTAAGAACGCTTACGGGGATTTTTTGAATGCTAACGTAACGGGGAATTTTTTAACGCACAATTTTTAAAATTACAAGAAATTATAACGTTTTCATCCATGGTTGTATGAACCTAACAGGTATTTTTTTGGTATAGTTACACTTAGTCATAATTTCTGTTCTTTTATTCAATAATTCATTTTTGTTTGGGAATAGTATAAATGCTAACTTTTCTTCTTGGCACAGTCTACATATTTTGCCACCGTTATAAGGCTTGGCTGTTTTTACTATACTCCACGTTAAGTTTGGGTCTTTTCGATATTTTAATTTCAATTTCCACACGTGGTTAGCCAATTTTGTACAACTTTTAAAGTTTTCTATTTTAAATGTAGACTTGTGATTGAACCACCTGGTCTTAAAAGTGTCTTTGGTTGATCCCAAATATATTTTGTTTTGACCATTTAAGCCATGTACTTTTGCTTTGTAAATGACGTTTTTGTATTACAAAGTCCTTGAAGTGGGCATTTATTTTTGTTCTTGTAGTTGCATTCTTTATTAGTGATCTTGTTTTGTACAATGCTATTCAAATTTATGGCGTTTTGTTTCTTTATGAAACTTTCTAAATAACTGGTACAGCTATAACTTAGCTTGATTGTATTCTTATTGAAAATTTTGTTTAGTTCTGAGCTTTTTGGAAAGTGTTTATCTATCAGTTTAAAAATAGGTCCTTACGTATTATCGGGAGGACCTTTGATTTGTACTTTTTCTTTTTTTTCCCCGCTTATAACACCAAGGAACTGGAAAAATCAGGCTTTCATCACCTCAACGTCAACCACAAGTACAACTTTGTGGATTCGAACACCGGGGCTCATACGCAGACAGTGGAACGCCTATGGGGATCGACAAAGTGGCGAAACAAGAAGCACTGTGGCACTGCACGTCACCATTTGGAGTCGTATTTGGCCGAATTCATGTGGCGGAAGCATGTTGCCTGTACTGATGTCTTTGAGTCACTTTTGGAAGCTATTGCGACGTTCTGGCCTCCGGAATTACAAATGTAATGTTATTTTATTGTTTTAACCGTTTCAATAAATAATTTACTTTAATTTTTGAGTCGTTTTTTTAAAGGTCCTCCCGATAATACGTAAGCACCTAAAAATATTTGTCCTATTTTGGTTTTTACCTCTAAGTTAAATGGTGGGTTGAACCAGATAATTTTTCGTTTTTTATCATCGTTTTTTGTTTGTCTGTTTGGTTGAGAATTGTATTCCAAAATGTTCTTATGGCAAGATTTTCTTAGTGCATCTTCATAGCTTTTTTTCTTTTCGTCAAATATTGTTTTGCTTAACGAATTCTTTGATAGCCTGAGTTCTACTCTTTTGTGAATGTGCTTAATTATGCTTTTGGGATGAAAACATTCCCCGTTACGTAAACGTTAAAAAAAATCACCGTTACGTGAGCGTTCTTAAAAAACGGTAAACGGTAAACGGTAAAATCAGTTATTGCTAATCGCCTAAAGACACCACATGGTAGAAACCTAGTTCGCGTAATAATGATGTCTTTAGGCGATTAGCGATTAGCAATAACTGATTTTACCGTTTATATGCTATATATATATATATATTCTAAAAATAAAATTATTACTGTTCGATGAACGTGATAATCGTCAGGTACAAATTGATGTTTATTTTTAGAGTAATATTTAGCTCAGTTATTTCAGAGATTTACTTTATACATATGTTCAGGCAGTACAAGGTTCAAGAGCCACTCAATGTAGAGGGTTTCTGATAAAATACTTTTATGTACGTATCTATGGACAGTAATGTGTATTTCTCAATCCTTATATACTACTTTGAACTCTAGTGAGAGAGTGGTGTTTATGTCTAGCAGTTCTCTACTAGTAGTCGTTATTAAATTCAGTCAATTAATACCATACGTGAGACACACTTTGGGCGATCATATCTCGAAAGAGACATAACTGACTGGGTAGAAGATTATGCCGCAGTAGGTTGCTATTGCTTTCTGTTGTAGACTGGTTGCCAGCCAAGGCTAAAAAACCCAATCTGTTGTGTTATTTAACTCATAACTGGAGGGAAGAGACGGATTGATACACTTCCCAAGGGTATTTGTGCGTAAGTGAATGCAAAGAATTCAACTGGAATTCGAACTCGGCTCCCCGATTTCTCGTTCCGAGTCGATATCCACTGCACCACAACGCACATTATTTACTTCACACAGCTACTTATTCCTACCTCCGTTTCGTTTATTACTCGCACAGTAACTGTTTAGGTGACAAAATATTTGTTGATAAGGATTTGGCCGTCGAAGATTTAACGACGAACATCTGGCAAAATACAACATTTGGCTGAAGAAGATTTTCGTGTCGAAGTTTCGGTGACGAAAATTTTGGCTTCGAAAAATGTCACCGACAAACATTTTGGTGACAAAGAATTTTGGAGGCAAACATTTTGACCGACCTCAAAAAAAAAGATCAATATTTTTGTGACGATTGTTTTGGCGAAACACAACTAAACATTGACGGATACAACATTCCACGAACAGAGTATTGGCAAAGCTCACAGGAAAAAAGCTACCAGCCTGTGTCGATCCTGCCAGATGCTGACGACGTTCCCGATGATTGGCAACAGCATTACAGCCTGAGCTAATCCTGCTAACCGCTACAGATGTTCCAGACCTTTTTTTTTATCGATTTCCTATCACAATAAAATTGACATTGAAACTTAACATCTTTGTCTCCGTTTCCTTATTGTGTTCGCTGTTTTCACACATACCAAATTTTGCGGGCTCGAAACCCTTACCTTATCTCAAACTTGTTCAAAGTTTGGTGTCAACAATAAACGCTGAATTCAAGAGAAGGGTTATGAATAAATTTGAAAATAAGCACAATCCCACTTTACAAAACCTAGCTTAAGACGGTCAGAAATTTATAAATATTCGACAAGACGCTAAGGGTATCGAAGTAATTGGTGTGTCACACATTAAAAAGGGGCGCCCCAAAAAAAGTGAAGAAGAAAAAAGACATTATTCCTAAACCCTGTTACGCATGTGGAGAACAACATTTTTATAATGTCTGTTCATTGAAAAATAATGAATGTTTTCGTTGGAAAAGAAAAGGACACACACAAAATAAAACTCACTGTAAGACAAAAATAAAAAAAAGATAAGTGACTAATGAATCTTCCCGTCGGAACACAAGAAAATGTGTGCAGATAAAACCTGAACAAAAATATCAAATTGCGATTGGATAGCATATTTGATTTAAGAAAAATAAATGAATATACACTGAGGAAAATTGGTAATCCAACGTTAATGGTTACAAAAAAAAAAAAAAAAAAAAAAAAAAGAAAGAAAAGAAATTAGCCCGTAGTGTGAAGGGATAGAAAATACAATTTAAAAGAGAATTTCTTACAAATGTAACTTTAAACAAAAAAAAAAAAAAAAAAAACGAAAAAAAACGAAAAAAACAAAACAAAACAAAAAAAAAACAAAACAAAAACAAAAAAAAAACTAAAAAACGTTGAAGTTAAGATTGTTTATAATGAAAAATATGTATAACCTTTTTGGGACAGATTGGACGAAGCAGTTTAAATTATGGAACAGTCCAATCAGTTCGTTTTGCCAGAGTGTAAATAGTTATACCAACGAAACAGAAACATTAAAGAAAGAACTGAAAACCAAATTCTTAGAGGTATTTTCTGGTGGTCTACGCAGGTGTAATGAATTGAAAGCGAAATTTGAGCTAAAGGAAAACATATAACCGGTTTTCAAAAAGAAAAGAGATGTACCCTTTTTATCGTTAAAACAAATAAATGACGAGCTTGTCAGACTCGAGAAATGGGTGTTTTGTCTAAAGTTGACTTTAGCGACTGGGCTTCACCTGCAGTATACATAAAAAAAAATGTCGAAAGAGATATGCGTCTGCTCGGATTTTTCCACGACGTTTTCATGTATAGCGAAAGAGCAGGGATGCTTTTAGCACTACAAAAACGAATCCTGAAAGAGTTCCATGCAGAAAACCCTGGTATATCTGGAATGAAAAACATAATGAGAATATGTATACTGGCGAAGCATGGATGCAGTCATCGAAACGTTGGTAAATTCAGACAAAGGTTGTACTTCAATAGCTAAATCACGACCAATAAAGTTCAACCCATAGCCAGAAACTAACCGCCGATGCATCTCTTACCTGGCTGGTGATGCGAAAGGCTCTCTGGGTTGGCAAGAAACTTTCTTCAACAGGTTTGGGTAGTTCGCCCAACTGCGCCCGCTGTGGTGGGTCGGTTGTCGAGATTCTGTCTCACGACTTCTTCCACTACAAGATCGTAGTCCTGTTATGCTAGTCGCTTGAGGACTTCAACGTTCGCATGCTGCGCAGAAAGTTCTTTGTCCTTTAAGTCGCTTCTGTTTGTAGCAATGTGTAAGACTGTAAGTGTTCCTTATGCACACACGTTAAAGTAAGTCTCGACGGACCGTGGATTCGAACCCCGGAATAGATGTTTGGTTAATATCTCTGCGTGTATATTCTAGGTTTCTTCAGGCTATTTTCAATAACTGATTTTACCGTTTTTTTTTTAAGATCCTTGACGTAACGGTGATTTTTTTGAATGCTCACGTAACGGGGAATTTTTGAACGTGCAATTTTTAAAATTACAAGGAATTATAACGTATTTATCCATGATTGTATGAACCTAATGGTATGGTGACACTTAGTCATAATTTTTGTTCTTTCATTCAACAATTCGTTTTGGTTTGTGAATAGCATAATCGCTAACTTTTCTTTCTGGCACAGTCTACATATTTTGCTACCGCTGTAAGACTTGGCTATTTTCACTATAATCCACGTTATGTCTGGGTCTTTTCCATATTTTAAGTTCAATTTCCACACGTGGCTAGCCAATTTTGAACAATTTTTTAAAAGTTTTCTATTTTAAGTGTTGACTTGTGATTGAACCACCTGGTCTTAAAGGTGTCTTTAGTTGATCCCAAATATATTTTGTTTTGACCATTTAAGTCATGTATTTTGCTTTGTAAATGACTTCTTTTACATTACAAAGTTCTTGTAGTGGGCATATATATATATATATATATATATATATATATATATATATATATATATATATATATCCAGCAAGTGGGTGCGTCTAGCCACACTGATGAGTTGTGATACAGCGAAACAGGCTTGTATGTGGATGAGTAATATATTATGCTCTCATTACGATTGAGCTCTCTGGAGAAGAGAATTTTAAAAATAGTTTCTACTTCTGCTATATGCGTGACTCTTCAGAAATGAATTGAGTTCTTTCGGTGACTGGCGTGTGTATACACTGCTTATATACAACACGTTAAATTTCCTCTGATTCCATGCGTCGATGGCTTAGGGAGTAGCGACTCCGACTGACACCCAATCGGTCGAGTTTCGATCCCGGTTAGAAGCAAGTGGATATGTCTAGCTACACTGATGAGCAGTGATACAGCGAAACAGGCTTGTACGTGGATGATTAATATATATATATATATATATATGTACGTTTTATTAAAAATGACAGACAAGGTGGTATGTGTTATGTACCGAACATCGTAAGCATGTTGTTAGCGCTTTCATAGTCGATGTTACTGAATGTTGGTCTTTTCGTTTTTTATTAATAAGGCCTCCACTACTCCACATTATTCATAACACTACTTTCACTCTGTTATAAGTAAAATAACATTCATTCTCGAAAATGGCTAAAGTATAGACGAAACTGCTCGAATAAGGGAAACATTTGTCTATTTTAATATAATTTATGTCCTTAAGAGAAAGAAATCGTAAGATCACATGAAATATTACATAAAAACTTAACCATCACACATTATGTGTCATTTTTAGTGAAACCCGCAGAAAAGTGAGATAGCTGCCCAAATATATATATATATTGGCATTGGGTGGATTTGCTCGCTTTTAATTTACAAGACACCATTTTCCGAGGCGTAAACGATCTGTGTTATTATTATTATTATGAGATAGATATGAACAGAACTGAGATAGATAACAAACAGTCTCGATAGATAGATAGATAGATAGATAGATAGATAGATAGATAGATAGAAGCAGACTGAGACAGATATGAACGTCACTGGGATAGATATATAGATAGGAACAGATCTTAGATAGATAGATAGATAGATAGATAGATAGATATATATAAAGAATAGACTGAGATAGATAGATAGATAGATATATATAAAGAATAGACTGAGATAGATAGATAGATAGATAGATAGATGCTGCCCGCTTTTCCAGATGTCCTCGCCAGTGACACACATGGCTTGGCACCAGGAGAAGAGACGTCTACACTTTATCTTGAAATATTCCAGACATACACGTGGCCTGGCATCATAAAAAGACAATCCGTGTGTTTTATCTTGAAACAAGATACTCTCTTATTTTGACTATCAAGAAAAAAGAATTTTTGTCATGTTTGTTTATGTAAACACATTTGAAAATCGTATCTTCAGACAAATCTTTCAAAATATGCCCACAAAACTCTGGCCTTAGTATCAATACCGAAGCTCAGGAATATACCAGGAACTTTTAGCTTTTCAGCCAATTACTTTGTAGTAGATAGGAAATTAAGAATTGAAATCTAACATACTTTTTATTACAGGCTAATTACTTCGTAGTAGATAGGAAATTAAGACCAGTTCAGCACATACTTCTTCCTTTAGCATTTCAGAAAATTACTTTGTAGATAGGAAATTAAGAATTAAATTCAACATACTCCTTCCTTTAGCTATGTGCTAATTACTTTGTAGTAGATAGGAAATTAAGAATTAAATTCAACATACTCCTTCCCTTTTAGCTTTTCAGGCTAATTACTTTGTAGTAGATAGGAAATTAAGAATTAAATTCAACATACTCCTTCCCTTTTAGCTTTTCAGGCTAATTACTTTGTAGTAGATAGGAAATTAAGAATTAAATTCAACATACCTTCCCTTTAGCTTTTCAGGCTAATTACTTTGTAGTAGATAGGAAATTAAGAATTAAATTCAACATACTCCTTCCCTTTTAGCTTTTCAGGCTAATTACTTTGTAGTAGATAGGAAATTAAGAATTAACTAACATACTCCTTCCTTTTAGCTTTTCAAGCTAATTACTTTGTAGTAGATAGGAAATTAAGAATTAAATTCAACATACTCCTTCCCTTTTAGCTTTTCAGGCTAATTACTTTGTAGATAGGAAATTAAGAATTAAATTCAACATACTCCTTCCCTTTTAGCTTTTCAGACTAATTACTTTGTAGTAGATAGGAAATTAAGAATGAATTCAACATACTCCTTCCCTTTTAGCTTTTCAGGCTAATTACTTTGTAGTAGATAGGAAATTAAGAATTAAATTCAACATACTCCTTCCCTTTTAGCTTTTCAGGCTAATTACTTTGTAGTAGATAGGAAATTAAGAATTAAATTCAACATACCTTCCCTTTTAGCTTTTCAGGCTAATTACTTTGTAGTAGATAGGAAATTAAGAATTAAATTCAACATACTCCTTCCCTTTTAGCTTTTCTCAGGCTAATTACTTTGTAGTAGATAGGAAATTAAGAATTAAATTCAACATACTTCTTCCCTTTTTAGCTTTCTGCTAATTACTTTGTAGTAGATAGGAAATTAAGAATTAAATTCAAATATTCCTTCCTTTGTTTTTCAGGCCAATTACTTTGTAGTAGATAGGAAATTAAGAATTAAATTCAACATACTCCTTCCTTTTAGCTTTTCAAGCTAATTACTTTGTGGTAGATAGGAAATTAAGAATTAAATTCAACATACTCCTTCCTTTTAGCTTTTCAGGCTAATTACTTTGTAGAGATAGAAATTAAGAATTAAATTTAACATATCCTTCCCTTTAGCTTTTCAGTTAATTACTTTGTAGTAGATAGGAAATTAAGAATTAAATTCAACATACTCCTTCCCTTTTAGCTTTTCAGGCTAATTACTTTGTAGTAGATAGGAAATTAAGAATTAAATTCAACATACTCCTTCCCTTGTAGAAGTTGTTAATTACTTTGTAGATAGGAAATTGGGAAGAATTAAATTCTAACATACTCCTTCCCTTTTAGCTTTTCAGGCTAATTACTTGTGTAGATAGGAATTAAGAATTAAATTCAACATACTCCTTCCCTTTTAGCTTTTCAGGCTAATTACTTTTGTAGTAGATAGGAAAATTGGAGAATTAAATTCAACATACTCCTTCCCTTTTAGCTTTTCAAGCTAATTACTTTGTAGTAGATAGGAAATTAAGAATTAAATTCAACATAATTCTCTTCCTCTTTATTTTCAGGCTAATTACTTGTAGTAGATAGGAAATTAAGAATTAAATTCAACATAGCCTTCCCTTTTAGCTTTTCAGACTAATTACTTTGTAGTAGATAGGAAATTAAGAATTAAATTCAACATACTCCTTCCCTTTAGCTTTTCAGGCTAATTACTTTGTAGTAGATAGGAAATTAAGAATTAAATTCAACATACTCCTTCCCTTTAGCTTTTCAGGCTAATTACTTTGTAGTAGATAGGAAATTAAGAATTAAATTCAACATACTCCTTCCCTTTTAGCTTTCAGGCTAATTACTGTAGTAGATAGGAAATTAAGAATTAAATTCAACATACTCCTTCCCTTTAGCTTTTCAGGCTAATTACTTTGTAGTAGATAGGAAATTAAGAATTAAATTCAACATACTCCTTCCCTTTTAGCTTTTCAGGCTAATTACTTTGTAGTAGATAGGAAATTAAGAATTAAATTCAACATATTCCTTCCTTTAGCTTTTCAGGCTAATTACTTTGTAGATAGGAAATTAAGAATTAAATTCAACATACTCCTTCCTTTTAGCTTTTCAGACTAATTACTTTGTAGTAGATAGGAAATTAAGAATTAAATTCAACATACTCCTTCCTTTTAGCTTTCAGGCTAATTACTTGTAGATAGGAAATTAAGAATTAAATTCAACATACTCCTTCCCTTTAGCTTTTCAGGCTAATTACTTTGTAGTAGATAGGAAATTAAGAATTAAATTCAACATACTCCTTCCCTTTTAGCTTTTCAGGCTAATTACTTTGTAGTAGATAGAAATTAAGAATTAAATTCAACATACTCTTCCCTTTTAGCTTTTCAGGCTAATTACTTTGTAGTAGATAGGAAATTAAGAATTAAATTCAACATACTCCTTCCTTTAGCTTTTCAGGCCAATTACTTTGTAGTAGATAGGAAATTAAGAATTAAATTCAACATACTCCTTCCCTTTTAGCTTTTCAAGCTAATTACTTGTGAAATAGAGATAGGAAATTAAGAATTAAATTCAACATACTCCTTCCCTTTAGCTATTACCTACTTTGTAGTAGATAGGAAATTAAGAATTAAATTCAACATACTCCTTCCCTTTGAACTTTTTCAGGCTAATTACTTTGTAGTAGATAGGAAATTAAGAATTAAATTCAACATACCTTCCTTTTAGCTTTTCAGGCTAATTACTTTGTAGTAGATAGGAAATTAAGAATTAAATTCAACATACTCCTTCCTTTTAGTTTTCAGGCTAATTACTTTGTGGTAGATAGGAAATTAAGAATTAAATTCAACATACTCCTTCCTTTAGGCTTTTCAGGCTAATTACTTTGTAGTAGATAGGAAATTAAGAATTAAATTCAACATACTCCTTCCTTTTAGCTTTTCAGGCTAATTACTTTGTAGTAGATAGGAAATTAAGAATTAAATTCAATACATAATTCTTCCTTAGCTTTTCAAGCTAATTACTTTGTAGTAGATAGGAAATTAAGAATTAAATTCAACATACTCCTTCCTTTAGCTTTTCAGGCTAATTACTTTGTAGTAGATAGGAAATTAAGAATTAAATTCAACATACTCCTTCCTTTTTAGCTTTTCAGGCTAATTACTTTGTAGTAGATAGGAAATTAAGAATTAAATTCAACATGCTCCTTCCCTTTTAGCTTTTCAAGGCTACTCATTTGTAGTAGATAGGAAATTAAGAATTAAATTCAACATGCTCCTTCCCTTTTAGCTTTTCAGGCTAATTACTTTGTAGTAGATAGGAAATTAAGAATTAAATTCAACATACTCCTTCCCCTTTAGCTTTTCAGTTAATTAATTGTAGTAGATAGGAATTAAGAATTAAATTCAACATACTCCTTCCCTTTCTTTTAGCTTTTCAGGCTAATTACTTTGTAGTAGATAGGAAATTAAGAATTAAATTCAACATACTCCTTCCCTTTAGCTTTCAAGCTAATTACTTTGTAGTAGATAGGAAATTAAGAATTAAATTCAACATACTCCTTCCCTTTTAGCTTTGCTAATTACTTTGTAGTAGATAGGAAATTGCATTGTCTGCACCAATATGCTCCTTCCCTTTTAGCTTTTCAGGCTAATTACTTTGTAGTAGATAGGAAATTAAGAATTAAATTCAACATACTCCTTCCCTTTTAGCTTTTCAGGCTAATTACTTTGTAGTAGATAGGAAATTAAGAATTAAATTCAACATACTCCTTCCCTTTTAGCTTTTCAGGCTAATTACTTTGTAGTAGATAGGAAATTAAGAATTAAATTCAACATACTCCTTCCCTTTAGCTTTTCAGGCTAATTACTTTGTAGTAGATAGGAAATTAAGAATTAAATTCAACATACTCCTTCCCTTTTAGCTTTCTCAGGCTAATTACTTTGTAGTAGATAGGAAATTAAGAATTAAATTCAACATACTCCTTCCCTTTTAGCTTTTCAGGCTAATTACTTTGTAGTAGATAGGAAATTAAGAATTAAATCTAACATACTTTCCCTTTAGCTTTTCAGGCTAATTACTTTGTAGTAGATAGGAAATTAAGAATTAAATTCAACATACTCCTTCCCTTTTAGCTTTTCAGGCTAATTACTTTGTAGTAGATAGGAAATTAAGAATTAAATTCAACATACTCTCTTCCTTTTAGATTTTCAGGCTAATTACTTTGTAGTAGATAGGAAATTAAGAATTAAATTCAACATAATTCTCTCTTCCTTTAGCTTTTCAGGCTAATTACTTTGTGGTAGATAGGAAATTAAGAATTAAATTCAACATACTCTTCCCTTTTAGCTTTTCAGGCTAATTACTTTGTAGTAGATAGGAAATTAAGAATTAAATTCAATGCTACCTCCCTTCCCTTTTAGTCTGTATTAATTACTTTGTAGTAGATAGGAAATTAAGAATTAAATTCAACATACTCCTTCCTTTAGCTTTCAGGCTAATTACTTTGTAGTAGATAGGAAATTAAGAATTAAATTCAACATACTCCTTCCCTTTAGCTTCTTTTCAGACTACCATTGTAGTAGATAGGAAATTAAGAATTAAATTCAACATACTCCTTCCCTTTAGCTTTCTCAGGCTAATTACTTTGTAGTAGATAGGAAATTAAGAATTAAATTCAACATACTCCTTCCCTTTTAGCTTTTCAGGCTAATTACTTTGTAGTAGATAGGAAATTAAGAATTAAATTCAACATACTCCTTCCCTTTTAGCTTTTCACAGACTAATTACTGTAGTAGATAGGAAATTAAGAATTAAATTCAACATACCTTCCCTTTTAGCTTTTCAGGCTAATTACTTGTAGATAGGAAATTAAGAATTAAATTCAACATACTCCTTCCCTTTTAGCTTTTCAGGCTAATTACTTTGTAGTAGATAGGAAATTAAGAATTAAAATTCAACATACTCCTTCCCTTTTAGCTAGACTAATTACTTTGTAGTAGATAGGAAATTAAGAATTAAATTCAACATACTCCTTCCCTTTAGCTTTTCAGGCTAATTATTTCTGTAGTAGATAGGAAATTAAGAATTAAATTCAACATACTCCTTCCCTTTAGCTTTTCTCTAGGCTAATTACTTTGTAGTAGATAGGAAATTAAGAATTAAATTTAACATACTCCTTCCCTTTTAGCTTTTCAGGCTAATTACTTTGTAGTAGATAGGAAATTAAGAATTAAATTCAACATACTCCTTCCCTTTTAGCTTTTCAGGCTAATTACATTGTAGTAGATAGGAAATTAAGAATTAAATTCAACATACTCCTTCCCTTTTAGCTTTTCAGGCTAATTACATTGTAGATAGGAAATTAAGAATTAAATTCAACATACTCCTTCCCTTTTAGCTTTTCAGGCTAATTACTTTGTAGTAGATAGGAAATTAAGAATTAAATTAACATACTCCTTCCCTTTAGCTTTTCAGGCTAATTACTTTGTAGTAGATAGGAAATTGAAGAATTAAATTCAACATACTCCTTCCCTTTTAGCTTTTCAGACTAATTACTTTGTAGTAGATAGGAAATTAAGAATTAAATCAACATACTCCTTCCCTTTTAGCTTTTTCAGTTAATTACTTTGTAGTAGATAGGAAATTAAGAATTAAATTCAACATACTCCTTCCCTTTTAGCTTTTCAGGCTAATTACTTTGTAGTAGATAGGAAATTAAGAATTAAATTCAACATACTCCTTCCTTTTAGCTTTTCAGGCTAATTACTTTGTAGTAGATAGGAAATTAAGAATTAAATTCAACATACTCCTTCCCTTTTAGCTTTTCAGGCTAATTACTTTGTAGTAGATAGGAAATTAAGAATTAAATTCAACATACCTCTTCCCTTTTAGCTTTTCAGGCTAATTACTTTGTAGTAGATAGGAAATTAAGAATTAAATTCAACATACTCCTTCCCTTTTAGCTTTTCAGGCTAATTACTTTGTAGTAGATAGGAAATTAAGAATTAAATTCAACATACTCCTTCCCTTTTAGCTTTTCAGACTAATTACATTGTAGTAGATAGGAAATTAAGAATTAAATTCATAACATACTCTTCCTTTTAGCTTTTCAGACTAATTACTTTGTAGTAGATAGGAAATTAAGAATTAAATTCAACATACTCCTTCCCTTTAGCTTTTCAGACTAATTTTGTATAGGAAATTAAGAATTAAATTCAACATACTTTCCTTATGCTTTTCAGACTAATTACTTTGTAGTAGATAGGAAATTAAGAATTAAATTCAACATTCTTCCTTTTAGCTTTTCAGGCTAATTACTTTGTAGTAGATAGGAAATTAAGAATTAAATTCAACATACTCCTTCCCTTTTAGCTTTTCAGGCTAATTACTTTGTAGTAGATAGGAAATTAAGAATTAAATTCAACATACTCCTTCCCTTTTAGCTTTTCAGGCCAATTACTTTGTAGTAGATAGGAAATTAAGAATTAAATTCAACATACCTCTTCCCTTTTAGCTTTTCAGACTAATTACTTTGTAGTAGATAGGAAATAAGAATTAAATTCAACATACTCCTTCCTTTTAGCTTTTCAGGCTAATTACTTTGTAGTAGATAGGAAATTAAGAATTAAATTCAACATACCTTCCCTTTTAGCTTTTCAGGCTAATTACTTTGTAGTAGATAGGAAATTAAGAATTAAATTCAACATACTCCTTCCCTTTTAGCTTTTCAGGCTAATTACTTTGTAGTAGAGAAATTAAGAATTAAATTCAACATACTCCTTCCCTTTTAGCTTTTCAGGCTAATTACTTTGTAGTAGATAGGAAATTAAGAATAATCAACATGTTCCTTCCCTTTTAGCTTTTCAGGCTAATTACTTTGTAGTAGATAGGAAATTAAGAATTAAATTCAAATATTACCTTCCCTTAGCTTTCTCAGGCTAATTACTTCTGTAGTAGATAGAAATTAAGAATTAAATTCAACATACTCCTTCCCTTTAGCTTTTCAGGCTAATTACTTTGTAGTAGATAGGAAATTAAGAATTAAATTCAACATACTCCTTCCCTTTTAGCTTTCAGGCTAATTACTTTGTGGTAGATAGGAAATGAAGAATTAAATTCAACATACTCCTTCCCTAGCTTTCAGGCTACTTTGTAGTAGATAGGAAATTAAGAATTAAATTCAACATACTCCTTCCTTTATTTTCAGGCTAATTACTTTGTAGTAGATAGGAAATTAAGAATTCAAATTCAACATACTCCTTCCCTTTAGCTTTTCAGGCCAATGACTTTGTAGTAGATAGGAAATTAAGAATTAAATTCAACATACTCCTTCCTTTTGAAGCCAGGCTAATTACTTTGTAGATAGGAAATTAAGAATTAAATTCAACATACTCCCTTCCTTGCTTTTCAGGCTAATTACTTTGTAGTAGATAGGAAATTAAGAATTAAATTCAACATACTCCTTCCCTTTTAGCTTTTCAGGCTAATTACTTTGTAGTAGATAGGAAAATTAAGAATTAAATTCAAATATTACCTCCTTCCCTTTTAGCTTTTCAGGCTAATTACTTTGTAGTAGATAGGAAATTAAGAAATTAAATTCAACATACTCCTTCCCTTTTAGCTTTTCAGGCTAATTACTTTGTAGTAGATAGGAAATTAAGAATTAAATTCAACATACTCCTTCCCTTTTAGCTTTTCAGACTAATTACATTGTAGTAGATAGGAAATTAAGAATTAAATTCAACATACTCCTTCCTTAGCTTTTCAGACTAATTACTTTAGTAGATAGGAAATTAAGAATTAAATTCAACATACTCTTTCCTAGCTTTTCTTGCTAGACTAATTACTTTGTAGTAGATAGGAAATTAAGAATTAAATTCCAACATACTCCTTCCCTTTTAGCTTTTCAGGCTAATTACTTTGTAGTAGATAGGAAATTAAGAATTAAATTCAACATACTCCTCTCCTTTTAGCTTTTCAGGCTAATTACTTTGGTGGTAGTAGATAGGAAATTAAGAATTAAATTCAACATACTTCCTTCCTTTGAAGCATAATTACTTTGTAGTAGATAGGAAATTAAGAATTAAATTCAACATACTCCTTCCCTTTTAGCTTTTCAGGCTAATTACTTTGTAGTAGATAGAAATTAAGAATTAAATCTAACATACTCCTTCCTTTAGCTTTTCAGGCTAATTACTTTGTAGTAGATAGGAATAGAATTAAATTCAGCAATTCTCCTTGCTTTTTTTGTACAATTACTTTGTAGTAGATAGAAATTAAGAATTAAATTCAACATACTCCTTCCCTTTTAGCTTTTCAGACTAATTACTTTGTAGTAGATAGGAAATTAAGAATTAAATCTAACATACTCCTTTCCCTTTAGCTTTTCAGGCTACAATTACTTTGTAGTAGATAGGAAATTAAGAATTAAATTCAACATACTCCTTCCCTTTTAGCTTTTCAGGCTAATTACTTTGTAGTAGATAGGAAATTAAGAATTAAATTCAACATACCTTCCTTATTTTCAGACTAATTACTTTGTAGTAGATAGGAAATTAAGAATTAAATTCAACACTCTCCTCTTTAGCTTTTCAGACTAATTACTTGTAGTAGATAGGAAATTAAGAATTAAATTCAACATACCCTTCCCTTTTAGCTTTTCAGACTAATTACTTTGTAGTAGATAGGAAATTAAGAATTAATCTCAACATAATTTCTCCCTTAGCTTTTCAGACTAATTAGTTTCTAGTGATAGGAAATTAGAATTAAATTCCAACATACCTTCCCTTTTGTGCTTTTCAGGCTAATTACTTTGTGGATAGAAAATTAAGAATTAAATTCAACATACTCCTTCCCTTTTAGCTTTTCAGGCTAATTACTTTGTAGTAGATAGGAAATAAGAATTCACCCACATACTCCTTCCTTTTAGTTTTCAGGCTAATTACTGTAGTAGATAGAAATGCTCAGAACAACTAACATACTCCTTCCCTTTTAGCTTTTCAGACTAATTACTTTGTAGTAGATAGGAAATTAAGAATTAAATTCAACATACTCCTTCCTTTTAGCTTTTCAGGTTAATTACTTTGTAGTAGATAGGAAATTAAGAATTAAATTCAACATAATTCTTCCCTTTTAGCTTTTCAGGCTAATTACTTTGTAGTAGATAGGAAATTAAGAATTAAATTCAACATACTCCTTCCCTTTTAGCTTTTCTGTAGGCTAATTACTTTGTAGTAGATAGGAAATTAAGAATTAAATTCAACATACTCCTTCCCTTAGCTTTTCAGGCTAATTACTTTGCAGATAGGAACAGAATTAAATTCAACATACTCCTTCCCTTTATTTTCAGGCTAATTACTTTGTAGTAGATAGGAAATTAAGAATTAAATTCAACATACTCCTTCCCTTTTAGCTTTTCAGGCTAATTACTTTGTAGTAGATAGGAAATTAAGAATTAAATTCAACATACTCCTTCCTTTTAGCTTTTCAGGCTAATTACTTTGTAGTAGATAGGAAATTAAGAATTAAATTCAACATACTCCTTCCCTTTTAGCTTTTCAGGCTAATTACTTCAGTAGATAGGAATTAGAATTAAATTCAACATACTCCTTCCCTTTTAGCTTTTCAGGCTAATTACTTTGTAGTAGATAGGAAATTAAGAATTAAATTCAAGATACTCCTTCCCTTTAGCTTTTCACTACTTTGTAGTAGATAGGAAATTAAGAATTAAATCTAACATACTCCTTCCCTTTAGCTTTCAGCTAATGACTTTGTAGTAGATAGTGAAATTAAGAATTAAATTCAACATACTCCTTCCCTTTTAGCTTTTTCTGCCAATTACTTTGTAGTAGATAGGAAATTAAGAATTAAATTCAACATACTCCTTCCTCTTTTGCTTTTCAGGCTAATTACTTTGTAGTAGATAGGAAATTAAGAATTAAATTCAACATACTCCTTCCCTTTTAGCTTTTCAGGCTAATTACTTTGTAGTAGATAGGAAATTAAGAATTAAATTCAACATACTCCTTCCCTTTTAGCTTTTCAGGCTAATTACTTTGTAGTAGATAGGAAATTAAGAATTAAATTCAACATACTCCTTCCCTTTTAGCTTTTCAGGCTAATTACTTTGTAGTAGATAGGAAATTAAGAATTAAATTCAACATACTCCTTCCCTTTAGCTTTTCAGACTAATTACATTGTAGTAGATAGGAAATTAAGAATTAAATTCAACATACTCCTTCCCTTTTAGCTTTTCAGACTAATTACTTTGCAGTAGATAGGAAATTAAGAAATTAAATTCAACATACTCCTTCCTTTAGCTTTTCAGACTAATTACTTTGTAGTAGATAGGAAATTAAGAATTAAATTCAACATACTCCTTCCCTTTAGCTTTTCAGGCTAATTACTTTGTAGTAGATAGAAATTAAGAATTAAATTCAACATACTCCTTCCTTTTAGCTTTTCAGGCTAATTACTTTGTAGTAGATAGGAAATTAAGAATTAAATTCAACATACTCCTTCCCTTTTAGCTTTTCAGGCTAATTACTTTGTAGTAGATAGGAAATTAAGAATTAAATTCAACATACTCCTTCCCTTTTAGCTTTTCAGGCTAATTACTTTGTAGTAGATAGGAAATTAAGAATTAAATTCAACATACTCCTTCCTTTTAGCTTTTCAGGCTAATTACTTTGTAGTAGATAGGAAATTAAGAATTAAATTCAACATACTCCTTCCCTTTTAGCTTTTCAGGCTAATTACTTTGTAGTAGATAGGAAATTAAGAATTAAATTCAACATACTCCTTCCCTTTTAGCTTTTCAGGCTAATTACTTTGTAGTAGATAGGAAATTAAGAATTAAATTCAACATACTCCTTCCTTTTAGCTTTTCAGGCTAATTACTTTGTAGTAGATAGGAAATTAAGAATTAAATTCAACATACTCCTTCCCTTTTAGCTTTTCAGGCTAATTACTTTGTAGTAGATAGGAAATTAAGAATTAAATTCAACATACTCCTTCCCTTTTATTTTTCAGGCTAATTACTTTGTAGTAGATAGGAAATTAAGAATTAAATTCAACATACTCCTTCCCTTTTAGCTTTTCAGGCTAATTACTTTGTAGATAGGAAAATAAGAATTAAATTCAACATACTCCTTCCCTTTGTTTTTTCTTTGTGTTATAATTACTTTGTAGTAGATAGGAAATTAAGAATTAAATTCAACATACTCCTTCCCTTTTAGCTTTTCAGGCTAATTACTTTGTAGTAGATAGGAAAATTGAGAATTAAATTCAACATACTCCTTCCTTTTTGTTTTTCAGGCTAATTACTTTGTAGTAGATAGGAAATTAAGAATTGAATTTCACTGATATTCTCCTTCCCTTTTAGCTTTCAGGCCAACTACTTTGTAGTAGATAGGAAATTGAAGAATTAAAATTCAACATATCCTTCTCTTTAGCTTTTCAGCTTAACTACTTAGCAGTAGATAGGAAATTAATAGAATTAAATTCTTCAACATACTTTCTCCCTTTTTTAGCTTTTCTGGCTAATTACTTGTATAGATAGGAATTAAGACTAAATTAAACATACTCTCCTTAGCTTTCAGACTAATTACATTGTAGCAGAAATTAAGAATTAAATTTCAACATACTCACCTTCCCTTTAGCTTTTGACTAATTTTACTTTGTAAAGGATAGAAAATTAAGAATTAAATTCAACATATTCTTCCCTTAGCTTTTCATAGACTAATTATACTTTGTAGTAGATAGAAATTAAGACTAAATTCAAACATACTCCTTCCTTTTAGCTTTTCAGGCTAATTACCTTGTAGTAGATAGGAAATTAAGAATTAAATTCAACATACTCCTTCCCTTTTAGCTTTTCAGGCTAATTATCACTTTGTAGTAGATAGGAAATTAAGAATTAAATTCAACATACTCCTTCCTTAGATTTTCAGGCTAATTACTTTGTAGTAGATAGGAAATTAAGAATTAAATTCAATATATTCCTTCCCTTTTAGCTTTTCAGACTACTTTGTAGTAGATAGGAAATTAAGAATTAAATTCAACATACTCCTTCCTTTTAGCTTTTCAGGCTAATTACTTTGTAGTAGATAGGAAATTAAGAATTAAATTCAACATACTCCTTCCTTTTAGCTTTTCAGGCTAATTACTTTGTAGTAGATAGGAAATTAAGAATTAAATTCAACATACTCCTTCCCTTTTAGCTTTTCAGGCTAATTACTTTGTAGTAGACAGGAAATTAAGAATTAAATTCAACATACTCCTTCCCTTTTAGCTTTTCAGACTACTACATTGTAGTAGATAGGAAATTAAATTAAATTCAACATACTCCTTCCCTTTTAGCTTTTCAGGCTAATTACTTTGTAGTAGTATAGGAAATTAAGAATTAAATTCAACATACCTTCCCTTGTTTTTCAGGCTAATTACTTAGTAGATAGGAAATTAAGAATTAAATCTCAACATACTCCTTCCTTTTAGCTTTTCAGACTAATTACTTTGTAGTAGATAGGAAATTAAGAATTAAATTCAACATACTCCTTCCCTTTTAGCTTTTCAGGCTAATTACTTTGTAGTAGATAGGAAATTAAGAATTAAATTCAACATATTCCTTCCCTTTTATTTTCAGGCTAATTACTTTGTAGATAGAAATTAAGAATTAACTAACATACTCTTCCTTTTTAGAAGCTAGACTAATTACTTTGTAGTAGATAGGAAATTAAGAATTAAATTCATAAATATACTCCTTCCTTTAGCTTTTCAGGTTAATTACTTTGTAGTAGATAGGAAATTAAGAATTAAATTCAACATACTCCTTCCCTTTTAGCTTTTCAGGGCTATCACTTTGTGGATAGAGAAATTAAGAATTAAATTCAACATAATTCTTCCCTTTTAGCTTTTCAGGCTAATTACTTTGTAGTAGATAGGAAATTAAGAATTAAATTCAACATACTCCTTCCCTTTTAGCTTTTCAGGCTAATTACATTGTAGTAGATAGGAAATTAAGAATTAAATTCAACATATACTCCTTCCCTTTGTTTTTTCAGTTAACATTTTGTAGTAGATAGGAAATTAAGAATTAAATTCAATAAATATACTCCTTCCCTTTTAGCTTTTCAGGCTAATTACTTTGTAGTAGATAGGAAATTAACAATTAAATTCAACATACTCCCTTCCCTTTTAGCTTTACAGACCAATTCTCTCTTGTAGTAGAGAAATTAAGAATTAAATTCAACATATTCCTTCCTTTTAGCTTTTCAGGCTAATTACTTTGTAGTAGATAGGAAATTAAGGAATTAAATTCAACATACTCCTTCCCCTTTTTTAGCTTTTCAGGCTAATTACTAGGGTAGATATAAAATTAAGAATTAAATTCAACATAATTCTCTCCCTTTTAGCTTTTCAGACTAATTACTTTGTAGTAGATAGGAAATTAAGAATTAAATTCAACATACTCCTTCCTTTAGCTTTTCAGTTAATTACTTTGTAGTAGGAAATTAAGAATTAAATTCAACATACTCCTTCCTTTTAGCTTTTCAGGCTAATTACTTTGTAGTAGATAGGAAAATAAGTAATTAAATTCAACATACTCCTTCCTTTGCCTTTTCAGGCTAATTACTTTGTAGTAGATAGGAAATTAAGAATTAAATTCAACATACTCTTCCCTTTAGCTTTTCAGACTAATTACATTGTAGTAGATAGGAAATTAAGAATTAAATTCAACATACTCCTTCCTTTTATGCTTTTCAGACTAATTACTTTGTAGTAGATAGGAAATTAAGAATTAAATTCAACATACTCCTTCCTTTTAGCTTTTCAGACTAATTACTTTGTAGTAGATAGGAAATTAAGAATTAAATTCAACATACTCCTTCCCTTTTAGCTTTTCAGGCTAATTACTTTGTAGTAGATAGGAAATTAAGAATTAAATTCAACATGTCTCTTCCCTTTTATTTCTTTTCAAGACTAATATTTGTAGTAGATAGGAAATTAAGAATTAAATTCAACATACTCCTTCCCTTTTAGTTTTTTTGTATTAATTACTTTGTAGTAGATAGGAAATTAAGAATTAAATTCAACATACTCCTTCCCCTTTTAGCTTTTCAGGCTAATTACTTTGTAGTAGATAGGAAATTAAGAATTAAATTCAACATACTCCTTCCCTTTTAGCTTTTTCTTAGGCTAATTACTTGTAGTAGATAGGAAATTAAGAATTAAATTCAACATGTTCCTTCCCTTTAGCTTTTCAGGCTAATTACTTTGTAGTAGATAGGAAATTAAGAATTAAATTCAACATAATTTCCTTCCCTTTTAGCCATTAGCTCATTTTTGTAGTAGATAGGAAATTAAGAATTAAATTCAATATACTCCTTCCCTTTTAGCTTTTCAGGCTAATTACTTCAGTAGAGTAGGAAATTAAGAATTAAATTCAACATACTCTTCCTTTTAGCTTTTCAGGCTAATTTCATTTGTAGTATAGGAAATTAAGAATTAAATTCAACATACTCCTTCCCTTTTAGCTTTTCAGGCTAATTACTTTGTAGTAGATAGAAATTAAGAATTAAATTTACTATACCTCTTCCTTTTAGCTTTTCAGGCTAATTACTTTGTAGTAGATAGGAAATTAAGAATTAAATTCAACATACTCCTTCCTTTAGCTTTTCAGGCTAATTACTTTGTAGTAGATAGGAAATTAAGAATTAAATTCAACATACTCCTTCCCTTTTAGCTTTTCAGGCTAATTACTTTGTAGTAGATAGGAAATTAAGAATTAAATTCAACATACTCCTTCCCTTTTAGCTTTCAGGCTAATTACTTTGTAGTAGATAGGAAATTAAGAATTAAATTCAACATACTCCTTCCTTTAGCTTTTCTGTAATAATTACTTTGTAGTAGATAGGAAATTAAGAATTAAATTCAACATACTCCTTCCCTTTAGCTTTCAGGCTAATTACTTTGTAGTAGATAGGAAATTAAGAATTAAATTCAACATACTCCTTCCCTTTAGCTTTTCAATATCTGTAGTAGATAGGAAATTAAGAATTAAATTCAACATACATTCTTCCTTTTAGCTTTTCAGGCTAATTACTTTGTAGTAGATAGGAAATTAAGAATTAAATTCAACATACTCCTTCCCTTTTTGCTTTTCAGGCTAATTACTTTGTAGTAGATAGGAAATTAAGAATTAAATTCAACATACTTTCCCTTTTAGCTTTTTCAGTTAATTACTTTGTAGTAGATAGGAAATTAAGAATTAAATTCAACATACTCCTTCCCTTTAGCTTTTCAGGCTAATTACTTTGTAGTAGATAGGAAATTAAGAATTAAATTCAACATACTCCTTCCCTTTTAGCTTTTCAGGCTAATTACTTTGTAGTAGATAGGAAAATTAAGAATTAAATTCAACATACTCCTTCCCTTTTAGCTTTTCAGGCTAATTACTTTGTAGTAGATAGGAAATTAAGAATTAAATTCATAAATATACTCCTTCCCTTTAGCTTTTCAGACTAATTACATTGTAGTAGATAGGAAATTAAGAATTAAATTCAACATACTCCTTCCTTTTAGCTTTTTTCAGGCTAATTACTTTGTAGTAGATAGGAAATTAAGAACAAAATTCAACATACTCCTTCCCTTTTAGCTTTTCAGGCTAATTACTTTGTAGTAGATAGAAATTAAGAATTAAACTCAACATACTCCTTCCCTTTTAGCTTTTCAGGCTAATTACTTTGTAGTAGATAGGAAATTAAGAATTAAATTCAACATACTCCTTCCCTTTTAGCTTTTCAGGCTAATTACTTTGTAGTAGATAGGAAATTAAGAATTAAATTCAACATACCTTCCCTTTTAGCTTTTCAGGCTAATTACTTGTAGTAGATAGGAAATTAAGAATTAAATTCAACATACTCCTTCCCTTTTAGCTTTTCAGACTAATTACTTTGTAGTAGATAGGAAATTAAGAATTAAATTCAACATAATTCTTCCCTAGCTTTTCATAGCTAATACCATTTTGTAGTAGATAGGAAATTAAGAATTAAATTCAACATACTCCTTCCCTTTAGCTTTTCAGGCTAATTACTTTGTAGTAGATAGGAAATTAAGACTAAATTCAACATAATTCTTCCCTTTAGCTTTAGCTAATTACTTTGTTGTGATAGGAAATTAAGAATTGGGAATTCAACATACTCCTTCCCTTTTAGCTTTTCAGGCTAATTACTTTGTAGTAGATAGGAAATTAAGAATTAAATTCAACATACTCCTTCCCTTTAGCTTTCAGGCTAATTACTTTGTAGTAGATAGGAAATTAAGAATTAGCCCAACATACTCCTTCCCTTTAGCTTTTCAGGCTAATTACTTTGTAGTAGATAGAAATTAAGAATTAAATTCAACATAGCCTCTCTTCCCTTTAGCTTTTCAGGCTAATTACTTTGTAGTAGATAGGAAATTAAGAATTAAATTCAAATATCTCTTCCTTAGCTTCTTCTCAGGCTAATTACTTTGTAGTAGATAGGAAATTAAGAATTAAATTCAACATACTCCTTCCCTTTTAGCTTTTCAGGCTAATTACTTTGTAGTAGACAGGAAATTAAGAATTAAATTCAACATACTTCCCTTTAGCTTTTCAGGCTAATTACTTGTGTATTAGGAAATTAAGAATTAAATTCAACATACTCCTTCCCTTTTAGCTTTTCATAGCTAATTACTTTGTAGTAGATAGGAAATTAAGAATTAAATTCAACATACTCCTTCCTTTTAGCTTTTCAGGCTAATACTTGTAGTAGATAGGAAATTAAGAACTATTCAACATACTCCTTCCCTTTTAGCTTTTCAGGCTAATTACTTTGTAGCAGATAGGAAATTAAGAATTAAATTTAAATATACTCCTTCCCTTTTAGCTTTTCAGTTAATTACTTTTGTAGCAGATAGGAAATTAAGAATTAAATTCAACATATCCTTCCCCTTTTAGCTTTTCAGGCTAATACTTTGTAGTAGATAGGAAATTAAGAATTAAATTCAACATACTCCTTCCTTTTAGCTTTTCAGGCTAATTACTTTGTAGTAGATAGGAAATTAAGAATTAAATTCAACATACTCCTTCCCTTTTAGCTTTTCAGGCTAATTACTTTGTAGTAGATAGGAAATTAAGAATTAAATTCAACATACTCCTTCCCTTTTAGCTTTTCAAGCTAATTACTTTGTAGTAGATAGGAAATTAAGAATAAAATTCAACATACTCCTTCCCTTTGCTTTTCAAGCTAATTACTTTGTAGTAGATAGGAAATTAAGAATTAAATTCAACATACTCCTTCCCTTAGCTTTTCTTTAGGCTAATTACTTTGTAGCAGATAGGAAATTAAGAATTAAATTCAACATACTCCTTCCTTTTAGCTTTTCAGGCTAATTACTTTGTAGTAGATAGAAATTAAGAATTAAATTCAACATACTCCTTCCCCTTTTAGCTTTTCAGGCTAATTACTTTGTAGTAGATAGGAAATTAAGAATTAAATCTAACATACTCCTTCCTTTTAGCTTTTCAGGCTAATTACTTTGTAGTAGATAGGAAATTAAGAATTAAATTCAACATAATTCTTCCCTTTTAGCTTTTCAGGCCAATTACTTTGTAGTAGATAGGAACAAGAATTAAATTCAACATACTCCTCTTCCTTTTAGCTTTTCAGACTAATTACTTTCGTAGTAGATAGGAAATTAAGAATTAAATTCAACATACTCCTTCCCTTTAGCTTTTCAGGCTAATTACTTTGTAGTAGATAGGAAATTAAGAATTAAATTCAACATACTCCTTCCCTTTTAGCTTTTCAGGCTAATTACTTTGTAGTAGAGATAGGAAATTAAGAATTAAATTCAACATACTCCTTCCCTTTAGCTTTTCAGACTAATTACTTTGTAGTAGATAGGAAATTAAGAATTAAATTCAACATACTCCTTCCCTTTAGCTTCTTTCAGGCTAATTACTTTGTAGTAGATAGAAATTAAGAATTAAATTCAACATACCCTTCCCTTTAGCTTTTAGGCTAATGACTTTGTAGTAGATAGAAATTAAGAATTAACTAACAACATACCTTCCCTTTAGCTTTCAGGCTAATTACTTTGTAGTAGATAGGAAATAAGAATTAAATTCAACATATACTCCTTCCCTTTTGCTTTTCAGGCTAATTACTTGTAGTAGATAGGAAATTAAGAATTAAATTCAACATACTCCTTCCCTTTTAGCTTTTCAGGCTAATTACTTTGTAGTAGATAGGAAATTAAGAATTAAATTCAACATACTCCTCTCTTTAGCTTTTCAGGCTAATTACTTTGTAGGAGATAGGAAATTAAGAATTAAATTCAAACATACTCCTTCCTTTTAGCTTTTCAGGCTAATTACTTTGTAGTAGATAGGAAATTAAGAATTAAATTCAACATACTCCTTCCTTTTAGCTTTCAGGCTAATTACTTTAGCAGATAGGAAATTAAGAATTAAATTCAACATACCTTCCTTTTAGCTTTTCAGACTAATTGTAAGAGATAGGAAATTAAGAATTAAATTCAACATACTCCTCCCTTAGCTTTTCAGGCTAATTACTTTGTAGTAGATAGGAAATTAAGAATTAAATTCAACATACTCCTTCCCTTTAGCTTTTCAGGCTAATTACTTTGTAGTAGATAGGAAATTAAGAATTAAATTCAACATACTCCTTCCCTTTTAGCTTTTCAGGCTAATTACTTTGTAGTAGATAGGAAATTAAGAATTAAATTCAACATACTCCTTTCCCTTTTAGCTTTTCAGGCTAATTACTTTGTAGTAGATAGAAATTAAGAATTAAATTCAACATACTCCTTCCTTTAGCTTTTCAGGCTAATTACTTTGTAGTAGATAGGAATTAAGAATTAAATTCAACATACTCCTTCCCTTTTAGCCAGACTAATTACTTTGTGTAGATAGGAAATTAAGAATTAAATTCAACATGTTCCTTCCCTTTAGCTTTTCAGGCTAATTACTTTGTAGTAGATAGGAAATTAAGAATAAATTCAACATACTCCTTCCCTTTTAGCTTTTCAGGCTAATTACTTTGTAGGTGATAGGAAATTAAGAATTAAATTCAATATACTCCTTCCCTTTTAGCTTTTCAGGCTAATTACTTGTAGTAGATAGGAAATTAAGAATTAAATTCAACATACTCCTTCCCTTTTAGCTTTTCAGGCTAATTACTTTGTAGTAGATAGGAAATTAAGAATTAAATTCACCACTCCTTCCCTTTTAGCTTTTCAGGCTAATTTCATTTGTAGTAGATAGGAAATTAAGAATTAAATTCAACATACCTTCCCTTTAGCTTTTCAGGCTAATGACTTTGTAGTAGATAGGAAATTAAGAATTAAATTCAACATACTCCTTCCCTTTAGCTTTCAGGCTAATTATTTGGGTAGATAGGAAATTAAGAATTAAATTCAACATAATTCTTCCCTTTTAGCTTTTCAGGCTAATTACTTTGTAGTAGATAGAAATTAAGAATTAAATTCAACATACTCTTCCCTTTTAGCTTTTCAGGCTAATTACTGTAGTAGATAGGAAATTAAGAATTAAATTCAACATACTCCTTCCCTTTTATTTTCTATTAATTGCTTTGTAGTAGATAGGAAATTAAGAATTAAATTCAACATACTCCTTCCCTTTAGCTTTTCAGGCTAATTACTTTGTAGTAGATAGGAAATTAAGAATTAAATCTAACATACTCCTTCCCTTTTAGCTTTTCAGGCTATCCATTTCTGTAGTAGATAGGAAATTAAGAATTAAATTCAACATACTCCTTCCCTTTTAGCTTCTCAGGCTAATTACTTTGTAGCAGATAGGAAATTAAGAATTAAATTCAACATACTCCTTCCTTAGCTTTTCAGTTAATTACTTTGTAGCAGATAGGAATTAAGAATAAATTCAATATACTCCTTCCCTTTTAGCTTTTCAGGCTAATTACTTTGTAGTAGATAGGAAATTAAGAATTAAATTCAATATACTCCTTCCCTTTTAGCTTTTCAGCTAATGGCTTTGTAGTAGATAGGAAATTAAGAATTAAATTAACATACTCCTTCCTTTTAGCTTTTCAGGCTAATTACTTTGTAGTAGATAGGAAATTAAGAATTAAATTCAACATACTCCTTCCCTTTAGCTTTTCAAGCTAATTACTTTGTAGTAGATAGGAAATTAAGAATAAAATTCAACATACTTTGCTTTTCAAGCTAATGTTTGTAGTGATAGGAAATTAAGAATAAATTCAACATACTCCTTCCCTTTGGCTTTTCAGGCTAATTTTCATTTTGTAGCAGATAGGAAAATTAAGAATTAAATTCAACATACTCCTTCCCTTTTAGCTTTTCAGGCTAATTACTTTGTAGTAGATAGAAATTAAGAATTAAATTCAACATACTTCCCCTTTAGCTTTTCAGGCTAATTACTTTGTAGTAGATAGGAAATTAAGAATTAAATTCAACATACTCCTTCCCTTTAGCTTTTCAGGCTAATTACTTTGTAGTAGATAGGAAATTAAGAATTAAATTCAACATACTCCTTCCCTTTTAGCTTTTCAGGCTAATTACTTTGTAGTAGATAGGAAATTAAGAATTAAATTCAACATACTCCTTCCCTTTTAGCTTTTCAGACTAATTACATTGTAGTAGATAGGAAATTAAGAATTAAATTCAACATACTCCTTCCCTTTAGCTTTCAGGCTAATTACTTTGTAGAAATTAAGAATTAAATTCAACATACTCCTTCCTTTTAGCTTTTCAGGCTAATTACTTTGTAGTAGATAGGAATGTAGAATTAAACTTCAAATACTCCTTCCCTTTTAGCTTTTCAGACTAATTACTTTGTAGTAGATAGTGAAATTAAGAATTAAATTCAACATACTCCTTCCCTTTTAGCTTTTCAGGCTAATTACTTTGTAGTAGATAGGAAATTAAGAATTAAATTCAACATACTCCTTCCCTTTTAGCTTTTCAGGCTAATGACTTTGTAGTAGATAGGAAATTAAGGAATTAAATTCAACATACTCCTTCCCGGTATTTTTCAGTTAATTACTTTTGTAGTAGATAGAATTAAGAATTAAATTCAACATACTCTTTTTGCTTTTCAGGCTAATTACTTTGTAGTAGATAGAAATTAAGAATTAAATTCAACATACTCCTTCCCTTTAGCTTTTCAGGCTAATTACTTGTAGTAGATAGGAAATTAAGAATTAAATTCAACATACTCCTTCCCTTTTAGCTTCTTTTCAGGCTAATTACTATGGTAGTAGATAGGAAATTAAGAATTAAATTCAACATGTTACCCTTCCTTTTAGCTTTTCAGGCTAATGACTTTGTAGTAGATAGGAAATTAAGAATTAAATTCAACATACTCCTTCCCTTTTAGCTTTTCAGGCTAATTACTTGTAGTAGATAGGAAATTAAGAATTAAATTCAACATACTCCTTCCCTTTTAGCTTTTCAGGCTAATTACTTTGTAGTAGATAGCAAATTAAGAATTAAATTCAACATACTCCTTCCCTTTTAGCTTTTCAGGCTAATTACTTTGTAGTAGATAGGAAATTAAGAATTAAATTCAACATACTCCTTCCCTTTTAGCTTTTCAGGCTAATTACTTTGTAGTAGATAGGAAATTAAGAATTAAATTCAACATACTCCTTCCCTTTTAGCTTTTCAGGCTAATTACTTTGTAGTAGATAGGAAATTAAGAATTAAATTCAACATACTCCTTCCCTTTTAGCTTTTCAGGCTAATGACTTTGTAGTAGATAGGAAATTAAGAATTAAATTCAACATACTCCTTCCCTGTTAGCTTTTCAGGCTAATTACTTTGTAGTAGATAGGAAATTAAGAATTAAATTCAACATACTCCTTCCCTTTTAGCTTTTCAGGCTAATTACTTTGTAGTAGATAGGAAATTAAGAATTAAATTCAACATACTCCTTCCCTTTTAGCTTTTCAGGCTAATTACTTTGTAGTAGATAGGAAATTAAGAATTAAATTCAACATACTCCTTCCCTTTTAGCTTTTCAGGCTAATTACTTTGTAGTAGATAGGAAATTAAGAATTAAATTCAACATTCTCCTTCCCTTTTAGCTTTTCAGGCTAATGACTTTGTAGTAGATAGGAAATTAAGAATTATAGAATTAACGTACTCCTTCCCTTTTAGCTTTTCAGGCTAACTGACTTTGTAGTAGATAGGAAATTAAAAATTAAATTAAACATACTCCTTTGCAGCTTAGGCTAATTGCTTTGTAATAGATAGGAAATTAAATTAAATTCAACATACTCGCCTTTACTTTTCAGCTTTTCAGGCTAAATGCTTTTTTTAAATGAATAGGAAATTAAGAATTAAATTCAACATACTCCTTCCCTTTGGCCTCAGGCTAATTACTTTGTAGTAGATAGGGAAATTAAGAATTAAATTCAACATACTCCTTCCCTTTTAAACACTGGACTAATTCCTTTTTTTGCATGATAGATAGGAAATTAAAATTAAATTAACATACTCCTTCCTTTTAGCTTTTCAGGCTAATTGCTTTTTTTTGCATAGTAGTCAAGGAAGTCAGAATTAACAGTTAACATACTCATCCCCTTTTAGCTTTTCAGGCTAATGACTTTGTAGTAGATAGGAAATTAAGAATGATTAACATACTCCTTCCTTTTAGCTTTTCAGGCTAATGACTTTGTAGTGAATGAAATTAAATTAAATTCAACATACTCTAACTTCCTTTTGGCACTGGACTAAGTACTTTTCCATAAGTAGATAGGAAATTAAAAATTCTAGTTCAACATACTCCTTCCTTTTAGCTTTAAGGCTAATTGCTTTTTTTTCGTAGTAGATAAAATTAAGGGTGTAATTAACATACTCACTTCCTTTTAGCTGAGCTGTTACTTTGTAGTAGATAGGAAATTAAATTAAATTCAACATACTCCTTCCACTTTTATTTTTCAGGCTAATTACTTTTAGCAATGAATAGGAAATTAAGAATTAAATTCAACATACTCATTCCACTTTTAGCTTTTCAGGCTAATTACTTTGTAGTAGATAGGAAATTAAATTGATTAAACATACTCACTTCCCTTTTTTTTAGCTTTTCAGGCTAATTACTTTGTAGTAGATAGGAAATTGAAATTAGAATTGTTTATACTCCTTCCTTTTAGCTTTTCAGGCTAATGACTGTAGTAGATAGGAAATTAAAATTAAATTCAACATACTCCTTTTAGCTTTTCAGGCTAATGACTTTGTAAGTAGATAAAAATTAAATTAAATTCAACATATACTTCCTTTTTAGCTTTCAGGCTAATTACTTTGTAGTAGATAAGGAAGTCCAAGAATTAAATTCAACATACTCCTTCCCTTTTAGCTTTTCAGGCTAATTACTTTGCCTGTAGTAGATAGGAAATTCAAATTAAATTCAACATACTCCTTCCCTTTTAAGCATAGGCTAATTACTTTGTAGTAGATAGAAATTAAGAATTAAATTCAACATACTCTATTACTTTTAGCTTTTCAGGCCAGTGCTTTGTAGTAGATGGGAAATTAAGAATTAAATTCAACATGTCCTTCCCTTTTAGCTTTCCAGGCTAATTACTTTGTAATGGGCAAATTAAGAGAATTAAATTAACATATAACCCTTTTAAACTTTCAGGCTAATTACTTTTTTTAGTAGATAGGAAATTAAATTAAATTCAACATACTCCTTCCCTTTTAGCTTTAGGGCTATTCTTTTGTAGTAGTAGGAAATTAAGAATTAAATTCAACATACTCCTTCCCTTTTAGCTTTTCAGACTAATTACTTTGTAGCAGATAGGAAATTAAGAATTAAATTCAACATACTCCTTCCCTTTTTTAGCTTTTCAGGCTAATTACTTTGTAAGTAGATAGGAAATTAAGAGATTAAATTCAACATACTCCTTCCCTTTTAGCTTTTCAGGGCAGTACTTTCCTGTAGTGATAGGAAATTAAAATTAAAATTCAGCATACTCCTTCCCTTTTTAGCTTTTCAGGCTAATTACTTTGTAGTAGATAGGAAATTAAGAATTAAATTCAACATACTCCTTCCCTTTTAGCTTTTCAGGCTAATTGCTTTGTAGTAGATAGGAAATTAAAATTAAATTCAACATACTCCTTCCCTTTTAGCTTTTCAAGCTAATTACTTTGTAGTAGATAGGAAATTAAGAATAAAAATTCAACTTGTACTCACTTCCACTTTTAGCTTTTCAAGCTAATTACTTTGTAGTAGATAGGAAATTAAGAATTAAATTCAACATACTCCTTCCCTTTTACAAAAATTTACAATGACGTGTAAAATCTCAAATAAAAAAAGGATTGACCATGTGTTTAAAGAAAATATGGAAACCGGATTTTGCAAGTAGATGTTAAATTGATTTTCTGCCTAATGGAAGTGATTTGCAAGACTAAAGGGACTTAGCGATCTAATGTGAAAAATCTGAATGACTATAAAGGCTTTGATCAGATTAGCCCCAGTCAGTCAGATCGGAGCAGCGAGACGAAACAACTAAGAGGTAACGGGAGAAACTTCAACCACCACCCGGACGTAGGTCGAGTCGCACATTGAAGAGCTACACTGCGTTCCCACATTATGCATAAACTAATAAAATTGTCATGAAACTAATAGTCACAGAGTCATGAAATACTGGTCAAATATAGGATGTACGTTTTAGAGAGAAAATCAAGTAATTTGCAATTGTATTAAAATATAGAATTTCATTTATGCTGGAATATATAAGACTAGCAGTATAGCCCGGCGTTGCGCGGGTGTAATGAGAACTTTAAAACTAATCCATGGTCCTGGAGCTCAGATTCTTTGGACGTTGGCACGAAAAACTATAAAGCAATAGTTGTTTCCAGTTAAAGCGAAACCAGAGACTGAAAGAAAAATGAATGGATGTAAGTCATATTTTGATTTACTGGTATCGATATCAAATAAGTTTTTTTCGTCGTAAACTGAATTTTGAAGGCTAAATAAGTCCTCTGAGTAAATGGTATCACGACTGAGACTAAGAACTACAATTATACCTACTTAGAGCCAAACTCGAAGCAAAAACTAAAATAAAAGTGCTGAAAAAATGCAGACATACAGACAGATAAACCGACACGCACACAAACATCTTGCCTTTTATATATATATATATTATCGATTTTCTGCACTATTTTAAGAACTGCAACCTTGAAACTTCTGAATATCGTTTCTTATGTCTTTGTCTATGAGTGTATCAAACTTGATTAAAATCGGACCACTCCTTCTATAACCCGATTTTTTCGAATATCGATTATCGATATTTATCGGGGGTACCTCGGCACAAAACTTAGCTAAGAACACTCGCAGACGCTTATAGTAAAACTGTGTAAATTTTCAAGAAAATCGGTTTAGCTTTAGCCGTTTTGGAGTCTATAGGTAACGGACACACACACACACACACACACACACACACAGAGAGAGACACACGCACATACACACAAAGTTCCATTTATAAATAAATTTAGATATGATTATTTAAACCGTTCTTATTTATTTGTAACCACCTGAAACGTATTCATTTTACGAAAAATTGTGGATAAAAAAATAAAGAAAAGTGGGAAACACAACAAGGATGTAATCATAGTCGTGACGTATGAAGCAAAGCAGTAAAAACTTGATTAAATAACACAGTAAAAAATAATATTATTTACTGATTTTTTTTTTTTTGGGGTAATATTTCAAGTCTCCGAGATGTTTATCTTTGGGTGCCAAGTTATTTGAAGAAATTTGCATGAATGTTTGAAGACATTTGAATTAATTTAATAAAAGACTTGTAAGTCACATAAGAAAACGTTATTTCACTTCAAAAACAGTGTCTTATCGATTCGAGTTAATGAATAGTTCGAAGGATTGTTTCAATGGGTTTAAAACGTTGACGATTTTTGATTTTGTGCTACTAATTTTTGGGTGGCCTTTAGATATTATTATTATTATTCATTATTTCATTTTTAAAATATTATTTTTATATAATATTTAGAATATTATCTATCATAGTCTTATACTGGAACATCCTATCACCCCAACAGTTGATTCTCCAAAATGATTAAGAAGTATCGATGTAAGGAAGTACGAGACGATTCAACTTCAGCTCCAATTCCGTCTTGACTTACCATTTTATTAACTCTCTGTTACTTGTATTTTTCCGTTCAATAAACTCTGTTATCTGTTTACCCCTTACCTGTTGTGTAAACCTTTCCATTCGGAATTTACCTTGTCGTTTATATCGTTCCCGCGATATCACACATAAAAAATATTATTATAATATGAATTATTTAAAATAATATTCGGAAGTATTATTATCTTCTTTTTATAATGTATTGGTAAACATGTTGTATATTCATTAAGTCGGTGTGGAATAATACTAAACGTCATTCATGATTGCAGTGAAAATGAGAGGGTTTTGTCGAATTGTTAAATAATATTTGGGTTGGTGTGAAACTTTTCCAAGGAGTGTATTTTACACTTGGCGACACATGGAGATGCCACTGAGTCCGAAACACAGGTGTCAGACTGAATCTTTTTTGACGAGCAGAGATTGAAGAAAGGTCAGAGCCCGAGATGGGACAGAATGCACCAGAAGTTCTTCGTGTCACTAGGTAACTACTTAAGTGATGTCAGTTGTCATATTTTTAGAGTTGAGTTTAGCGATCGGAGAGGAAGAAGTCGGAAGTCTGCTGTCAACTCCGACCAGACCAACTCCACTTTACGGACAAGTCACCGAATAAGAACGAATAAAATATAATTGTATATTATATATATATATATATATATATATATATATATGTGTGTGTTGTTACCCGTCGGTTTGAAGTGGAAAATATCGTCTATTTTATAACGGTGAAAATTTGGGCCCAGTTTATGTTACGTTTCGATTTATCTTGTGAAAAGATAATCATTTGTCGTTTTGTTGTGCAGCAACTTGCTGTTTTTTTTTGGTGGGGGGTGGGGAAACAGGTTGATCGAACCTTAGTTACCACGGCGCAAGAATGAAAAAACAATCACTATATGATCGCGATGAAGACATCAAATCAAAGCACGTAACGTTTTTTGTTTGCTCTGCTCGTGTTTTTATTATAAGAAAAGTTGGTATTTCAGCCCAAACTACTATGAAACAGCGTATTTCTTGCAGTTGTGTGCAGTTTCTGATCGTGGTGTTAGTGGTTGCCACTCTTTCGGGCAGATTTTAAAATGTTAGGAAACGCATACGGCGGAGAGACAGTTATCAGAATAATTATAATTAAAGTTGGAAAAAGATGAAGTAATAGTCACAAAAAGTAGAACTTTCAGAAGAGATGACGTCTTGGAGAAGCGAAGGACATTTTTCTGAATTCTCCCAGTCGTTAAGTTCGGTTTCACTCCCAATCAGTTATTAGCAGGTGAAGGTCATTATTGGTATTACCTCCTATTGCCGCTTTGTAGAAAGAACAAAGAAAGGCGCGATAGTTAAGATCTGTGAGGTTAATTGGGTGTTTAGTAAAGAACACAGAGAAAGAAAGTCATACATACGCGGAAGATTTGTTGTGGATTAGGATGTTTGGAAAGAGAACAGCACTCAAAAAAGGGGATTAGATTAGAGATTATGACATTGTGGGTAGTAGTCGCAGTCTGTTTTGAAAACGTTTAGATGGATGTTTAAAGTAAGGTTCATTTTTAGATTAAGTTAGTTGGGAGCTTAAAACTATAAGGGTGGCGTACTAATCCTTGTATCGAAACATATGCCAGCATTATCAGATACAGTCAAACCTTAGGTAGTTTTCTTTGTTTTTTTCTCCTGTTTGTTTTTTGTTTTTTTGGCAGACTTGAAATGATATGCACTCCCAAAAAATAAAAATAAAATATACCAAGTTTCCGTGTTCAATTATAGTATGATTGGAATTGAAGGAATTCTTAAGCTGGGTCATTTACCCGATGTCAATTTCTGAATTGAAGATGCGATTACCGTCTACGACGTACGGTCGTCAGCAGGGTGTTTGTGGGTGTAGTGAAAAGAACTTGTGAACAGTATAAAATTTATCGATGTGGCTGTTCTTCGAAAAGAAATAGACTTTTTGAATGTAATAGAACTGTCTGGTGTGTGTTTTTCGAAAGAGAAAGGAAAGACGAACTCTAAGCATTATAGGCTTTTCTAATGCGCGTTCTTCGAAAAAAACGTTTTGGACATTATAGAAACTTTCTTATTGTGTATGTTCTTCGAAAGGAAAAGAAGAAAAAACTTCAGATTTTACAGAACTTTCTCTGACATTGTGTCTTAAAAAGAAAGAAAAAACAGAAAACAAAGAGAAAATATGATAATAATGGTGACAAGGACGAAAAAAAAAATAAAAGAAAGATTAGGTGCTCTTCACTTTTATTATCCAGTGCATTGTGATTTATTTATTTATTTTTTGGGGTTTAAGGTTTTTCTTCAGAGTATCACAAAATAGTCGATGCCACAAAGTCGGTAAAAAAAAAAAAAAACTTACTAAAGAAGAAAATAATAAATAAAAAGAGGCAAAGTATAACCGAAACAAATCAGTATTTTAGTGGCTAGTATGTGGGTTGTGCAATTGGCGCTTGAATGAACGAATAAACAATTGAAAAAAAGAAATAAAGAAAAAGTGGAGAAACAAAAGGAAACGATAAAGTAAAAAGAAGCAGGGCCAATGCTCATCTGAAAAAGTCGAATAATTATCGCCGTCGCAGACGAATGCTATAAGTTGTGACATGATGAATCTAAAACGTACAGAAAACTTTGGAAGCTGACAAAAGTATGCGGAAGATAAATTCTCTTATAGTTATAAGTTGTGTAATCACACGTCTTGGAATGGTCATTTTCTAAGTGTAGCTTAGATGTGGCGTAAATCCGAAATTATGGAGAACCTGGTGAGATTCAAGGTCACTCCGCGATCGGAATTGTTCTGGTACTAACCATTACTCCACGTCAAGGTGCCAAAGCGTCTCAGTATGTGTAGACGGGTGATCTTCTCAGAGGAAGTTAAAAAGGAAAAAAAGGAAAACATATTTTTATACAAATCATGTTCTAGCTTGACTCATTGTTATGCCAAAGTTAGGCGACTAACTTAGACTTGTGGGGGATTTGGTATTTGCTGGGTTGTATGTTGATTATTTCCCCCACAAATACAACACTCTATTTTGCAATCGCGCAAAGTGAAGGAATAATTTACAACGGACATTCAACAACAAACAATTTATTATGTGACAAATAAAATAGTATGTAGAAACCAACAAAATACATGATTCGAAAATTGCCTTTTTGAGAAATATAAACTTGGCAAGAAGTTAATTTTTGTCCAAAAACGTGTATAAGTGTACATTAGCAGAGTCTGTAAATAAGCCTTTCCTACTTACATTTGGTGCGTTTCAGTTGGCAACAGCGTGTCGCGTTGCTGAAAGAAAGTTCGTCGGTTTATTCTTTTTAAGGTCCTTGGAGCGAGGTCACGAACTTTTGGCATGGAAGAAATGACATGGCCGGCAAAGTATACGGTGGCATGCGGACTTAATGGCCTGCTTGGTGACTGACCTTTTTTTCTAACTGTGTGTATTATATACATTAATAGGGGATCAACTAATCTTCCTAACATTAGGGTGTGAAAACATTTATGGACCAATCAGATTTATTATTTTACTATTTTGTTTGGGGCCTAAATATTTTTGTGTTAATTTACTTCCAAGCCTATTTTTCTAGAATGTTCTTATTCTAAGTTTTTAGCTGATTGGTTGAGAAATATAAAAATGTAATCTAAATTCTACTGCTGTTTTGATCCAATTTCTCTAGAATGTTCTATTGTGTTTTCCTGTTGCTTATTTTAATAAAAAAAATATGTATCCCATAGACTTTACATCATGGAAATTAATAAGGTAGATAGATGTGTACAATGTGAAGAAAAAAGAATGTCAACTTTGATATTGATATTTTTTGTTATTTTTGCATGTATTATTGTTGATTCTTTTTGTTGTCATATTATGTAAACGGTTGTTCAGTGACGTGGGTATTGTAGAGAAGTTTTGATCGTGAAAAAAAAAACACTTAAAATGTTAATTGGCGAACATTTTGAAAAAAGGATGGAAGGAGTGTTGTATATTCGTTGGGTCGGTATGGAATAATACTAAAAGTCATTCATGATTACAAGTGAAAATGACAGGGGTTTGCTGAATTGTTAAACAATATCTTGGTCGGTGTGGAATTTTGCCATGAAGTTTATTTTGCAATGAGATGTCACTGAGTACGAAACACAGGTGTCGGGCTGGATTTCGTTTTGACGAACAGAGGTCAAAGAAAGGTCATCGTCCGAGATGGGATAGAATACACCGGAAGTTCCAGATGTCAGGAGTTTTAGAGTTTGGTTTAACAGTTTGAGAAGAAGAAGTCAGAACTCGATGTGCGTGTGCTGATAACCCTAACCCGAACAACCCCACTTCACAGCCAGTATCAAAGAAGAAATAAAAGATAATCATATATTTTATATATACGTGTTGATGTCCATCAGTTGAAGTGAAAAAAATTGTTGATATTAAAACTGTGAAAATTTGGGCCAAATCTGTTACGTTTCGATCTTGTGAAGAGACAATCAACATTTGGTTTGAACCTTTACTTGCTGAATGGGCTGCAGATTTATTACCCTTAGAAGTGGGTGTGTAGCAGACATAATTTGCATTCCTGAAGAATAGACTTCTAGAAAGACGGTGAAGTAATGTTAAAGATGGTGAAGTTAAGATCAGTTGTGAAGAGGTAAACTTCTCGTCTCAATAGCACCTAGTAAGCTGAAGAACACATAATATTCAGCCTTAGTCTACAACGTTACCACATTGATACAAACAGATCTGGCCTCAAGATCAAATAATTTTCCTCGCAGCATGCAAACCGTGATGTCTTCAATAAACTTGCACAACGACCGTATAGTGGAAGAAGACATGAGGCAGAATCTCCTTGACTCGCCGCAGCAAACGCTGTTGGAATATTTTTCCAAGCCCGATGAAGATAATTTTTTGCCAACACAGACGGCCATTCGCATCATCAGTCAGATGGGTGATGCCTCATCGTAAATGAAGCATTTCACCCAAGCGCATAAGGCCATATCGAGCGAGCTACCCGCTTTGTTAAACTGAGCTTGCCAATCATTTTGTACGGAACCCCTCAATAACAACTTATATAATGCCTTACAGGACAGCGCCTGATCTTCGGAGAGGCCATCCGTCGCCCGGAAAAGGGACATGAGAGATAACCGGGAGTCACGGTAGAAGGAACATTCGCCTCGAAGTAAACGGCGGGCCTGCTCGCACGAGTGCACACTTCTCATGGACGGGAAATTCTTACTGGCGTTTTCCTTCTAGAACTTGCCATTCCCATCCGCTTGCAAATATTCGGTCTAGGAAAGTGATGCGAAGCGTATGTTAACGAATCTCAAGTGTTGACTCGTTGAAGTGTAGGCATCCAGTTGTTGTAAATTAATTTCAACAAGAGAAAAATAACAGGCAAAGTTTTGTTCTGGTCAATCAGCTTCAGCATTTCACAGATCTCATACTCTGAAATAGGACCCTCGTAACCAACCAATTTAACATTAAACTTATGTAAATTTTCACGAACCCGGACAAGCCTTGGATTTGAGTTCATTGGTCACATTAACTCCATTATCTAAGCCTCTACAAACAGGAAGTTGGAGATGTAGTTGAAGGCTTTGCTGCCATCATATTAAGTTTTTATGATGAGGTCTTTTGTGATAATGTTTCGACTAGAAACGTCCTCACAGTCGGTAAACGTGGCAACAATAGGTCCCACATAAAATATTTGTGGCCTCTTATGACTCTTTGGTGTTTAAACTCCAGGGATGTTAATGATTTTATCACCGTGTCTTTTGCGGAGCGACAAATCTTTCGCAACGCTGGTCGACGACAAAGACCGGGGCATATTTTTTCCAAGCTTCCGTAGTTCACGAACGTTACTAAGAGCCTATATTGTTTGATAATATGTTCATAGCTCTTGGTTTTCCCCAGGAACTCCATCATTTTGATTATGTATTTTGTTTGGGGCTTCCAGCAAGTGAGCTAGTTCCCCGGCTACTATATTGTATCTTTGCTGTTGTTATTGTTGTTGTTTTACCGGAGTCAGTTAGAAACACCTCTTCTTGATTTTGGTTATTGTTTTCTCTTCAAACTGTTTGGTCGTCAGTTTTTTTTAGCAATGGCTACAATCTCAGTAGTCACTATTGGTGGAGTATTTTTATCGGTAGGACCTTTCCTTTTCGCACCGAGCAAGTTTTTGTTAATTGCTCAACGATTATCGGTTATTTTTAGTTAATTTAAATTACTTCTTGAACAAACACAGAACAATGAAAAACCAATTTATGAAAACAATGAAGCAAAAAGAGCTACCAAAGCTGGTTTAACTAAAAGGGATTTTGACGTAAAAAAAGGTTACAAATTAACACAAAGTCCGACTAAAAGTGGTAGGATGGTAATAAAAAAGAGGACAATGACTAAACACAACAATGCTTTTGTTATATCCCGGGAGGGGATAAACAGAAAGAATAGTGCAAGAAATAATTCTTAACACTGAGGATATATGAATAGGTAATTATTATACCTCAGTACAATAAACCAAATACAAGTACACCAACGAACAGTTAACAAGAATAACATTTAAGAAGGCAATGTCTATGTATAGGACGTACGCGTCCGTCTTGAGAAGACTAGTGACGTCTAACTCTCGTATAATGACGAAGACTCCTGATCACTCCCGTGTAATGACAAAGACTCTCGTATAGTCAGGAACACTCTCGCTCTCTGTAGTTCGTTCTAGTCCCGGTCTTTTATAACCCGGGACATACCTATTCCTGGGTAAGACAGGATATTCCTCCACAACAGTTTTATTCAAAGGAATGATATACAAAGGAAAGTATTACAAACTTGACCAAAGAACACAACAGAAAAGTAATATGATTTACTGATAGAATTTCGATTGTCTTTTGATGATTTCAAGCAAACTACTGAAAATTTCATGGAAAGACCGAGTAAGCAACGACGATGTCTTAAAGAAAATGGAGACAGAAAGAACACTTCTATTCAGAATCAGGGCAGACAGATGAAATTACTTGGATACATAATAAGGAAAGAGGGCTTTGAAAACTTAGTCATCGTGGGGCATATTGAGGGCAAGAGAGATTGGTGATGGCAGTGAGCCATTTACTTGATGAGCTTGTGTGGGAATGCATGGCGAGCAGAAGCCTTAGCAAAAGGAGACAAACTGCTAAGACTCACGGGTGATAGAGAGTTCTGGAGAGTCATGATCACCTTATATTCTAAAGGGAAGAAGTGTCAATAGAAATTCAGAATCACTATCAGCATGACGGCTTCACGATCGGTTAATATTGCGTCACAAACGTTATTTTTAGATGAAAATTGTTTGCTGACTTCATAGATCAGTCAGTTAAGTGCCATACGTGTGACATGTTTGGGCGATCATGTCTCGAAAGAAGACTATCCCGCAGTAGGTTGCCATTACTTTCTGCGGTAGACTGGTTGCCGACCAAGGCTATAGAACCCAATCTGTCCTGTTATTTAACCCATAACTGGAAGGAATAGACGGATTAATACCTTTCCCAAGGGTATTTGCACGTAAGTGAATGCAAGGAATTCAACTGGAATTCGAACTCGGCTCTCCGATTTCTCGTTCCGAGCCGATATCCACTGCGCCACAACGCACTTCCGACTTCATAGATAATGTTCCGAAATGCCCACTCTAAGTCTAAACTCCAGTTTAGTTAAGTATGCAACCTTTCCGACAGCAGTAAGAGCGAAAGCATTTTTAAGCATAAATAACAATTTCCATTTAAATGTCATATTAATATATACTACCGGTCATGATTGTTAAACCACCCCAGTGTTTTAAAAATGATGATTTCATACTATTTTTTTTAGTATTTATTGCCAATTTATTAATTGTAAATGAAAATAGAATGGTTCGTTTGTTAATACTGCACAATAACATGTGCATCAAATGAATTTATAAATATTTAATAATTACCTATATTGCAGTTTCATCAATGAAAGAATGAAGAAAATTCAGGGTGATTCGAACGAATTCATCTTTGCATTCTTGCCTTGTAAAATTTTGCAAAGTAATCATTCTATTCAAAAGAATCATTCTATATTCATTTAGAATTATCCACTTAAAAATACTATGAGATACATAAGTTCTTTTAAAAAACTGGTGTGACTTAATAATTATGGCCGGTTGTGTGTATATATATTTATATATATATAATAAATAAAGAAAACATTAGTAAAGAGTGTGAAATATAAAAGACGAATCAAGAAAAGACTAGATAATGATTGACATAGCATTTAAATTTTTAAAGATCAAAGTTGAAACAAGCAAGAAACCGGAACCAAGTTCTACAATCTAGAAGTTCAAGAAAAGCGCCCTTTGCTATTCCAATTTACCCTCGGATATCAGTGTCGCACTTTCCGTCTTCAGTTATATCACTTGCCAAATACTTAAATTTTTGTACTTGCTTGATGTTAATAAGGAAATTATAAAAATTCAACTTTAAAGCATTGTCGCTCCGAAAAGGTTAACTGTACTGTGAACTTGTCAACAATTCTTTCTTTATATATATATATATATATATATATATATATATATATATATATATATATATATATGTTGTCATCCGCAGACAGATCTGTCCTCTGGGCCATGGGCTTTCGGTGGAAGAAGGCAGACTTTTTAGCGCGTATATTATCATTATACGCGCCCAATAGCTAGAGCGATGGGTACACGCCAGAGTAGCTACTGTTTTTCAAAGTCTGCCATTCTTCCAGAGTGCTCAATTAGGGTGTGAGAGCATAAATATTGTCATCTGCTGACGATCTGTTTCGCTGTATCACAGCTCATCAGTACGGTTAGACTTCGATTACTTTTTAAGCCAGGATTGAAACCCGACCGAATTGGCGTCAGTCGGCGATTCTACCTCTGAGCTATGAGCGCTCGGTAGAAGGAGGCACACTTTTTAGCATGTATATTATCATTATACACGCCCAATAGCTGAGAGTGTTCTAATTCATTGCTGAATGAATGATGCATATATGCTAGAGTAGCTACTGTTTTTCAAAGACTACCATTCTTTTAGTGTGCTCAATCAGGGGGTGAGAGTGTAAATAGTCATCCGCAGACAGATCTGTTTCGCTATATATATATATATGATACTATGAATAAATTGTCGTCTAAATTACGCAAAAATGAAGATAACATAAAAATATCTTGAAATACTAAAAAGTAAATTTATTCAATAAAATTACCATTGGCTTCCAGACGTCTTCGGAATATTCTGCAATTCTTCTGGACGAACTGCTAGTTTAAGTTTGCGAATACTGCCATAATTCTTGTCTTGTTCAACTTGCATCCTCTCCCTTTCATGCTCCTTTCTTTATCCACTCCACTCTCATCAGTATTCTCATCCTTCTCCTACCCTCTTCCTGACACCCCCTGTAACCTGAAACTCTTTCTTATAACTTACCTCCTATGTAATCCCTTCTCAACAGTGGCAGTAAAATGCCTTGCTTGGGGTGACACGATTATAAAAAAGAGAAGAAACAAAAACAAAAAAAAAAACAAACAAAAAAAAAACAAAAAAAAACAAAAGTTTTGTCGGTTTTTCACTCAACTGCGTCCCACGCATAATAATCAAGGGGGTTGCAGTTTGGTCAGATGTAAGGGTTGATGTCGTCGCAGAAATTGTCTAACAGCCATGTCATGGTTCTTCTGCATGTGTTGCATGCTGCAGAATCTTCTTGCCAGATATAGGGTCTTCAGCATCCCCCATCTTGACTGTGGGCAACACTACCTTCTCATAGCATTTGATGTAGGCCTCCGTGTTATGCCTGAGTAGGAAGATGAATGAAGATATAACGTCGTTATCACTTGTGATCACTTCAAACAAGATTATAATCTTCATTAGATTCACCAACTCTTTTCGAACCCTCTGCATTGTCCTCAGATTGACACCCAAATACTCTAACATGTTTGTATTGGAGCTTCCGGCGTAAAGGCCAAGCAGTACAACATGGCGTTTCCAAATTTCTGGCGGAGTAAATTGCGTCCTGATAGTCTTTTTTCACAGACGGTGCACAGCTTAAAATGTGCAGTTGACAAAATCAGAAACAAACAACGCACATTCGTAAAATTACAAATATAATTCGAACTTGCGTCCCATAGGGAAACCATCAATTGATCTGCTGTGGCTTAGACTGCTCGACCACGAAGAACTTACAGTCAAACAAAGCTGGAGGTAACGTCTTTAGGCACATATTTTCCTGATTTTTCGTAATATTCATATCTGCTCTGTTTTTGTATTCTAATGTAAACAATGTAATTATTACTGACGTGCAAATACCCTTGGGAAAGGTATTAATCCGTCTATTCCTTCCAGTTATGGGTTAAATAACAGGACAGATTGGGTTCTATAGCCTTGGTCGGCAACCAGTCTACCGCAGAAAGCAATGGCAACCTACTGCGGGATAGTCATCTTTCGAGACATGATCGCCCAAACATGTCACACGTATGGCACTTAACTGACTGATCTATGAAGTCAGCAAACAATTTTCATCTAAAAATAACGTTTGTGACGCAATATTAACCGATCGTGAAGCCGTCATGCTGATAGTGATTCTGAATCTAACGATTTCTATTGACACTTCTTCCCTTTAGAATATAAGGTGATCATGACTCTCCAGAACTCTCTATCACCCGTGAGTCTTAGCAGTTTGTCTCCTTTTGCTAAGGCTTCTGCTCGCCATGCATTCCCACACAAGCTCATCAAGTAAATGGCTCACTGCCATCACCAATCTCTCTTGCCCTCAATATGCCCCACGATGACTAAGTTTTCAAAACCCTCTTACATTATTAACGAATATTTTACGAAATGGATTGTTTCCGACATATTTTAAATTCATTTGTTTAAACATTATTTTAATGGATACTCGTATCTGAGTAGATACTATGCATTTTTATGATTAAATAGTATCTTTATTTATATCTACCGGCATGAAGAATCGAGAAATCTTGTTTGGAACGTGCCGGTAGTATTAATAAAAAAACAGAGTATCTACTCAAATCCGTTATGGGTTAAATAGCAGGACAGATTGGGTTCTATAGCCTTTGTCGGCAATGGCAACCTACTACGGAATAATCTTCTGTCCAGTCAGTCATGTCTCTTTCAAGACATGATCGCCTAAGCGTGTATCACGTATGGCACTTAACTGGCTGAAATAAAAGAAGGGGTATTTATACGTGGTGTAATGGCTATCAAGCTTGACTTTCTTGATCAGCTAAGAGTGAGTTCGATCCTAACTTGTTGCTCCATACTTTCGGTCTTGTTTCACATTTTATCTTCGCTTATTAAATTGCTAGACAGACAAGATGTCAAAAAAAAAAAAAAAAAAATGACGATCATAAATTGGTGGGTAAGATCAAGAAAACAATATTAAAAAAAAAGGCACAGTCAAACAAGGAAAGAATTTGGGGAGAAGAAATAAAACAAGGAGAGAAAAAGTAATGAAAAAGAAGAAATAAATAAAGAAGAATTGTGAGAAAATTAAAATAAGATGACGGAATTTTAGAATAAGAAGCAAGTCAAAATTTAATATCAGTAAAAATATTTAAATGAATAAAATTTATTGGACAATTTAGTTATTATTATTATTATTGTTGTTGTTGTTGTTCCATTAGTCTTTTCAGTTCTGACACGAGGAACATCAACAAATCATTGAATAGGTTTCCATTTCAAGAAAAAGTTATGTCCTTGAATTATCTCCCTTGTATTTCTTTCTCTCGTATTTTGTTTCCTATTTGGAGATTGTAATTTCATTGAAAAAGTAACATTTTTTATCCGATTGATGAGTCGTGCGTGATCTGGCTTGAGTTTGAGAACAAACTATTGGGGTCTTTTGAATATTGTCAATATTTTAAAATTTCTGCATCTTTTTTTGCTTTTGTTTTGAATAACGTGATTTATGGAGAAAATGTAGAAATTTACTCGATGTGCGCATGCTTGGAGTTGAAATCCTTTTATTGTTCTTGGCGTGAGATAAAACGCTGTGTTTTTATCTCAGTCAATCTCTAGGAGTTTAACACAAATGTGTAAGCCGAGAAATATGGATGTATTATTAAATGAACATGTGAAATATCTTGTTCAGATTAGCATCCTTTACTTTTGATAGTTACAGCATTTAACATTATATATATCGAGAGGCTTTCATAAATAATAATAATATAATCCAAAAACAGGCTCATTCTATTCCGTGTCTCCTTATGAAGTCATGGCTCTCGACAACTTTTGTCCTTTGTAGCTCTTGATAAACTTTGTCTTTCTGCTATTTCTCTTAATCCGTGTTCCACCATCCAATTACTTAAGATCATTAAATATGTCATGCGTTATTTTCACCTGTCCCTCTTTCTCTCTGTTTCCTGAGTATCAGATTTTCCAAACCTTCCATCCTCATTATGTGCCTCAGAAATCTCAACTGTCTCTTCGTAATATTAAGTATAAATTTTCTGTTTGTTTCCAATATTCTTCAAAATTTCGTCGTTACTCACATATTCTGTCCACGATATCCTCAACATCCTTCTGTAGAACCACATTTCTGTTACTTTAAGTCCTCTCTTCGTCTTTGAGAAGATTATCCAGCAATTATTGCCATTTAGGAGGACAGATATGACATAGCAGTTTAAGACTCTGCTTGGTTTTTGGAATGTTTCCATGTCTATCCAAAGACGCCTCCAAAGCTCAGTGTCGCTCTTTCCGTCCTCTGTTAAAAATCTTCCCAGATATCTAAATTTCTGTTTAATTTTGATACCTCGTATTTGCAGTTCGCACTTTGGGCTCAGCCTTTTGCTAACAACCATGCATTCTGCCTTCTTGCAATTAATGCTTAGTCCTTACCTCTCGCTTTGCTTCACTATATTCTTGTAGATTTCTTTGCGTGTCTGTGACCAACATTGTGTCATCTGCATATATTTTATTTTGTTAAGATTCTGACCGCCAATAATGAATCCTGTTGGACTTCTAGTTCTGTCAGAATCGATTATGTGTATAGGTTAAAGAAATCCGGCGAGAAGATACATCCTTGTCTTACAACCCTTTCTATATTTTTATATGTGCTAAGTCCATTTCCTGTCCGTATGCAGGCAGTATGAATTAAAAAAAAAAATAACAATCACCGTAAGGTAGGAAGATTGATACAGTGGGAAATATTCAAACGGCTCGGTTTTAACTATATAAATAAGTGGTATTGTAGTCTGGCATCCATGTCAGAAAATATAAAAAATCCAGGTCTGAGTCAAAGTTAATATCAGCAAGGAACTTTTATTGCAAGAGCAATTGATCGGTGCTGACCCCACCATGTACTTGGTTCACTCTAAGAAATATCAAGGTATGCTTTGCACTTTGTGTGACATCACGTGCATCGAACGAGCCAGCTACACTAGGGTGCATTGGATTGTGTCCTCATAGCTACTAGGTGCAGAAGCGGGCCTGAATGGATGTCATTGGCAGTTACAATCATATAATCAGGAAGTGATTGTAGGATCAGCGTACACGGGACAACTGGAAGAGAGGAGGTTATATAAGCGCCCAAACTAAAAAGGAAAAGTCGAAGTTTCTCACATCGTCGCGAGAACAGCATCAAGGTTTAAAGAAAAAAAAAATAACCCTGCCAAACATCATCACAACAATATTGACTAACGGGAATAAATATTATCTTACGTTTGGGAGATTTAGTTTCATATTCCTATTAGACGTTAGTAAGATAACGTTAAACATATAAAGATCTACGAAGGATAGAAAATTGTGAAGCGCTGTGATCGCCAACATCATGTAATGACACGGCATATAGAAGAAGAAAGTAACGATAGAGTATCAACACGAGTCAGAGTCTACCCTGGAAAAAATAGAAAGTAATCTGAGAATTAACGAGTCAAAAAAACTCATCAGAACAAGATTTGGTCTTATCAGAAAACTGGAAGGTGAAAACGAAATAAAGACAAAAAAGCCTTTTTTTATAATCATATCGCCCAAAGCAAGGCATTTTACTGCCACTATTTTTCAGGGGGTTACACACGTGGAAAGTTATGGAAAAGAGTGACAGGTTATAGTGAGTGTCAGAGAGAAACAGGGACAGATAAAAATAACGCATGACATACTTAATGATCTTGAGGAAATGGATGGTGTAACAGGGATTAGGAGAAATAATAGAAAGACAAAGTATCTTGGTGAGTGATATCTAGGGAGTGGGTAAGAAAAGGATGAGAATACTTACGAATGAAGTGGAGCATAGTCATGAAATCAGCATGAGAGAGAGAGGATGCAGGTTACTGAGAGAGGAGATGACTATTGACTTTACATTTAAATTCTTGGAGATAATAGCTGTCGGGAAAGCAAGTAAATAGAAGGGAAGTCCACAGGCGGGAAGTGCGAGAAAAGAAGCTTATGGAGTACAATTAGCTGGAGTAGAATTTAATTTAGATGAATATGAATTCTTTTTTTCCTAATGTATAGATTGGAATGTGCGTTGTGGTGCAGTGGATATCGACTCGGAAGGACAAATCGGGGAGCCGAGTTCGAATTCCAGTTGAATTCATGGCGTTCAATTACGCACAAATACCTTTGGGAAAGCTATTAATCCATCTCTTACCTCCAGTTATGGGTTAAGTATTAGGACAGATTGGATTCTATAGCCTTGGCTGGCAACCAGTCTACCGCAGAAAGCAATGTTTATAGGGGGTGTCAGGAAATAGGTGAGAGAAAGATGAGAATACTGATGAGTATGGAGTGGACGTAGAAGGGAGCATGAGAGAGAGGATGCAGGTTACTGAGAGAGGAGATGACTATTGACTTTACATTTAAATCTTTGGAGATTGTAGCTGTCGAGGAAGTAAGTAAATGGAAGTGAATTACACAGGCGGGAAGTGTGAGAAAAGAAGCTGATGTAGTAGAAATTGCGTTTACATTTTATTGGTTTCACAGTGAAAGGATTGGACCTTGTGGCTCGAGTAAATTCATATATAGGGGCACCAGTGAGCTAAGTTCATCGGAGCAGAAGCCGTGAAAGTATTTGTAGAAGAGACACAGGGAAGCCACATTGCGCCGTAGAGAAGTGACTGTATCTGAGCTGCCAAGTCGGGATCGATCACATTACATATTCTCTGTTGGATTTTGTCAAGGACCCTTAGGTGGATAGCAGGGGCACCCGACCAGATATGGCAGCAATATTCAATGCATGGGCGGATGGTAGATTTATATATGTGCAGGATTGTATCAGACGGGAAAAACTTCCTGGCCCTACACAGAGAACCGACTTTCTTAGCGGCGGATTTAGCTATGGATTTTATATCATCAGAGTTAATTAAGATTTAAAAATATGTACATTATAACCAAGAATCGAAAATACGAAACATCAACGTTGGAGTACTTTTGAAAACAAGAAATTAAAGAAATGTAATTAAAACCGTGTCTTCAAAATATCTATATCGATATGCCGTCTAAAATGTTCGGCAAAATATATATTGATGTACTTACTATTGAATAAGATATAAGAAAAAGAAATATCTGAGCGTGGCAGGAGACAAATATCTTATGTATATAGTCACCCGAAGACAGTCCTGTTCCTGGCTCAACAGTACGATTAAACATCCAATTGCTTTCAGCCAGGATTGAAACCTGCCCGAATTGATATCAGTCAGCGATTCTACCTCTGAGATATGGCCCACGGTAGTAGAAATCGAACTTTAGTGTGTTGTATACAATGTAAACATACGACAGTAGCCGAGAATGTTCAAATTCATTGCTGTGTGAACGATAGTAATTATTATTATTATTATTATTATTATTATTATTATTATTATAGTATGCTGCAACTCAATAGCTATAAAGTTTCGGTCTTAACGCACCATCATCAGGCAGTAAAATGTGGTTAATTTACTTGGTAATGTATATAGATAAAGAGATAAAAAAAGTAAAAGTAATAAAAAAAAATATAAATAAAAACATAAGAAAACATGTTAGCGTCCCATAGCTGGGTCAGTTAAGATGTGTTTTCTCACTCCTCAGAACCTCCCGATCAGAGACCTTGATGTAGTTTGTCGTCATATCCAGGACTTAGTATTAATGATAACCAATAGACAGTTTCTTACCGACTCTGTAAGATTTTCGTTCATCTAAGCATATCGTATGGTATCTTCACAAATTTCAACCTCAGCCACGTAATGCAGCCTGACAGACTTAGGGCTACATCATCTTGAAAAACCGGTTTCCACACCATCATCGAAGTTAAACAACATAGAACCTGTTCAGTACTTTGGTGAGTGACCTCTAGAGAGTGCCAGGTGATGTAAGCTTGGATGTGCTGGTGGTGTAATGGATAATGGCTCAGAATTGCCAATCGGAGTGCTGAGTTTGAATTCCAGTTGTGTTCGTCATATCCACTTACGCGCAAACACCTTTGGGAAATGTATGAATCTATTTCTTTTGCTCCAGCTATGGGTTAATTAGTAAACCTTTAATCACTAAAAAAATTATCTAAAAATAAAATAAATATTTTCTCATTAAATAACCCATAGAGGTGTTGATATGCAGCTAAACCAAAACAACCAACAGGCTGACACTTTTGTTTCATTAGTACACCGAGAATACTATCTTATTATTGCACTTCAATTAAACAAACCTGTTATCTAAATAGGCCTCCAGTTAATTTCAAATGTACTGTCAATACCCAGTCCCTACTATGAGCCATGTTTGTTTGTGTTGATGGCGCCTCGTCGAAGCAGATGACATCACTAAGAGCCGACAACTTGGATTTGCTTGTACGATAAGCTGTTAAATCTTTATATATTTTTTTCAAAAAATATACCGAGCAAAATATAGGGTATATCTTCCCACCTATAGCGACTTAATATACGAGAAATACGTTATATGTTAGAATAGCATAGACTGCACTATCAAAATGAATATCATTCTGATGTCAACAATAAAAAAAATATGAAAAAATCTTTAAGTTAACATTAGAAATAGTTCTCTTATATAGGTCAACTGGATATTAATAATATAGAGTGGGTGGCTATGGTTAAATGTAAACAAATGACAGAAATGCCCAACAAACAGAATTGACAAAGTTCACAATAAGCAATAACATGAAAAGAACAGGGCAAAAAATAATATAAAAGCAATCAATCTATATTTGTAAGGTAAATTAACAGTAATAAGACAAAAAGAACAGAAGCTAAGATTTGAGGTTGACAGACAAAAGCAAATGAGTAGCATTCTGATCTCAAGACAAGACAGACCTGGACTGAGTCAGATGAAACCGAGAACCAGCCTATTTTATTGGCTAGGAAGATATTCCAGGATGCATTTGTGTGCTTCTGTCTATATAGAGAGAAGGTGACTTTTTGCAGCCATTTTAACTAGATTGGAACCAACAAATAAAATTAGTTGCAATAAATAAATAAATATATAATTCGATAGTACGCGCCTTTTTAATTACTGAAATCAGCACCAAATGTCAGTCGAAACAACATATGCAAAAAAAAAAAAAAAAAAAAAAAAACTGCCATGTAATCGGTCCTGACTTGGTTTCTCGAAATCAGTCACTTTCGCACCGACGTGACGTGGCTTCCCTCTGTCTTTTCTACAACTATTTGCATGGCAACTGTTCTGACGAGGTTTTTTCCCTGGTGCTTCGACCACATGAATTTAAGCATGCTACTTGATTGGCATCTAGACCCCTGCCCTTCTACCACTGAAATAGTCAAATATAACCGCCAACAGTTTGTCTTCTCCATCTCCCCGCCTGTGTAGCTCCCTACCATTTACTTGCTTCCTTGATAGCTACAATCTCCAAAAGTTTAAATGCAACGTCAATTGCCATTTTCTATTTTTTTAAAATGCCATTCATTTTTTACCTTTTCTTTTTTCTTGCAAAAAATGATAAACCAAAATGAAGACGAAAGAGCTGTCTGTTGGATAAATCAAACCAGTTTGAAGATTGAGAAAAATAAAATCGACCAGAAACATTGTACAAACAATTGGCATAGCCAACACAATAATATGCAATGTCATAAAAAAGAAAGAAACTGATGGTGTACTGAGCTCCAGGCATAAAACAGGTAAGAAAAAACAAAAAGAAAAAGAAAAAAAAGAAAAAAAAACACAAAACACACAACACACAACACAAAACGCACAACACACAACAGCTGATGACAGAAATACTGTGAGAGCTGTGAGAAAACTATTCAAACAACAGTCAGTCAAATTCCACAGGTGAAGGTTTCAGAATCCACCGTTCGAAGAAGACTTCGAGAGTAGAAATACAAATGCAATACCATTACATGCAAAACACTCATCAGCAGTAAGAAGGTCAGATTGGAATTTGCAATGATGTATAGAGATTAGCGATAAACGTTTTGGAAGGAAGTTTTGTGGACTGATGAGACCAAGATTAATCTCTACCAAAGTGATGAAAAAGCTAAAGTGTGGAGAAAGGATCTTCGTATGAGCCAAAGCTTACAAGCTCATTTGTGAAGCATAGTAGCAGACACAGAAAGGAGACTACAAGACATTCTACAGAAGGTAGCTGAAGAAAGTGACAAGAAATGACTATAAATAAACTGCAAGAAAACCGAATGCATGGTCATTAGGCCAAAGAGCAGCCCAAAATGCTAAATATAGGTTGGGGATACAAACAGGTACAAAAATTTAAATACCTGGGAAGTGTTCTAACAGAAGACGGTAAGTGTGACACGGAGATCCGAAAGTGAATTGGCATGGCGAAGGACGCGTTCCAGAAGCTGAGTAGAGTATTAAGAGACAGGAAAATTTCATTAGAAACAAACAGAGTACTGGATTGCTATGTGATGTCAGTTCTTCAATATGGCAGTGAATGCTGAACAATATAATCGAAGATGTAGAAACATTTGAACAAACTGAAATGTGGTTCTACAGAAGGATGCTGCGGATATCATGGATCGAGCATGTTAGCAATGATGAGGTTTTGGAAAGGGTGGAAATGAAAAGGAAATTAATAGTGAACATCAGGAAGAGACAGCTAAAGTTTCTGGGATATGCAATGAGGAAGGAGGGCTTGGAGAACCTGATACTAACAGGCCAGATTGAGGGAAGGAGAGGAGGAAAACAGCGCGTAAAGTACTTGACTGGCCTGAGCAGGTGGATGGCCGAACTGGGGTTGCGTGGTGTAACAGGAGAAAGCGTGCTAAGAGCCACCAGGGATAGGGCGACGTGGAAGGCCATAATTGCCTACGTCCCGAAAAGACAAGGTACATAGAAGATGAAGAAGTGGATTGGGCTTTTCTGGCTGCTTCAGGAACAAGCTCATTCATATTTATTGATGATATAACTCATGATGGTAACAGAAGATTGAATTCAGAAGTCGACAGAAATAGTGTCTGCCAATTTACAGAGAAATGCGTCTCAACTAATCGAGATGTAGTTTATATCATCAGCAGGACTATGACACAAAATACACTACCAACACAAGAAAGGACTTCATCAGAGAAAATGAGTGGGCAGTTTTAGACAGGTGAGGTCAGTCACGTGATATTAACCCAGTAGAGCATGCATTTTATCTCCTGAAGAGGTGATTGAAGGCTGAAACTCCTAGAAATAAACAAGAATAGAAAGAGGATCCGTTAATAGTCTGGAAAACATCACAAATAAAAATGCATCCATTTGATATCAATAAGTCGCAGACATAATGCAGTTATTTGAAGCAAGTGATATGCAACCAAAAATGCTATTTACATTTAGGACTATCTGTTCTTTTATTTTGATCACCTAAAAATGGAATTATTTGGTACAAAAGGTGGTATGACCTAAACTGTTTATCTCATCTAAATGTAAATACCAGAGAATCAAAGCTGTAATTCTGAACTCCTGTTTCATATCCA
>JBBBDQ010000193.1:370000-515000 GCA_037127315.1 Ascarosepion bandense | reverse complement strand
ATTCGGAAAAATCACCTCAAGGAAAAGTCTGTGGGTAGAAGACCTGAACTGAAAAACAGCATTATTTTTTAATTGCGACTAAGTATATGAAGAATATTTGTGTAGACACGGCAAAATAATATGTGCCTTATCCCTTCAGGACGAGCGTATCATGGCTCTCTACAACTTCCTGTCCTTTTAGTCCTTTGTAAAGTTTGTCTTTTTGCTAGATATTCTAATCCCTGATCTGCCAATCATTTACTCAGTCTTCTTAGTTAAGTCATGCGCTGCTTTCCTCGTTCTCTCTTACCTTCAATATGTCCTGTGTGTCTCGAATTTTCCAAGCGCTCTTTCCTCATTATGTGGCTTAAAAATTTTAACCGTCTTTTTCTGAGGCTACTGATGAGTGTCATTTGAGTTTCGAATTTTGTCTAAAACTTTGCCACTGCTCACATGTTTGTATTCTCAGTGTCCTTCTGTAGAATAACACTTACGTTGCCTCAAGTCTCTTGATCATCTGCAATGATATGGTCCAATATTGACTGCCATACAGAAAGACTGCTATTACGTAACAGTTCAGTATTTTATTCAGTATTTTTTCCAATTAAATTTTACAAAAGTTTTTAAAATCTTTGTGTTGTGGGGTCTCCCCTTTTTCCATGATAAAGGACTCGAATAAAGTATACATATACTCCTGCTACGACAGATACAGTCAGATCCGTCAGAGTCTTTTTTCGGATATGACTGTCGGCTCTCTGCCTTCGGGCGGAGAGCATTAAACCAGTCGTGGCTATGCTGAAAGGGAGAGTCACGATTGGGTAAAGTCAGACAGGTAATTTTTGGCTGGGCTATATGGCCCGGATCACCAACTCTAAAAAGGCCTTGTGCCACATTTTGCCCCAGTGGATTGATATCGATCCGTAAGAGTCCGACAGATCCGACCATTACCGAGATATACCCAGAGATACCGAAAGATACCGAGGTTTCACGGAGAATGCAGCGTCAGTAGTTCATAGTAGATCTGAGCTCCACTCAGCCAGGATATTATTATACAGCACCCGTCAGCTTCCGACGTGGACATACTAAACATACTACGGCTTCACTTCTGAGACTTGTATATATACTTCCTACTAACCGTATTCCTGGATTACTAACCTGCGTTCAAGTTTGTATCTTTACTTTTAATATACTTATTTTTCTATCTCAAATTCTGGTTGATGCCTCTTTATTTTGTGAGGTTCCCATTCCCGGAATCCATAAAAATTTGTTTAACCGTTAGAATATACCTAACTTAGAATAATATAAAATCTATGAATTAGGTAGTATCTTCTATGAATCGTGCAAAAATCTCAGATATAACACTGAAGTCGCACAACCATATATCTGAAGTATCCCTATATAAAAAAATATGTAAGACTGGGTAGGATCAGTAATCTGCTACGAATTGTGCAAACATCTCAGATATAACACTGAAGTCGCACAACCATAAATCTGAAGTATCCCTATATAAAAAAATATATATGACTGGGTAGGATCAGTAATCTGCTACGAATTGTGCAAAAATCTCAGATATAACACTGAAGTCGCACAACCATAAATCTAAAGTATCCCTATATAAAAAAAATATAAGACTGGGTAGGATCAGTAATCTGCTACGAATTGTGCAAAAATCTCAGATATGACGCTAACGTCACACAACCGTAAATCTAAAGCTTTCCTACAGAAAGTAAAAAAAAAAAATATAAAACTCTAAGGGACTTTTAATTTTAAACCGATCTATCTATCGAGCTCACGAAACCAGAGGTAGCCATCATAAACAAAAGAAAAGACATTAGTAGATGTCATTGTGCCAACAGACGACAGAGAAAAAGGCGGGAAAATATGTAGACCTTGTCAGAAAACGGAAGCAAAAACAAAATTGTCGAATTCGAAGGGGACACTTGAATCTATAATTACTGGAGCGCTTGGAAGTGTCCCAAAAAGCATTGCAAAAATATTGAAAGTATGTGGAAAAATCGATGCAGTATTGAAACAATCCGGGCGATAACATTAATAAAATCACTAAGAAGGGTACTGTGGAAAGTAATAGAATATTCAGAACATCTCTCCACCAGAGACACTGAGACAGTATTATAATTAATAATAATAAATTATTTATTTACATGAATAATTTTATATTTCTTTTTCATCTGCTGTTTCCTTTCAGGACGTAGACGATTATGGACTTCCACTTACCTTATCCATTGTCTCTTTTAATACTGTTCTTCTTGGTATCTCTCCCAAACCTTGCTCCGCCATTCACTTGCTCAAGCGCATCAAGTATGTCTCGCGTTGCTTTCCACTGTTTCTCTTTCCCGCTATCCGTCTTGTGCGTATTAGATTCTCTAAACAGTTCTTCCTCATTACGTGTCCCAGAAACTTCCGCTGTCTCTTCCTGATGTTAAATATAAGTTTCCCTTTCGTTTGTATTTTCTATGAAACCTCATCGTTGCTCACCTGTTCGGTTCATGGCATCCTCAGCATCCTCCTGTGGAACCACATTTCTTTTGCTTCAAGATTGTCACTTTCAAATAGAAGAACACATATTATATCACAGATCAATACTTTTTACAGTATTTTTAATGATATTTTCCAATTTCTTAATATTTTGATTAGCATCTTTAGGAGCATATTTTATGTTATCTGTTAAAAGACTTATTAGGTATTTAAATTCTTGTAATTGCATGATAGTGGTGTCTGCAATTCGTAGTCCGAAGATTGGGCTATTCCTTTTGCTGAAAACAATACATTCAGTCTTCTGTAGAAATTACTGTAATTTCTTTTCTGTGTTAGCTATCAACCCTGTTCGTCTGCATATCTAATGTTCAGATTGTTACCGCCGATAATTTAAGACTTCCAATTCTTTCAGGATGGTCTTCTCTTAAAAGTTAAATAAATTCCGTGAGACGAGACATCCTTATCTTATACCTCTTTCTGCATTTCTTATAATCGTTTCGCCTTAAGCAAGGCAAAATCGCCACTGATGCGCAGGGGGCTACATAAGAGCGTAAAAGTTTAGTTAGGAGGAGAGTGAAGAGAAAGACGGACCAGTTACAAGGGGTGTCAGAGAAAAGAACAATATAATACGAATTTGCACGAGATACTAGATTAGCAACTAGATCCCACCCTTTTACAGTGAAACCGATAAAATGCAGCCGTAACTTCTACTCCAACAGTTTCTTTCCTCGCACTTCCCGACTGTGGAATTCTCTTCCAAACGATTGCTTCCCCGACGGCTACAATCTCCAGGAGTTTAAATGTAAGGTCAATAGACACCTCCTAACACACTAATCTGCTCCCATTCTATCAAGCACTCTTCCCATCTGCCCGACACTCATCCTCGCTATCCTTACTCATCTATCACCTTTCTCCTGACATTCCCTATGTCTATCCACTCCTTCTCTTTACCTTCCCCTATGTAGCCCCATGCGCAATAGTGGCAGTGGAATGCCTTGCTTGGGGTGAGATGATTAAAAAAAAAAAAAAAATATACAGGGTGTTATAGAAAGGACTGACATTAGATTTAAATTCCTGGAGGTTGTAGCCGTCAGGAAAACAAGTATATGGAAGGGAGTTCCATAGGTGGGAAGTGCGAGAAAAGAAGCTGATGGTGTAGAATTGTCGGTTGCATTTAGCTGATCTAACTGTAAATGGGTGAGACCTTGTTGCCAGTCTGGTTGCACGAGTAAATACTTGTGGTGGGGGCACCAGTGACCTAAGTTTGTTGGAGCAGAAGTCATGAAAATATTTGTAGAAGAGACAGAGTGAAGCTAATATCCCGCCGGTGAGAAAGTTGGCTGAAGTCGATCTGCCAGGTCGGGACCTATAACATTACAGATTCTCCTTTGTGTCTTTACTGAAATCATTTTTTATCCGTATGCAGGCAGTTTGCTTCCAGTTCTGTATTATTCTAATATCCTTCCAATAATAAATGAAGATTACCTAGCATTTCTTTATGACTCGGGTTAACTCTACAACAGACCTCAAATGGAACGACTATATCGAATCCATAGCTTAATCCGCTGCTAAAAAGGTCGGTTCTCTGTGCAGGGCCAGGAAGTTTTTCCCGTCTAAAACAATCCTGCACATATATAAATATACCATCCGCCCATGCATTGAATACTACTGCCATATCTGGTCGGGTGCCCCTGCTATCCACCTAGGGGTCCTTGACAAAATCCAACGGAGAATATGTAATGCGATCGATCCCGACCTGGCAGCTCAGATACAGTCACTTTCTCACCGGCACAATGTGGCTTTCCTGTGTCTCTTCTACAAGTACTTTCACGGATTCTGCTCCGACGAACTTAGCTCTCTGGTTTCCCCTATGAATTTGCTCGAGCAACAAGATGAGCAACTAGGTCCAATCCTTTTTACTGTGGAACCAATAAAATGCAAACAAATTCTACTCCAGTAGCTTATTTTCTCGCACTTCACACCCGTGGAATTTCCTTCCATTTACTTACTTCCCTGACAGCTACAATCTCCAGGAGTTTAAGTGTAAAGTCAATAGTCATCTCCTATCTTGTTAACTTGCATCCTCTCTCTTATGCTCCTTTCTCCGTCCACTCCACTCTCAAGATCTTAAACCTTGTCTTACCCATTTCCTGACACGCCCTGTCACTCTTTCTCCTAACTTCCCTCCTATGTAACCCCCTGCGCACCAGTGGCAGTAGAGTGCCTTGCTTGGTGAGATACGATTATAAAAAAAACACAAAAAACATATTTTATTAAATGCTTTTGCGTGATCTACAAAACAACCTTTTGTATTTGTTTTCTTCTTTTATAATATAACTAGCAGTATAGCCCGGCGTTGCTCGGGTGTAATGAAAGCTTTAAAACTAATCCATAATCCTGGAGCTCAGACTCAGCCTAAAGAATATTTGTGTGAAGTTTGGTGAGAATCGGATAAAAATTGTGGATTTGTATAAAGGTCATACAGACAGATAAACACACACACACACACACACACACACACACACACACACACACACACACACACACACACACCTTGCCTTTTGTATATATATATTATCAATTTTCTGCACTATTGTAAGCACTGCAACCTTGAAACTTCTGAATATCGTTTCTTATGTCTTTGTCTATGAGTGTATCAAATTTGATTAAAGTCGGATCACTCCTTCTATAACCCGATTTTTTCGATTATCGATTTTCGATATTTATCGGGGGTACCTCAACACAAAACCAAGCTAAGAGCACTCGCAGACGCTTATAGTACAACTGTGTAAATTTTAAAGAAAATCGCCTCAGCCGTTTCGGAGTATACAGGTAACGGACACACATAGACACACATACACACACAGACGAAGTTCCATTAATAAATAAGTTTAGATTTTGAGTATAAATATTCTTTGTTCCAGTGTCTTTAACGAAAACGCACCGTTCTTGTTCTGTTCTACGAGTTCTCTTCATCAGAATTTAGATGATATTTTTTTCATGTGGCTCGTTAGCCTGTTTATTATAATCCAGTGGTTCCCAAACTTTTTTCTGTCATTTCCCCCTACACCAAGTTCAACCATCCAGAGTTCCCCCATCATGTGTATGAGAAGAAAAGCAGTTAAAACACACTGAGACTATTTACTAATTTATTTTTCAAATATACAAATATACTGATAAACTTATAGTTACAGAGTAAAATGGATAGAGAGCAGTTAATAACAACTAAGCATAGCCATAGAGAGCTGTTAGTAACAAATAAAAGAACTTCTGTCTACTCTTCTAATTCAAAATTAAATTAGTGAGAACCAATGTATCAATAGCAGGGTTAGTCTCTCTCTCTCTCTCTCTCTCTCTCTCTCTCTCTCAGACATGAGAAAATTTATCTGAGATTTTTTTATTTAGTAGGCAGTGTAATTATTTCTCCCCTGGTAACTTCAAATTTCCTGGGCACTAAGTAACAAGGAGAGAAATTATTATTTCACACTCCAATGGGCTAATCGTAAGTGGTATATCGGTTATCGGCACAGAAAGTAAATTCGATTCTGTTTCGTTTTAAAAAGTGATGAATTTATTTCCTGCCTCCAGGTATGGGTGTAACTAGCAGGACTGAGATCTCTTGAAGTGGCAACCAGTCTTCTTCTTTATGTGCCTTGTCTCTTCAGGACGTAGGCGATCATGGTCTTCCACTTACCCCTGTCATTTGACGCTCTTAATATATATTTTTTTGATATCTTTCTCAAACCACGCTCTGCCTTCTATTTGCTCTTTTAAGTGTTACTGTTCTTTTCCCGCCTCATCGCTTGGACATCAACGAAAAACAAAGGAGAAGAGCAGAAGATTGTAAATCGAAACATCTAAGTAGAATTTCGCTAACTTTCTATATTGTTTATCGCTGTATATTACTTTCAAATTATCACTTTATATTACTTTCAAATTATCACTTTATATTACTTTCAAATTATCACTGTATATTACTTTCAAATTATCGCTTTATATTACTTTCAAATTATCGCTTTATATTACTTTCAAATTATCGCTTTATATTACTTTCAAATTATCACTTTATATTACTTTCAAATTATCGCTTTATATTACTTTCAAATTATCGCTTTATATTACTTTCAAATTATCGCTTTATATTACTTTCAAATTATCGCTTTATATTACTTTCAAATTATCACTTTATATTACTTTCAAATTATCACTTTATATTACTTTCAAATTATCGCTTTATATTACTTTCAAATTATCACTTTATATTACTTTCAAATTATCGCTTTATATTACTTTCAAATTATCACTTTATATTACTTTCAAATTATCACTTTATATTACTTTCAAATTATCACGTTATATTACTTTCAAATTATCGCTTTATATTACTTTCAAATTATCACTTTATATTACTTTCAAATTATCACTTTATATTTCTTTCAAATTATCGCTTTATATTACTTTCAAATTATCGCTTTGTATTACTTTCAAATTATCACTTTATATTACTTTCAAATTATCGCTTTATATTACTTTCAAATTATGGCTTTATATTACTTTCAAATTATCACTTTATATTTCTTTCAAATTGTCGCTTTATATTACTTTCAAATTATCGCTTTGTATTACTTTCAAATTATCACTTTATATTACTTTCAAATTATGGCTTTATATTACTTTCAAATTATGGCTTTATATTACTTTCAAATTATCACTTTATATTTCTTTCAAATTGTCGCTTTATATTACTTTCAAATTATCGCTTTGTATTACTTTCAAATTATCGCTTTATATTACTTTCAAATTATCGCTTTGTATTACTTTCAAATTATCGCTTTATATTACTTTCAAATTATCGCTTTGTATTACTTTCAAATTATCACTTTATATTACTTTCAAATTATCGCTTTATATTACTTTCAAATTATGGCTTTATATTACTTTCAAATTATCACTTTATATTACTTTCAAATTGTCGCTTTATATTACTTTCAAATTATCACTTTATATTACTTTCAAATTATCACTTTATATTACTTTCAAATTATCGCTTTATATTACTTTCAAATTATCACTTTATATTACTTTCAAATTATCGCTTTATATTACTTTCAAATTATTCACTTTATATTACTTTCAAATTATCACTTTATATTACTTTCAAATCATCGCTTTATATTACTTTCAAATTATGGCTTTATATTACTTTCAAATTATCACTTTATATTACTTTCAAATTATCGCTTTATATTACTTTCAAATTATCGCTTTGTATTACTTTCAAATTATCACTTTATATTACTTTCAAATTATCGCTTTGTATTACTTTCAAATTATCACTTTATATTACTTTCAAATTATCGCTTTATATTACTTTCAAATTATGGCTTTATATTACTTTCAAATTATCACTTTATATTACTTTCAAATTATCGCTTTATATTACTTTCAAATTATCACTTTATATTACTTTCAAATTATCACTTTATATTACTTTCAAATTATCACTTTATATTACTTTCAAATTATCACTTTATATTACTTTCAAATTGTCGCTTTATATTACTTTCAAATTATCACTTTATATTACTTTCAAATTATCACTTTATATTACTTTCAAATTATCGCTTTATATTACTTTCAAATTATCACTTTATATTACTTTCAAATTATCGCTTTATATTACTTTCAAATTATCACTTTATATTACTTTCAAATTATCACTTTATATTACTTTCAAATTATCGCTTTATATTACTTTCAAATTATCACTTTATATTACTTTCAAATTATCGCTTTATATTACTTTCAAATTATCACTTTATATTACTTTCAAATTATCACTTTATATTACTTTCAAATTATCACTTTATATTACTTTCAAATTATCACTTTATATTACTTTCAAATTATCACTTTATATTACTTTCAAATTATCACTTTATATTACTTTCAAATTATCGCTTTATATTACTTTCAAATTATCACTTTATATTACTTTCAAATTATCACTTTATATTACTTTCAAATTATCACTTTATATTACTTTCAAATTGTCGCTTTATATTACTTTCAAATTATCACTTTATATTACTTTCAAATTATCACTTTATATTACTTTCAAATTATCGCTTTATATTACTTTCAAATTATCACTTTATATTACTTTCAAATTATCGCTTTATATTACTTTCAAATTATCACTTTATATTACTTTCAAATTATCACTTTATATTACTTTCAAATTATCGCTTTATATTACTTTCAAATTATCACTTTATATTACTTTCAAATTATCACTTTATATTACTTTCAAATTATCACTTTATATTTCTTTCAAATTATTGCTTTATATTACTTTCAAATTATCGCTTTATATTACTTTCAAATTATCACTTTATATTACTTTCAAATTATCACTTTATATTACTTTCAAATTATCACGTTATATTACTTTCAAATTATCGCTTTATATTACTTTCAAATTATCACTTTATATTACTTTCAAATTATCGCTTTATATTACTTTCAAATTATCACTTTATATTACTTTCAAATTATCACTTTGTATTACTTTCAAATTATGGCTTTATATTACTTTCAAATTATCGCTTTATATTACTTTCAAATTATCACTTTATATTACTTTCAAATTATCGCTTTATATTACTTTCAAATTTTCATATTATGTTTAAGTTAAATAAAGTTGTATTTTTAAAGCGTAAATCAGCTATCAGACTGGTTTTATTGTTCTAACTTTAGTGGTTACAATGTAATCCACCCGTATTTATAACATGCCCCACCCCCTGTTATTTTTGTTCCACTTGTTTAATTTCTTTAAGTCCTTAAATTGAAATGACATCCAGAATAGCTCCTCATCATAAGTTTCATTTAACTCTAATGTTCAGATGCAATTTAAGTAACCGTGTCTGTCTTTGATTTGGTTTGGAGTTTTGTATAACGGCATATCAACCTCTGTGGGTTATTTAATGCCAAAAAGGTAGGGTTTTAAGGTATTTTTTTAATGTTCGGTTATAGTGAGAAGGTTGAGTTAGTAAAATTTTAATGAAAATTTTTTTTTATTCTTTTTTTATTTTAGAAAACTGAAATTGTCTTCTAGTTTTGTATTTAAAAATGTTTTGCTGAGAATAATTTTTCTTTCCAAAATGTGTTATGGTAATAACTTTTTCTTAAAAAATGCATTGTTGGTAATATTTTTACTTCAAAAATGGATATATATATATTATTTTTTTTTAGAAAAGTCTATTTTTATCGTAAATGTGCGTGGTGGTCCAATGGATATCGGCTCGGAACAAGAAATCGGAGAGCCGTGTTCGAATTCCAGTTGAATTTATTGCATTCACTTACGCGCAAATACCCTTGGGAAAGGTATTAATCCGTCTCTTCCTTCCAGTTATGGGTTAAATAACAGGACAGATTGGGTTCTATAGCCTTGGCTGGCAACCAGTCTCCCGCAGAAAGCAATGGCAACCTACTGCGAGATAATCTTCTGCCCAGTCAGTCATGTCTCTTTCGTGACATGATCGCCCAAAGCGTGTTTCACGTATGGCACTTAACTGACTAACTGACTGACTATTTTTATGTATATATTTCTATAAAAGTGTATTTTTATACTTTCATTGTGTTTTGATCCCAGTTTGGAGGTTAACTATTTGTCTATAGCTGGGACCCTAACAGACGCCACGACTCCGGGTCAGGGTGGACCTGAGAACAAGCAATTAAGAGTTTGTTCCATGCTCCTCACAACCTCCCAATCAGAGGTCTTACTGCCCAGGACTAGTGTCTGTTGTTAATTATACGGTTGGTATGGTCATTTGAAAAAGGTTTTAATTCACTCTACCAATATTTATAATATTTCACGCATCTTCATACCAAGAACGAGACTAAATGAAACTTAATTGATAAAATAATAATTTCCAAACGACTAGCACGTACGTTTAATTAGCGCAGTGATGATTATAGAATACTAGCAGTATAGCCCGGCGTTGCTCGGGTGTAATGAAAGCTTTAAAACTAATCCATGGTCCTGGAGCTCAGACTCTTTGGACGTTGGCACGAAAGACTAAAAAGCAATAGTTGTTTCCAGTTAAAGCGAAACCGTAGACTGAAAGAAAAATGAATGGATGTAAGTCAAATTTTGATTTCCTGGTATCGATATCAAATACGTATTTTTCATCGTAAACTGAATTTTGAAGACTAAATAAGTCCTCTGAGTAAATGGTATCATGGCTGAGACTAAGAACTACAATTATACCTACTTAGAGCCAAAACCGAAGCAAAAACTAAAATAAAAGGGCTGAAAAAAATAGAGACATACAGGCAGATAAACAGACACACACACAAACATCTTGCCTTTTATATCTATCTATCTATCTATCTATCTATCTATCTATCTATCTATCTATCTATCTATCTATCTATATATTATTGACTTTCTGCACTATTGTAAGAATTGCAACCCTGAAACTTCTGAATATCGTTTCTTATGTCTTTGTCTATGAGTGTATCAAATTTGATTAAAATCGGACCACTCCTTCTATAACCAGATTTTTTTCGATTATCGATTTTCGAAATTTATCGGGGGTACCTCGACACAAAGCCTAGCTAAGAACATTCGCAGACGCTTATAGTACAACTGTGTAAATTTTCAAGTAAATCGGTTCAGCTGTTTCGGAGTCTATAGGTAACGGACACCTGACAAAAATGAGAGAATATGCTGATCTAAAAATTATTTCTGTCCAATTTATAGAACTGGAGATATTTGGGCTTAAAAAGATTGGCTAAAGCTTGCAAGACTCATGGCCGCGTAAACGCTTTAAAACTATGTCAAGGCAAGAAATAGAGGATTGAGATACGGCAGGAACACCTCATTCTTATATACAATGCGGTGAATCCAGCTCATAATAGTAATCGAATGTAAGTCTATTGATAAATGTTGTGGCCTGTTAGGGCCAGGAAGAAAGACACGAAAAGAAGAAAGTAGGTTGAACCATTGTATTGAAATAAAACAACATATATATATATATATATATATATATATATATATATATATATATATATATATATAAATGAGTGTTATTATTCAGCAGATAGAAGTGTCCGTCCGAACTGTCAAGTTACACTGGGTTTCAACTACCTCCCTGGAAGTCTTGCAGGTTAGTATTTATGAAAGAGGAAGAGTTAATTCCATTGTAAATAAGGCGCCAAAACAATAACCCTCTTGGATGAAGGATGAGTGTCACTTTTTGATTGCTCACTTTGGTACCGAATCAATCAAGTGACGGGCAAATAAAAAATGACAAAAGAACCGTCGAAACATTTTTTTTAACGGCAATAGAAAATCTAATCGTAGCTGGTATATCGGTTATCGGCACAGAAAGTAAATTCGATTCTGTTTCGTTTTAAAAAGTGATGAATTTATTTCCTGCCTCCAGGTATGGGTGTAACTAGCAGGGATGAGATCTCTTGAAGTGGCAACCTGTCTTCTTCTTTATGTGCCTTATCTCTTCAGGACGTAGGCGATCATGGTCTTCCACTTACCCCTGTCCTTTGTCGCTCTTAATATATATTTTTTGATATCTTTCTCAAACCCCGCTCTGCCTTCTATTTGCTTAAGCCTATCAAATATGTCTCGCGTAGCTTTCCTCTGTCTCTCTTTCCCTCTATCCGTCCTGTGAGTATTAAATTCTCTAAACACTACTTCCTCATGACGTGTCCCAGGAACATCATCTGTCTCTTCCTGCTGCTAAGTATATTTTTTTCTCGTCTGCGCCCTTTCTAACACCTTCTTGTTGGTTGCATAATAATGTTCAAAATAATTCATTACAAATTGTCGGTTGCTTATAACCAAGTTTCGTTAAAATATATATATATATATATATATATATATATATATATACACTCAGGGGTTTGGGTATTTTTCTTATTTCTTAATGTAAGATACTCAATAGTAGGTGCATCAATATATATATGTTGCCTTCATTTTAGACGGTATATTAACATCAATATTTTGTCGTCATTTTTGACTGTACGGGTTCACTTGTAACTAAAATTCACTTAAAAAAAATATCTGCCAACCAGAGTATTTCTGGAAGATAACACTTTTAAGTCAAACATTATTTGTGACTAAAGTGCTCAATATCAAGAGATAGATCACTAATAGTAACAAATAAAATTAGATATTCACTAATCTGTTTTTACTGGGAGTTTAGTGTAAATTTCATCCATGACATAGTTTCAATGGACTTCATAGTAACTTTTTAATATCAATACCCCTGTCAAGTAGGTGCAATCTCTGCAAAACATATATTAGGAAAAGGTAAGTGATTTTCTTTAGATGTGCTTTGTGGTGCAGTGGATATCGGCTCAGAACGAGAAATTGGAAAACCGAGTTCGAATTCCAGTTGAATTCGTTGTATTCACTTATGCGTAAATACATTTGAGAAAAGTATTAATCCGTTTCTTCCCTCCAGCTATCGATTAAATAAGAGGACATATTGGGTCTTATAGTAAACAGTCTAGTGCAGAAAGTAGCAATCTACTGCGGGAAAATCTTCTGTTTAGTTAGTCATGTATCTTTCGAGACATAATCGCCCAAGCGTGTATCACGTATGGCACTGAAGTGAACATTTACTTTTATTGGTTACTATAACATAGTAACGGCTGGCCGCTCATATCTGAGTATGTCTGTCAACTAGGGCGGCTACTAATTCGTAGTTGCAGGTACCTACGTAAATCAGGGTTTTTTTCCGACTCTTTTCTCTTTCATAAAGAACTGGAAAGAAGCTAAAAACGAAAGGAAAATAATTTAATCTCTAAATAGGACGAGGTCAGATTTGTTATTACACACGGACACACTAAACACGAGCAACCAAATAAAATATTACATTTGTCCTTGATAAAATCCCTTAGAGGACGGAACGCGTTGACTAAGTATATTTTTCCTCTTGTCGCTTTATATTCATCAAGGTTGTTTCATTGAATAATGTAGACATATTATGTGTATTCATTTTTTATAATAATCCTTTCGTGTTCTCTAATCAGCTTCTTGATGTGAAGTTGAAATTCATCGAGGAAGGCGCCGTAGTTTTTTCTTACTCAAGTACTTTCGATGAAACATGCTTCAATAAAGGCATGCTGTTTAAATATACATACATACACACACACACACACACACACACATATATATATGTATTTTCTAAACATATGCTATTAAATATAAGAGACAATGAATGTCTATTATGTTTAATCATGAGCCGTTCTAAACGTCGTATTTTTGCTTTAATTTCAGTTGAAAATAAAGACAAAAATTCTCCAACATTTGGATAATTATTTATTGGATTTCTTCTAAGCTTTCGGCTCACATGAGCCATCTTCATATATATACATATATATATATATATATATATATATATATATATATATATATTCGTCATCCACGTACCTGCCTCGACCAAATTGGTGTCAGTCGGAGTCGCTAACCCTAAGCCATAGGCACATGGAATCTGAGAAGGGAAATTTGAGCATGTTATATATAAGCGGCGTATACACACGCCAGCTACCGAAAGCACTCAATTCATCGCCGAAGAGTTATGCATATATCTCTGAAGTGGTAACTTTTTTTCAAATTTCTCTAGGCTGCTCAATCGTAATGTAATTTGTTTTCCGTTTTGCTACCAACCCGCATTAGCCTGAACACTGAACTGTTAGCTGTATTTTGCTGTCATACTGATATAACATAAAATCCTTAACTGGTCGTGCGTGCAGCCTCTAGATATTCTTCTTCTTCTTCTATGTGCCTTGTTCATTTAAGACGTAGGCGATCATCACCTTCCACGTCTCTCTATCCCTGGTGGCTCTTAGCAAGCTTTCTCCTGTAACGTCTCGCAACCCCTGTTCTGTCATCCACTTGCTCAGCCGCTTCAAATATGTTATCCGCTGCTTTCCTTTGTCTCTTTTCCCTTTATCTGGTCTGTTAGTATCAAGTTCTCCAAGCCCTCCTTCCTCATTGCATGTCTCAGGTTGTCTCTTCCTGATGCTCAATATCAATTTCCTTTCCGTTTCCATTCTTTCCAACACCTCGGCATTGCTCACATGCTCGGTCCACGATATCCGCAGCATCCTTCTGTAGAAACATATTTTCAGCTGCTTCAAGTTTTTCCTTCATCTTTGATGATATTGAAAACACTTTGCAATGATTAGAACAAAGCTGCGGGACAGTGACACTGTGTAATGATCAAGTTTACCGCCGCCAAACGCCGGTGAGGAAATCTTATGCGCACGGCTCTGTATTTATGGTAGTATCTGCATTGGCGCGATTGCTGGTCATCCTGTATGTGCTTTATGTTTGTGCGTGCTTTCACGCGTATGAAAAACAATTCAGTAAAGCATTCCATGAAATAAAAAAGGTACATATATCTGTTTACTAAGAAGTAAATACATATATTACGTTTTTGTTTCCTTTGCAATATACTAAAAAACAAAAACAACAACAAGCAAGAAAACAGGAGGAAAAAAATTATTGTTTAACCGACTCTCCTTTCTTCCACAAAGAAGTGGAGAGTAACTAAAAAAGAAAAGAAAATGATTTTATCACTAAATAGAACAAGGTCAGTACGTGTGTGCGTGTGTGTGCATGTGTGTGTGCGTGCGTGCGTATGTGTGTGCGTGTGTGTTCGTGTACGTGCGTGCGCCAGTGTGTGAGCGTGTGTGTGCATGTGAGTGTATGTGTGTGCGTGTGCGTGCGCCAGTGTGTGTCCGTGCGTACCTATCTGTGTACGTGCATGTGCATGTGTCTATGTGTGTCTGTGTGTGTGCGTGTTAAGGCAGCAATACTTTTTTTTATACAAGTTTCATTAAAGACAACAGATAAGATTATCCTTTTTGTTTATTATTTCTTGCGTTCGTATAAGTGTTTTCTTTTCTTTCTTTTTAATAATCTGTAAAATTTATAATATTTCCCCCCAAACAAGGCAGGATCGCCACTGGTGCGCAGAGGGTTACATCGAGAGAAAAAACAGGGTACAAGGAGTGTCAAAGAACGGATAAGAGATAGATGGAAATCAAGGAGATAGAAGATAGCAATTTATGTTGCATTTAAAATTCAGAGATTGTAGCAATAATGGAAGCAAACAAACGGAAGGGAGTTCCACAAACGAGAAGTGAAAGAAAAGAAACTTTTAGAGTAGAAGAGACAGTTACGTTTAACTATTTCGACGGTTAAAGTGTGGTTCCTTGATGCTAATCTAGTGGCACACGTATATACATGTGATCAGAGCACCAGTAAAAGAAGCTAGTCAAGCAGTAGCCATGAAAATATTTGTAGAAAAAACAGAGAGAAGCCCCATCACGTCGGTGAGAAAATGACTGCAGGCGGGCTGCCAAGTCAGTATGGATTATATTATATATATTATATATATATTATATATGGATTATATTATATTATATATATTATATATATATTATATATTATATATCTTTTAGATTTTGTCGAGAAGCTCAAGATGAATGGCAGGAGCACTCGAGCAGATATGGCAATAGTACTGGACGAATGGCAGATTTATAAATGTTGAAAATGGATTCTGACTAGAACAGCTTCCTGGCCAGACACAGTGACTCAAACTTCCTAGTACCAAATGCAACTATAGATTCTATTTGAGAGCGTGATACCAAGCGAAATCAACGTTTTGCTCTCTCGGAGACTAGCATCATTCAAATTTACAAGCCATTTCCTGCTCCAGACCATCACTGATTGGAGGTCCTTTTGAAAAGAAGCAGCCAGGTTTTTTTTCAGCCTTGGCAGATTTTCTATTGAGACAGGAGTGAATGGTGGAGTCATCTGCATAGATGTCTACTTGGGAACTGATTACAGCAAGAAGATCATTGATGAAGACCAGGAAAAGCGTAATATCTAGGATAGAGCCTTGACGAACGCTCGTATTCGAATGAAAGAAACTGAACGTTTACTCGTTCAAAACGACCTTCATTTCACGATTTGATAGGAACAATTGAATTAAATCAAACAATCGTCCGGAAATACCGTAACTCTAAAGCTTGCACAGGCCAGTATGCCAAACCCTGTCAAATGCTTTCGAGATATCATAAGTAACAGCACGAGCTTCACCGTTCTTATCAAGATATATATATATATATATATATATATATATATATATATATATATATATATTCTTTAGTTATCCGCAGACAGATCTGTTTCGCTGTATCACAGTTCATCAGTACGGTTAGACTCCGAATGATTTTAGCCCAGGATTGAAACCCGACCGAATTGGCGACAGTCGACAATTCTACCGCTGGGCTATGGGTGCTCGGTAGAAGAAGGCAGACTTTTTAGCGTGTATATTATCATTATTCTATTCTATCAACAAATAACAGCTTACCATCAATTAGGACAGGCTTTCTTTCATTACTAGCAGAGACAAAGAAGCGCCGATTGTGATTAGAGGTGTCGCACTAGTAAAACCGGAAGAAGTGATTCCTGTGGCTGATGGCAGCCCATCAAGCAGGCGGTAACTAAGGAGATGAACGAGGTTTAAGTCAGGTTGAAGTTTCTGACGATTGAAACATGTTGCCTTCTCGAAACTTCGGAAACGGCATAAAATCACTTCGTTAAGTAACTAACATTAATCCTATATGTTTGTGTGTGTGTATGTGTGTGTGTGTGTGTGTGTGTGTGTGTGTGTGTGTGTGTGTGTAAGTGGGTGTATATTGATTACATAAGCACTCTATTTATCTAATTTTTTAAATTTTGTTCATTTTTTCTTTCTTTTTTAGTATCTATCTATCTATCTATCTATCTATCTATCTATCTATCTATTTTTCAGTTTGTTCAGTTTCTTTGTATGTATGTATGTATGTATGTATGTATCTATCTATCTATCTTTTTTCAGCCTGTTCACTTTCTTTCTTTCTTTCTTTCTTTCTTTCTTTCTTTGGTACCAAAATCGTAAGTAGATAGATGAATCTTCTGTAAGACCTGAAAAACAAGAAAGATAACCGCGTCAGCCTCTAATCAGTAAACTGGGTTAATTGATTAAAGATAAAATATCGGTTTGTAAACATCTATCCGATTTTTTTTTAATTATTTTATTTTTTTGGTCTCTTCTTAACCGCTCCTGCTCTTAAAAAGAAATTATTTCAGAATAAGGAGTTAGAAAAACGCCCTTTCATAAATCAATTTGACCTGATCGTCACATGAAAATATCGTGCAACAACAGTAACAATAACACCAACAACAACCTCTTCTAATAATCTTAGCAAACAATAAGAATCTTCTCTCAAAAGGATATAAAAAAGAAAAAAAAACAATCTAGAGATGTTTGCCGTAAGGTTGTCAACTTAAAGATCCACCAGATGTAACGGTTTTCAAAGAAATCAGTGACTGAATAACCAGTTGCAGTTGTTCTTATAATGCAACAATTCATCCGGATTAATTTTTTCCGTTTTCATTTATGATGAGGATTGCTGATTGATTGATTCGTTTTTTTTACTGTTTATCAACCTAAGAATATTTGTGTGAAGTTTGGTGAGAATCGAATAAAAATTGTGGATTTGTATAAAGGACATACAGACAGATAAACAAACAAATCCGTCAATTTCTTAAAATAAAAACATAAAAAAATATTTTATTTTAAAAATCAAAGATATATTAACAAAAAATAATAAGAACCTCCTAAAATTTATTGCACAAATTCTCCTTTCTTCTCAATAACACTTAGCAGCCTATTGTCAGCATCTGATGTTAGATTTGCAATTTTAGCGGCTGGTAAGTTGTTTGCAGCAACTGTAACTGCATCTCAGAGGTCACACTTGCTGTTGATTTGCCTTCCATTAGAATAAATATCTCTCTTGAGGATGCTCCACAGGTTCTCAATGGGATTCAAGTCACAGCTATTTGAAGGCCAGTCCATAAGAGAATCTTCAATAAATCCCTTTTCTTTAACCAGGATTTAGTAAACTTTGATGCATGACTTTGAGTGTTGTCTTGCATAAAGACCATAGATCTACGCTTGGCTAAAGACTGGTTATCAAGCCATTCAAAGAAATATTGCTCTAGAAAATCACAATAACTTTTGGAATTAATTTTAACTCCGTATTTCACTTTAAATGGACCCAGGAGCTCATTACCAATAATTCCAGCCCATATCATGATCCCACCGCTGCGTTGTTGGCGTTTAAAAATTTTTCTTGAGTCATGTTGCTTGATAACCATTCTCGAGCCCATCCATCGGGCACATCCCTCGGGCCCATCCCTCGGACCCATCCCACGGGCCCATCCATCGGGCCCATCGATGGTGATACTTGATTCTTCTGTAAAAAGCACTTTACTGAAATCAGTTTTCATCTATTTATTTTTTTTTTTGCCCACTGCAATCTTCTTTCCTTACGTTTTTTGTTAAAAAGGGTTTCTTTATTTGATCTTTTAAATCAGTAAACTTCCCTAATGCTTTACACCGTGTTTTCCTTGACCCCATAGAAGCTCCAGCGGCCTCAAATAAGAACACAATTGACACATATGGGTTTCTTATTAATTCTCTTTGAATATGTGATAGATCTCGCTTTGTTAAATTCCTGAATTCAGCCTGAGACTTTTTATTCCTTGCTTGAATTCCCATTCGACATATTTTCAGATCCTTAGAAATTTAAAGCGAAGATTTTCCTTTGCTAATTTCTTTGATTATATAGTTCTTTTCATTCATTGTTAGTTCTTTTTTACGAGCCATAATACTAAATTCTTGTTCTTGTAAATTTGACGCTGCAAATTGCTATAATTACTAAAAAAATACTAAATATTAATCTGAAATTGAAATGGGGATTTAAAAGCTTTCATGCTTACTCGCTATACATAATAGTACCAATTATTTCATTGGGTAACACATGTTTATGAATTTTACATAAAATATTTGACAATACATTTTTGCATATAATCTCTAGACGCAGTTTACATCAGTATGGCTAGAATCTTCCCAACGAGTATAACTATCTGCTAAGACATCTAGCTAATCCCGCTAAGAGATGTCTGCTGAGGCATATTTGTAAAAACAAAAGTATTGGAGATACGTTACATTCTTTATTCTTCTATATACAATATACAAACTATTCTTTTAAAATAAAATTAAAAAAAAAATTTGCAAAAGTTGTTAGATTTATTCTTCTTAAATCGTCTTGAAGAATTATTGAATCTGCTATGATATCACTACTCATTTCCAGGCTCAAAGGGGAGATAATAGTTAAATAAAATATTAAAATACAAGCTTCTAAATAAATTTTTATTATGAATTTTCATTTTAATAATATTCTATATTTTCCTTAATACCTAAATAATATTGACATAAATTATCATTGGAATTTTATGTATTCAATATTTTCTTTACATATGCCCGATTTATTTTACTTTATTTTAACATTTTCCCATCTACAAATCAAGTTGGTTTGTTACCAAATATTTGTTTTGAATGTTGTTCATTGTCAAATTAAAAAAAAAAAAGAGATTAACCACATCATTTCTAAGTAGCAATCTGGATCTAGTAAAGATTTTCCACAAGTTTTTTTCAGTTGTTTTGATAATGCTGAACAAATTGTTAATAACAGAATAAAATTTTAAACGTCAGAAAGAATGGTTTTCATATATTTCATTTTACATATTTCTTCAGATATTTCTCATGTCAATTGATATATATATATATATATATATATATATATATATATATATATATATATATCACCCCGAGCAAGGCGGTAACGGCACTGGTGCGCAGGGGGCTACGTAAGAGCGAAAAGATTGGAGAAGAGAAAGCCGGAAACTACATCCTAAACCGGGGACAAGGGATGAGCCTCTTCACCTTTTCAATAGATGTGGGTGGAGTGTGAACCGGGCGATAGCTTAACCTATCTACTCCAATTAAATATATATATATATATTAATACTAATATAAATAACGGTTAATAATGGAAGTACATTCCACAAATTACCATATACATACATACATATATATATATATATAGCAATGGATGAATTGTCGTCAAAGTCACGCATAAATGAAAATGACATCTGATATATTTACCTAAATTACACAAAAATATCTTGAAATATTAGAGAGAGAATTTGTTCAATAAAATCGCAATTGGATACAACTACGTCCTCCAAAATACTTCGGAATCTCCTGCAACTCTTCTGGACTACCTTTTTGTTTCAGTTGATGAATGGTTTCATAATCCTTGCGTTTTAGTTCATGTTACAAGGAGTTTTATTGGTCTCTCGCTCAACTACACCTCACGCATAATAATCAAGTGGGTCGCAGTCTGAGGACTTAGATGGCCAGATGAATGGGTTGACGTGGTTGCAGAAATTGTCTGATAGCCATGACTGTATTTTCCTGTTTGTGTGATATGGTGCAGAGTCCTGTTGCCAGGTACAGGGTTTTCTTCAAGTCACCCTCTTGACTCTGGGCAACATTACCTTCTCAAGGCCCATGATATAGGCCTACGTGTTGAGTCTGAATCCCTGTGGAAAGATGAGTGGAGGCATAACTTATAAAGAAGGAATATATATATAAAAGTTCAGTATTCTTTATTTTGTTTTTTAATATTTTTTAGCTTTCGTATTTTGGTGTCGTCCGTTTAGTTCATTATTAAAACTCTTTCTATACACTGCGTGCCAGAATTATATGCAAATCGACACTTTAGCAATGATTTGCATATAAAGTTGGCACGCTGAAACAGGCTGCACGTCACCAAAATGGCTGCCGTTTATTTACTATTGCGCAGATTAGCTTAAAATTTTAGATCTGCGCATGTGTTTGTGTTGCCATACAACGTGTCAAGTTACACTAATTTTTATTAAAACTATCGGAATTAGAACAAAAAAATCGATTTGCATATAATTCTGGCACGCAGTGTATATTTACATTTTTGTACTTTCTGAAATTCGGTATCTCTAATTTGTAATTTGCATGCTGGGTTGTTTCCTTTACGAATTAAAAGATAAATTAATTTACTTGGGCGAAAATATATAGAAAGTGCACTGATTTCTAAATTATCGACGATGAATTTGCTTCTTGATTTTTACAGTATGTTCCCTTTATTGGAAGATCTCATGCTATCCCAATGTAAGATACTAAAAGTCAGAAACAATAAAAACAAATAGGAAATCTCAAGGAAACTAAATGAGATTGGCTAGATTGTTTATCTTGACACGTTTGATAAAAATTTTAATTAAATAAGGCATTTGCACATCGATTCCCGTCGATACATAATTATAACCGACACTTGCGTTTACACCACCCAGTGAATTTAGTTCTTCAACAGAATTTTTCCATTTAGTCATTCAGTTGCCTTACTCTAAACATTATGCGATTAAAAAAATAACGTTTACTGCGTGCGCACTCTACGGTGATAAAAAGTGCCCTTCTGTAGGGTTCAAGTCCCCACTTTTAATGAGAAACCACAGTCTGATCAGGTATGCTTTAGATTTGTTTGTTTTTGTTTTTTATCGGCTTAGAAAACTGAATCAGCAAAAAGATAAGCCCCAAATTCTAACTACAAGCTGGGGGTATTAAAATCAAGCAGGTGCAGAAAGCTAAATACGTGGGAAGTGTTCTGTCAGAATACGGAAAGTGCGACAATGAGATCCGAAGGCAAACTGGCATAGCCAAGGATGTATTTCCAAAGCTTAGTAGGGTATTATTCAGAGACAGGAAGATTTCGTTGGCAACAAAAAAACAAAAAAAAACAAAAAAAAAAAAACAGAATACTGGTTTGTTGATATCTATCCTCCTATATAGCAGCGAATGCTGGACAGTCTCCTCAAGGCAACAGAAAGACAAACTTTACTAAGGACTTAAAGGAAAGGAAGTTGTGGAGAGTCATAGTCACTCTTGTCCTGAAGAGAGATGGTATATATCATTTTGCCGTGTCTGCACTAACTTAAACCTGTTGATATACTTGGTCGCAGTTAAGAGTAATGTTGTATTTTCTTTTCAGGTCTCCTCCCCACAGACTTTTCATTTTAGGTAATTTTTCTTAATTTTTGATTTCTTCTTTTAGGGGTTATCTGATCCAGTATTAGCAAAGGTTGGACAATCTTAAGATTAAGGAGAGACTCGAAGCGATAGAAATGTGGTTCTAAAGGACTATGCTGGGCCGAATATGTGAGCAACGACAAGGTTTTGGACAGGATGCAAACGAAAAAGAAATCTATACTTAACATCAGGAAGATATAGTTTAAGTTTCTGGAACATCTAATGAGAAAGGAGGGCTTGGATAATCTAATACTCATAGGACGAGGGAACGAGTGACTGGGGAAAACAACGCGATACCTACTTGATGGGCTCGATGGTGGAGCTCGGTTAGGGAGAGATACCAAGAAAAAATTGTTAATAGCAACAAGAGATGGGGTTAAGTGGAGGCCCGTGATCGCCTACGTCATGAAAAGACACATCACATTAAGAGGAAGAATCAATTCCTCTTTTGGGTTATTTATTGTCGAAATCTAAATATTTTGAACGCAGTTTTATTTTCATTTTTTGTTGATAATAATGGTTTAGTGATACAAGCCTTACTAATTAACCCATAGCTAGGGAAAGAAGTGGATTTATACCATCCCAAGGAGTATTTGTGCGTAAGTGAATTTAACAAATGCATCAGGAATTTGAAATCAGCTCTCCGATTATAACATTTCTGAGCCATTACCCATTGCACTACTCACATATCCCAGCTTACAACACCTGGTATTCCCAAGCGGTCACCCATCTCAGTACTGACCAAGCACTTTAGCCCTTAGTAAAGTTTGTCTTTCTGTTACTTCAAGTCTCTCCTTCATCTTTGAGGAGTCTGTGAAGCATATATAAGAGGGCTGATATCAACAGACCAGGACTCTTTTCTTTGTTTCCAACGAAATCTTCCTGTCTCTTAATAATACTCTACTGGGTTTTGGAAATACATTCTTGGCCATGCCAGTTCGCCTTCGGATCTCAGTGATCGTACAAGAAACAAACCCAATTTGAAGACAGTAAAGAATTGTGAGGTCAGTTCACTTACAATGCATTTTCTCCCCGGTGAATTATTTCTCTTCTGAAGGGACTAGTACGATGTTGTCCAACCTTGGTGTAAACATAATCATCATTACCTCTAAAATACCAAATAATGTTGGCACCAAATGAAATAGCAATTAAAAAGAACTAGACAAAATACATGGCACAAAATGAATGTTATATGATGATAGAAGAGATTTATTGTATAACAACATTTTAATCGCACTGGTAGGTGACCGTAACACACCTGATCGTAATTACGGGCTAATAAATGCTAATCTGGTTAGAAGAGAAAAGAAATCGCTCACAAGAAAAACCATTGAACGTAGACTGTTCTGAGAAACATTGTTATGTACACTACCGGCCATAATTATGAGGCCACCCCAGTTAAAAAAAAAATGATGTACTTTATACTATTTTTACTATTTATTGCCAAGTGGATAATTCTAAATGAAAATGGAATGGTTCTTTTGTTATTATTACTTTGCAAAATTTTACAAGACAAGGAAGCAAAGATGAACTCGTCTGAATCACCTTAATTTTTTTTCATTCCTTCATTGATGAAACGGCAATATAGGTAATTATTAAACATTTATGAATTCATTTGATGCACATTTTATTGTACAGTATTAACAAAAAAACATTCTATTTTCATTTACAACTAGCAGTATAGCCCGGCGTTGCTCGGGTGTAATGAAAGCTTTAAAACTAATCCATGGTCCTGGAGCTCAGACTCTTTGGACGTTGGCACGAAAGACTAAAAAGCAATAGTTGTTTCCAGTTAAAGCAAAACCGTTGACTGAAAGAAAAAAGGAATGGATGTCAAATTTTGATTTCCTGGTATCGATATCAAATAATTTTATTTTCGTCGTAAACTGAATTTTGAAGGTTAAATAAGTCCTCTGAGTAAATGGTATCATGGCTGAGACTAAGAACTACAATTATACCTATTTAGAGCCAAACTCGAAGCAAAAACTAAAATAAAAGGGCTGAAAAAATAGAGACATACAGGCAGATAAACAGACACACACACACAAACATTTTGCCTTTTATATATATATATTATCGATTTTCTGCACTATTGTAACAACTGCAACCTTGAAACTTCTGAATATCGTTTCTTATGTCTTTGTCTATGAGTGTATCAAATTTGATTAAAATCGGACCACTCCTTTTATAACCCGATTTTTTCGATGATCGATTTTCGATATTTATCTGGGGTACCGCGACACAAAATCTAGCTAAGAACACTCGCAGACGCTTATAGTACAACTGTGTAAATTTTCAAGAAAATCGGTTCTGCTGTTTCGGAGTCTATAGGTAACGGACACACACGCACACACACACACACACACACACACACACACACACACAAAGTTCCATTTATAAATAAGTTTTAGATTATTCACTTGGCAATAAATACTAGAAAATAGTATGAAATACATCATTTTTTTTATACACTTGGATGGCCAAATAATTATGGCCGGTAGTGTATATTCTAACAAGTGATAATCGTCTCTCAGTTTATTTATCTATTACGAACTTAGCTTACGACCCTATCAAGTTGAAACTCCTGTTACCATAGATCACGTATAAGATACAAATTCTATATCATCAAACAATTAACTGAAACGCAAAAAGTAAAATTGGATCGGAATGACTAAAAACATTTTGGAAACAAAAAAACAAAAAAAAACAAAACAGAGCAAGGCAATTTTCACTAGTCAGTTTGAAAATTAAGATTCTGGATTCTGATTGGATAGGAAATAGCAAATTGATCTATGACCCCCAGTCAAATTTTCTTCACATCTAGACAATGGGTACGTGGTGTGAGCTGATCACATGAACAGATTCCACTATTTAACCACGTCTCCTGCCCGGCAATAATCAGGAGTCAAATGGGAGCGCACATAGTCAGTCAGTTAAGTGCCATACGTGATACACGCTTGGGTGATCATGTCTCGAAAGAGACATGACTGACTGGGCAGAAGATTATCCCACGGTAGGTTGCCATTGCTTTCTGCGGTAGACTGATTGCTAGCCAAGTCTATAGAACCAAATCTGTTCTATTATTTAACACATAACTGGAGGAAAGAGACGGATTAATACCTTTCCCAAGGGTATTTGCGCGTAAGTGAATACAATGGATTCAACTGGAATTCGAACTCGGCTCCCCGGTTTCTCGTTCCGAGCCGATATCCACTGTACCACAACGCACATCCTAGCGCACATAGACGACATGCTAAAATGTAACAAAAGAAACTTCAAGCCGACCCCGGACATATAAAGTGGCGTCATACATTAGTTCTTCCTCTCCTCCCAATTTTCCTTTCTTCATCTTCACTCACTCGCCGTCAAAGAAACAATAACCAGTAACTTTAACTGACTCTTAGAAACTAAAGTCCGCTTAGTACAATTTCCTTTATTGCTTTGCCTTCCTTTTCACTTTTTTGCCTTCTATAAAAAGGAAGGAAGCACAGACTTTATTAGTAACCTTTTAATCTTTTTACATACACACATTCTGCTACTATCAACTATAAGCAGGATTCATTTAACTCCTCACTACTATTTCACTGGAACATTTAACTACGTACATTTTTCTCTTTGAACAGTTCTTCTTCCAAAATTCATTCTGTTTAGTTAATAAAATTTTAGTTTGACATACAAAACGAAATATTTTATTCTTCCACATTTCAACATCCAACGTTCAACGTTCTGATATTTAAAATTGTGGGGCCTTCGGTTGTGTTTGGCACAAGGTCAATTAGAAAACCATAGCCAAGTCTCTTACACACCGAAGTTTGTTTAGCGGCATATCAACTTGTTAAAGGCCATTTAATGCTGAAATTTAATCTTTGGGCGGATTAATAATTTTTTTACAAAAATTTATTGTTGCTGATTTTCTTTTTTTAAGGGGAACGTATTACCATTACCGTATCCCTAGGCTACTCACCTCAAAGCTCTGGTGTTTACATCAGGTGACCATTACTATAACATTTTGTTATGATATACAAAAAACATATTTCCGTGACTATTAATTCTATGAGTCGCCTCGAAAACAGTAAATGGTTACTACCGATAGCAAAACTTATTCCTAATTTTTTCATGATAGTATAATGACTAACCTTATTATACAAAGAAAGATCATAGTTCGATCCTGAAAAAGCCGTAAAACGAAAACGAGGCCCATAACGACTGCGAATTACATGTGGGCTTATAAAAGCAGCAATCCAAAGCCAAATTTCCCCAGTAGCCTGTCCGACATTGGCGAAAGAGGTACAGGGAAAATGATGCATTCCCAGCGACCTGACTGGTGCTGACGACTCCGACCAATATCACTGCTGCAATCCTGCCTGATGCCTCCGAGCACTACCAGTGTTACTGCAGCTGTCCTTTTCAGGACAACAAACAGATTTTTTTCCTGAATTACTACAGCTGCCCTTTTAGGGCAAGAACGCCTACCTTACTGCGATATGTACCAGCTCGATGCGACTACCCAGCAACTTTCAATGGAGTAAACCTGTCCAGCAAGACCGGGCAGCGATCTAGCAGCGACCCCGCGATCAGTCCAGTGTGACCCACCAGCAATCTCGAATCCGAACCGTTGACTGCTAACGTGGTCTACATGCCCGACACCGGATCGACCCGGATTTCGACAGTTAGAACAGTTTATGCCACCCGACTGTGGCAACAGCCAATGAACCAACATAATCACCGCGGTACAGCAGCGACTAGAAACTCAGGCCTCATTCCCTGACCTTTGAACTTATAGCCGCACGCACCAATCGGCTCAAGCCTGCTAGCGGTGGAAACCGTTCAATCAACAACAATTTCACAGCGACCAAAAAGATCGTTTAAACTGTAACGACATAACACAATAAAAGTTATCAGATTTTGGCAACTTTGAAACTCAGCATTATTTTTTTTATTATCCTTGCCTTTCCTGGATCACGCCGGTGTGTGGTCACCGATTTCTTCGAAACTTAGCGAATTTTTTACACTTTGCCCGATTGCAAAAAAAAAAAAAAAGTCTGTAAAGTCGATTACTATAACCGACCCTGTATCACTATTATTTTTTTTACAGAAATGTATTGGTGGTAATATTTTTTTAACAAAAAAGTATTACTATTTTTTTTTTATTTACAATAATGTATCGTATTGCTGGTAATTATTATTTACTTCTTTAAGTATTGTTCGTATTTTTACTATACTTTTCTTAATAATTTCATAGTATTTTGACCTCAGTTTGCTCATAGCTGGGACCCTAACAAGTGCTACCACCCCGAATCAGGGTATACCTGGGAACAACAGTAATTAAGAAGTGGTTCCAACCCCCACAAAACTTTAAAATCAGAGGTCTTGCTGTCGGATGTAGTTGATCATCATACTCAGGACGGAACACTAAAGTTAAGTCTGGTCAATACCCCTAGATTGATAGCCGCTTGGGTAAAGCAGGTACTTTAAGCTCAGCTGTGCGGATGGTGTTTCAACGTTATGCGTCGGTAAGCTGCTGGCGTGCTCCAGATTGCTCGACCCCAGGGAGCGTCACAGCCCAACACGATTCAGTTAGCCTCTTTAAAGAACCCATATTTTCTCGTTCAGATCTCGAAAGTGCATAACTGTTATGTATTTTTCGTATGCGAAAGATAAACAAGACAAATTGTAAGGAATCAATAGATTTATTTTTTAATCGATAATATTTTTTACGACTCCAAACGTTATTTTAATAGATAATCATGTTTGAGATCCTGGGTATGACAGTAAACTGCATCTGGCAGCAAGGCCTCTGATTGGGAGGTTGTGAGGAGCATGGAACCACCTCTTAATTGCTGTTGTTTCCAGGTCCACCCTGACCCGGAGTGGTAGCACCTGTTAGGGGTTACAGCTATGGGCAATAGTTAACCCCCAAACTTGGGTCAAAACACTATGAAAGCATAAAAATAGACTTTTGTAGAAATATATTCATAGAAATAGACTTTTATAGAAAAATATTCAATTTTGAAGGAAAAAAATTTATAATACATTTTTGAAAGAAAAAAATACCCCTAGATTGATAGCCGCTTGGGTAAAGCAGTTACTTTAAGCTCAGCTGTGCGGATGGTGTTTCAACGTTATGCGTCGGTAAGCTGCTGGCGTGCTCCAGATTGCTCGACCCCAGGGTTACAGCTATGGGCAATAGTTAACCCCCAAACTTGGGTCAAAACACTATGAAAGCATAAAAATAGTCTTTTGTAGAAATATATTCATAGAAATAGACTTTTATAGAAAAATATACAATTTTGAAGGAAAAAAAAATAATACATTTTTGAAAGAAAAATATGATTATCAGCAATACATTCTTGAATACAAAACAAAAAAAAAACATTTTCACCTTTCTAAAATAAAAAAAAAATTAATTATTCATCAACCCTGTTTAGGATGTGGTTTCCGGCTTTCTCTTTTCCAATCTTTTCACTATTACGTAGCCCCCTGCACATCAGTGGCGTTACCGCCTTGCTCGGGGTGATACGATTAAAAAAAAAATAATAAAAATCTGACTGAATCAACATTCTCACTATAACTGAACATTCAAAAATATCTTAAACCCCCCACCTTTTTGGCATTAAATAACCCACAGAGGATAATATGTCGTTAAAACTAAAAACTAAAACTCAAAACTCATGTTTCAATAGACGTCCTGTTTGTGAACTTTGAACAGCAATTATTTAACACGGAGTAATATCCGTAACTCTCTCTCTCTCTCTCTCTCTCTCTCTCTCTCTCTCTCTCTCTCTCTCTCTCTCTCTCTCTCTCTCTCTCTCTCTCTCTCTCTCTCTCTCTCTCTCTCACTAAGCAGTCAACAGATAAAGAAGTCAATAGGAATAGAAAGTATTAATGGATATTGTAAAACTTTGCTAGATAGTGAGATACGATCGAGGTATATATATTTTAATACAGTGTAAATATTGTAGATAAAAAAAAAACACACACTCTACCTACAGACTGAGATAGATCGCTCAAAGTGGTTAATAAAGAATATGACATTTCGATCGATCGAAACAAACAAGTTGAGACGAGAATAGACTAGAGATTGGAAGTGAAGAGTTAGATGCAAACAAATAGAGATAGAAACTCTGACACCTCAACTAACCGATAGACAGATGAAGTCAGATTGAGGTAGATACGAACATGGGAACAGATAGATAGATAGATAGATAGATAGATAGATAGATAGATAGATATGCATAGAACGCGGTAAAGTCTTTAAGAGATGGAGAGTGAAGAAGCGGAGGCAGAGAGAAAGTCTATAAAAATTTGAAGGGAATGAAGACATTCGATTAAATAGAGATATATGAAGAGCTATACTAAATAAGATAGATAGATAGATAGATAGATAGATAGATAGATAGATAGATAGATAGATAGATATGAGCATACCGATGCGGAGGTCCGGTTAGGTAAATATGAACATAGAATCACACACACACACACACACACACACACACACACACACACACACACACACACACACGTACATGTATATATAGCTTTCTACAATATCTATCCGTGCCGCTATATCAGTATATTCTGATGCATTTACGAGAGAGAGAGAGAGAGAGAGAAAGAGAAAGAACAGATATAGAGAAAAATGAACTGTCATCAAGAGATTGAGAAAGGATGATAAAAAGCAGCAGCTATAGATAGATAGATAGATAGATAGATAGATAGATAGATAGATAGATAGATAGATAGATATGAACGTAGTGATGCAGAGAACTGGCTAGTTAAATATGAACATTTAGGCATATATTTACAGTCAGCTGAAAGATATAAACAGGATTCGATAAATAGATACAAACAGATTATGACAGATATGAAAAAAAGATAAATAAATACAGACAAGTAAACAGCGAGTTGGACGCCTAGATATGAGAAAAGATAAATAAGAAAAAAACAGAAACTTATCTGGTTAACTCATTCTGTATATTGTTAGGAACATATATATGTGCAGAGAGACAAGTGGAATATATAAACATACACACACACACACACATACGCACACACACACATACATATATATATATATATATATATTATGCATTACTCTTCATTAATGAATTCACTTCTTTCAGTGACTGGCGTGTGTATACATCGCTTATATATAATACGCTAAACTTTCCCTTCTCTGATTTCATGCACCTATGGCTCAAGGTTTAGCGACTCCGACTGACACCTAATCGGCCGAGTTTCGATCACGGCCAGGAGCAAGTGGATGTCTAGCCACACTGATGAGCTATGAATCAGCGAAACAGGCTTGTATTTGGGTGACGAATATATTCATATATATATATGTGTGTGTGTGTGTGTGTGTGTGTGTATATATATAGAGAGAGAGAGAGAGAGAAAGAGAGAGAGAGAGGAAGTTAGATAGAAACTAAGAAAGAAGGAAATAAAATTTAGAATGAAATGAAGAATGAAAAAAAAAAAAAAAGAAGAAAATAAAGAAAGGACAGATAAAATGTACGTTCCGGCAGTGTTTGAACCTGCGTTTTTCATGCGGAGGGACCCTGCCAAGTACGCATTTTCTTTATTAAGACTCTTGAAATGCACAAACCGGAAGACATGTATTTACACTAAATAGAATGTTTAAAGCATCAAGAAAAAATGATCAATCAAATCCGTAAATTCCTTAGAATATAAAGATATATTGTTAAACTAAAACATATTTCTAGGGGAAGAGTACATTATATTGATGATAGAGCGTTCACAATGGTAGGCAGTGAGAACACAGAGGTTAACACTTTTGCGGGACGATGGAATCTTTAAAACAGGTAACACACACACACACACACACACACACACACACACACACACATATATATATATATATATATATATATATATATATATATATATAGTGAAAAGTAAAGATTGAAAAAGCCCTCAAGAGTGTAGACATCATACTGATGCCTACACAAAACTTCGAAGTCGGCATGACCTGTTCAGTTAAGTGACAAACTTCGCCGTCACATTAATCCTATTAACACTCTATCGCTATTTCAATATCGTGCACTTTATGACAAAAACCTTCAACACTATATATATATATATATATATATAAGTTTCCTATTGCTACACCAAGCTGTAATATTGGGAATCAGAATTCATTAATAAAACCAGATAGAAATGTATCATGACGTTTAAGATTTTTTAGGTACATTTCAACCAACACTTCTTTAGAAATAATCGTCGGCAAATTAAAACAAAATACATGATAAGAAAAATTATTTAAAATTCTGTATTTAAAATTATAAGAACTAAGGAAGGGAAAAGGGAGGGTAATTAAAATAAAATAAAATAGATTTTTTCCTTAGTTAGGTAACTGCTTCCCTAAACAAGGCCAACTTATACTTTAATTATATATATATATATATATATACGATGTTCTCTAAAACGTATCTAAATGTAAACAAACCAAATTTTTAAAGAAGTAATGTTTTTTATTTATTAATTCATTTGTTTACATTTAGATAAGAAATTGAGCAGATATGACTATTTAGAGAGTCTATGACGAGAAGAATTTCGCTTAAAGGCACTATTCAACCTGAATTGATCAATATATATATATATATTCCCAGGTGCTGTAAGCGTTATTGACGGATATGCGTTGTGGTGCAGTGGATGTCGGCTCGGAGGGGAAATCCAATTCCAGTCGAATACTTTGCATTCACTTATGCACTGGTACCATTGGGAAAGGTATTAATCCGTCCCTTCCCTCCAGTTATGGGTTAAATAACTGAGGTCTGTTGTTCATGCGATCTGTGGCAGACGTCTGCACCGATTGTTTGTTATCCGAAAAGTGTGAATAGTACTACACAAGTCTTCACCACTTTTTGTGTGGTTGTCTGTGTTAGACGCTCATACGTCGAAATCGACTGGAGAGTCAATAATAATAATAATAATAATAATAATTATATATATATATATAGTGTTTAATTGTGATAATATTTAGCGCGAAGTTTGTTATTTTTCACTGGTTATTACTGATGAAATGTATTTTGGCAAGCAGGTTTTTAGCAAATCGGCATGAATCTGCTCTATTAAGGAGATAAATGTTTGTAACTATATATATATATATATATATAGATATATGGCAATGTATTTATTCTTAATCCGACATTTTTATTGCCTCAAACATGTTTATTAGTGTATACTCGTATTTGAAATAGACACCCAATTTTTATTTTTTGATTCCAGTCGGAGAGCACATTTTCTTCATTGAAATTTCTCGAATGCGCATTACAATGAATGTAGTACACTTTATTTTAAGTAAAAATAAGAATTGTCCTCTATTTCAAATACGAGTATCCACTAAGAATAACATTTCTAATAAATATATATATATATATTTTTTTTTTGTCGATCTACTTATGTTAGTTTATATATATATATATATATATATATATAAACTAACATAAGTCGATCGACAAAAAAAATTAGATAATGCAGATATTTAGGTTGATGGATATGTGGCGTTAAATGCATCAGAATATACTGAGATAGCAGCATAGATATATATCGGTAGAAGAGCTAGCTAGCTAGTCATGGGGAGGGAGAAACAAGAAGAGAGAAAGGCGCGTAAACATCTTTTGATAGAAGTTTTGTGAATTGCTGCCAGGCCGTTTTGATGCTATTTTCTCGCTGTTCAATATGATCTGATGGGAGGTTTCCGCCCTTGCCTAGTGCGTTGTGTCATCAACTTGTTTGTTGCTTCATCGAAAGTGTGAGCAACAGGGAACCAGGAGTGGGAAAGAGGAATGATAAGACAAGAAAGAAAAGGAAAGAAGCTGCTTGGAATAATAATAATAATAATAATAATAATAATAATAACAACAACAACAACAGTAATAACAATAACGACGACAATAATAAAATGTAAAAACAATGCGCAGAACTTCGCGGGAAGCAAAAAAAAAAAAAGAAAAACAAAAAAAACAAAGAAAAATCGATTTAGAAAAAGAACAGAAAAATGATGATAAAAGGTCGTGCAATGTAAAGAAGAAGAAGAAGAAGAAGAAGAAGAAGAAGAACAACAACAACAACAACAGCAAGAGCAAGAAGAAGCCGGAGGAGGAGAAGATCGTACCAAATTTGGAACATAAGAATGGCGACAAATACGAAAATATTAAAGGTGTAGAAAGACGAGCAAGGCAGAATGTCGGCAATCAGAGTATAGTATAGGCAAGAAGGGGGAAAACCATGTTAAAGAAGAGATATCAACAGGAAGAGAGAAATGTGATATACGTAAAGAAGAAGAAGAAGAAGAAGAAGAAGAAGAAGAAGAAGAAGAAGAAGAAAATATTGACAGGAAAGAAAAGGATAACAATGAGGAGATAACAAGAACAAAGATCACAATAAAAGAGGTAAAAAGGCCGTAAAAATAAAGGGGAGATCAGAGAGAAGAGAATGATGCTGATGATTAAGAAGAATTTAATGATGATGATGAAGAAGAAAAAGAAGAAGTAAAAGCAGAAAATGTTGTCAACTAGTAAACAAAAGGATAGCAGTGAGGAGGTCAAAACAACAACAAAACCCACAACAAAGAAAGCAAAAATATAGCGAAAGGTAAGGGGGGTAAGAAGAAGAAGAAGAAGAAGAAGAAGAAGAAGAAGAAGAAGAAGAAGAAGAAGAAGATAATGATGACGATGATAATGATAAAGAAATAGATAATGATGATGCAGAAGAAGAAGAAGAAGAAGAAGAAGAGAACGCAGAAGACGAAGGAGACAAAGAAAAAGAAAAAGCCAAGTAAAAGATAAGAAAGTGAAAGAAAGTAAAATGTTAAAGAAAAGAAATTCGAATTAAAATCAAGAGGGTTACTTGAAAAATAAAAGTCGAAAATGATTGAAAAAGAAGAAAAATGATAAACGCAGAATAAAAACATATAAAAAATAAATAGTGTTTATTTGTCTGGAATTCCTGGAATAATAAGTGAAAAAAAGTAATAAATAAAAAATGAAGGGAAAAGAAACTGGAAAAAAAAAAATGCATAAGAAAAGCAAAGAATTTTCTGGGTCACTGCAATTTTTGCACAAGTGAATGCATGTCTTTTAGTGTATGTATATGTTTGTGAGCTTGTATGTGATTATGCCATAATTTCATATATAAGGTGGTAGGTGTTTATATTAATGCGTCTCTGTGTGTGTGTTTATCAGTATACGAGCTAGAATCAATAATCCCGTAAATTGGCACAACTATTAGCTAAATTTTGATCTGAAATGTTCACTGCATAATGTTCGCTTTACGCCATTAATATCGGCCTCTGAATACTCTTCCCTATTTGTTATTTATTTTCATATATATAAAAAAAAGAAGAAAAAAACAAAGAACGTATTTGTTGTGTAAAAATAAATGTTCTTTTCATCTGAAGGCCATGTTTATCAATTCATTTTTTGTGTCTTTATGAGGTGATGTTTGTGTGTGCCTGTTTATGGCAACAACAAGCCACTGTATATTTTAGTGTGTAGTGTATGTATACGTAAACGTATGTATGAGTTTACTGGTGTATAGATATGTATGTAAAACTATTTAGCAGGGGACATCTATCTATCTATCTATCTATCTATCTATCTATCTATCTATCTAGTTTTGTCTACTTACCTATAGCTGCTCATTATCTATCTATGTTTACTCATTATCTTTTTATCACTCTCAATCTCTCTCTCTTTCTCTTTCTCTCTTTCTCTTTCTCTATCTATCTATCTAGTTTAGTCTATCTATGGTTGCTCATTATCTATCTATCTATCTATCTATCTATCTATCTATCTATCTATCTATCTATCTATCTCAGTCTATTCCTTATCTATCTATCTATCTATCTATCTATCTATCTATCTATCTATCTATCTATCTATCTATCTCAATCTATTCCTATCTATCTATCTATCTATCTATCTATCTATCTATCTATCTATCTATCTATCTATCTAATCTGTTCCTTATCTATCTATCTATCTATCTATCTATCTATCTATCTATCTATCTATCTATCTATCTAATCTGAATCTATCTATCTATCTATCTATCTATCTATCTATCTATCTATCTATCTATCTATCTATCTCAGTCTGTTCCTTATCTATCTATCTATCTATCTATCTATCTATCTATCTATCTATCTATCTATCTATCTCAGCCAGTTTTTATTTTGGATGTTCGAGAATTGTTATTCTTTTTCATCTCATGCCGGTCGGAGGCTGATCAAAAATAGACTTAAAAATGATAAAAGAAATACAGCCCCCCCCCCAAAAAAAATAGTAAAAAATAAACTGCATTGAGCCTTTTGCTATTCGTTTCTTTTTTAAGCATTTATTAAATTTTTGGGATAGAGTCTCTCATCATAAGAATTAATAATTTGTTTTGGCTGAAGACACAGGTCAGGAAATGACATATTTTAACGTTCAGGTTGTTTACTCGATTCTTTTCCGTCATTTTAACCTTTTTTCCCCAATTGCAAACAGTCAGTCACACACACACACACACACACACACACACACACACACACACACACACACACACACACACACGTACGTGTGTGTTAAACTCATTTATAAATAATTTTTGTTTTAGTGAGCCAAATATAATGACGAATGTATCACCCCCTCTATTAATCATATATGTCAGTTAAGAATGAATTTAGAGTAGTGATCAAAATAGACTAGTCTTTGAGCGACAATGGCAGAGTTAGTCAGTGAAGTGATACACGCTTTGGGCGATCATGTTTCGAAAGAGACATGACAAATGTGTAATAGATTATCACGCATAAGATTGCCATTGCTTTATGCAGTAGATTGGTTGACAGCCAATGCTATAAAACCCAATCTGTCCTATTATTTAACCCATAACTGGAGGGAAGAGACGGATTAATATCTTTCCGAAGGGTATTTGCGCGTAAGTGAATGCAAGGAATTCAACTGGAAATTGAACTCGGCTTCCCGATTTGTCGTTCCGACTCGATATCCACTGCATCGCAACGCACATTTTTCAAAGGCAGAGTACACAGTGGATTAAAGAGAAAATCTTCTTCTCCATAACATCGGAAGCCCATATACAACAATGATAACACAAGAAAACGTTTTGGAATTCGGTTGGTCTGTTTTACTCCACATGCCAAATTTTGAACTAAACGATTCTAAATCTTTTCGGTCACAAAAAATTCCTTGATGGGGAAAACGTTCTTTCGTGACAGTTAGATTCAGGACTTCATTGAAATCTTTTACACATCAAACACTGAGCAAATTTACTCAAAAGGAATCGAAGGACGACCTTTTTGCGCCACTGAATGTATGTTTTTAGTGTATGCACAAGTTCGTGAGCTTGTATGTGATTATGTCACTATCTTATATGTATGGAGCTACATGTTTATAAATTAATTTATTATTTTTGAAGTAGTAACATGACGAAGATACAATTGAATAAAATATAAGTGTAGTTCATTTTTTGAAGAAAAAATTGACATGCAAAAAAGCAATGCATTCAACTATATATATATATATATATATATATATATATATATATATATATAAATGTGTGTGTGTGTGTGTGTGTGTGTGTGTATGTGTATGTGTATGTGTGACGCGTTTCGTCCTATGGCTTCATCGGACTAAAGGACGAAATCCGTAATCCAAAACTTTTTCCAATTTGCCCAAAAGTTTTTTTTGATATATATAAAAATGTTTATATCATTTTCTCATACACAGACACACACATGTCTCGATTCCATCTGGAAGCAAGTGGATGTCTAGCCACACAGGCTTGTGTGTGGATGATTAATATATATATATATATATATATATATATATATATATATATATATTGGAAAAATGCGCGTATGAAAAGTAACATTCTTAAGATTATATTAAACCTGGAAAAGAACAGGATGAGTTAGTTAACCTGGAAAAGTAAAGGACAAGATATTCTAGTGAACTTAAAATTTCTTACTTAAAATATTGCAGATAAAAATATGATTTGAATGCAATATTTTAAGCAAGATTTTTTCATATAAATTTAATTCTGAAAACCGTACTCAAATATATTTTTTAAAATATATGCAATTGGTTAAAAAAGACAATAAAAATTGATTATTTATAATTAATTCTGATAATCAATTCTGATTAAATGATAAGTGATGAGCAAAGTTTGATTGACAAAAATGATAAAAGATATCATCAGAATTTAAATGTTGAAAACTGCATGCAAACATATTAAACACAAAATAAAGTTATAAAGAATAAGATTTATTATTAGAAGTGTTAGTCACTCACTTATGTAGTTATCTCCCTTTTCGGACTTCACATATTTTGATGTCACTTTTTTTTTATACTGAACCAAAATTCAAAACTTTCTTTCAATATGTAGCTAAGGAGGTGTTTTATCTAACTCTTTAAATTGTTTAAAAATTGGTTAAGAACTGAATTAGAGGTGAATCTTGAAAACCGCTTAGATTCACTCAATGTCGGACTTAAGAATATATTTAACCACTGCCGTAGTTGAATGATATATAAGAAAATATATCTAAATTTCAAAGGTTCAAATAATTTGTGTAATGAGTTGTTTTCGAGGAAATAAGTAATTATAACTTGTAAGGACTGAGAAACCTAATATCGAAACTTAAGTCATCTGTAAATTTAGAATGTTTGATATTATTTGTGCGTGTGTGTGCGCGTGCGTGTGTGCGTTTGTGTGTGTGTGCGCACGCGTGTGTGTGCGCACGCGTGTGTGCGTTTGTGTGTGTGTGCGCACGCGTGTGTGTGCGCACGCGTGTGTGCGTTTGTGTGTGTGTGCGCACGCGTGTGTGTGCGTACACGTGTGTGCGTTTGTGTGTGTGTGGATATAAAGACAAATAACGCGAATCTGGTCTTTTACACTAAGTGAAAAAAGAAATTTAAAGACCTGGGAAACGTTCTGACAAAGAATGTAAAGTGCGACATTGAGATCCGAATACACATTGGCATAGCCAAAGACGCATTTCAAAAGCTAACCAGGGCAATGGAGAGACAGTAAAATCTCATTGAAAATAAAGAAAAGGACCGCTATGTGATATCTGCCCTTCTATATGGAAGTGAATGTTGGACGATCTCATCAAGAGATGCTCGAGTCAACAGAAATGTAGTTTTACAGAAGGATGCTGAGGATACCATTGGCTGAGCATATGATCAACGATGGGGTTTTGGAGAGCATGCAAACGAGAAGATAGCTCATACTTAACATAAGGAAGTAACAGATGAGGTTCCTGGGACACGCAATTGAGTAGGAGGGCCTAGGAAACTTAATACTCACAGGACGTATAGAAAGGAAGAGAAACAGGGGAAAGCAGCGCGAGACATACTTGATAGTCCTGAGCAAATGGATGGCAGAGCAGGGTTTTGGAGAGATACGAAGAGGACAAATATTGAGAGCGACAAGAGACAGAGCCAAGAATGAGTGATCACAAAATGCCTGTCTTTCACTTTGGAAATAACAGAACGTGGTCAGGTCATTGCTCTGGTTTAAAGAAAAGCAGAAGAGCAATCATGCGGCTGTCAAAATCCCAGACATGACCTTTTCCTTAGGACGTAAGCAGGAGGAGTCGGGTGAATTGATAAGTAATTGGTTCAATGATACCAATTCTATGATCCCCTACGTCCTGAAGAGACACGGCACATGAAGAAGAAGATAGAAGACTCGATGGGGATCTTTAAAAGATTGTTTCCATTGGAATAATGAAAAGTAAGTTTCGTTTTAACGAGAAGAAAGCTCATACTTAACAGATGAAGAAGAGACAGCTAAGATACCTGGGGTACATAATAAGAAAGGAGAGCCTGGAAAATTTAATACTCACAGGACGGAGAGAAGGAAAGAGAGACACGAGAAAGCAGCGCGAGACATACTTGATAGGCCTTAGCAAATGGATGGCAGATCGGGATTTAGGAGAGGAAAGATATTGAGAGCGACAAGAGACAGAGCCAAGTGGAAGTCCATGATCGCTTATGTCTTAAAGAGACACGGCACAAAAAAAGAAGTAGTGTCATTGAAACCTTTCTCATGGAAATTGCAATTGCAATAGAATGAGTAATCACAAAATGCCTGTCTTTCACTTTGGAAATAACGAAACGTGCTTAGGTTATTGAAGAAAAGCAGAAGAGCAATCATGCGGCTGTCAAAATCCTAGACATAGCCCTTGCCTTAGGATGTAAGCAGGGGTCGGGTGGATTGATAAGTATTTGGTTCAATGACACCAAGGACTTTCAAACTGACCGTCTTCAATGCCTGAAGCAATAAGACCAAAGACTAAAGCGTCATCATCTTCATCATCATCATTATCTACCAGGTTTTGAAAGTTACTCTTGCACTATTTTTGGCCTTATCCCAAAATCATTGGCAGAACTCAAATGTCAGGTAAAAATACATGAACTGCTTTTATTTTTTGGCACTCATACGGGAGAATCAATTAATATATATATTAACTTATTTATAAATGGAACTTTGTCTGTGGGTGTGTGTGTCTGTGTGTGTGTGTCCGTTAACGAAACGGCTGAACTGATTTTCTTGAAAATTTACACATCTGTACTATAAGCGTCTGCGAGTGTTCTTAGCTAGGTTTTGTGTTGAGGTACCCCCGATAAATATCGAAAATCGATAATCGAAAAAATCGGGTTATAGAAGGAGTGGTCCGATTTTAATCAAATTTGATACAATCATAGACAACGACATAAAAAACAATATTCACCAGGAAATACCAGGAAATCAAAATTGGACTTACATCCATTCATTTTTCATTCAGTCTACAGTTTCGCTTTAACTGGAAACAACTATTGTTTTTTAGTCTTTTGTGCCAACGTCCAAAGAGTCTGAACTCCAGGACCATGGATTAGTTTTAAAGCTTTCATTACACCCGAGCAACGCCGGGCTATAGTGTTAGTATATATATATATACTAAATCCAAAAGGATTATCAGTTAGGTAAATCCCAAAAACCCGATCATATAAATATTAATTTCATTAATATTAAAATAGATCAAGGTGGAGGGCTCGATGCAAATATTACATTATATATATATATATATATATATATATATATATATATATATATATATATATATATATATAAACCCTCTCTATAATGAATATTTCATTTAAAAGTAAATGGTAAAATATTTTCATTTACATTGTTTGGACTGTTTTCCTTGTCTTTCTTGTCATATTCACGACGTTTATTCACGATCCGAACTTCCTTCTACTCTGATCATATTTCACATCCAACCAACACTTGCAAAATCAAACGGTATCAAGGAATGAATGATGGAAGCAGGTTTTTGTTGAAACTGGAAGCTTCTGGAAGTCCTGAACCTGCATGTTGGCGGCGAATTTAGTCATCAACGCCATGATCATAAAGGAATCGATGAAATTGTATTCTTAAATACAAGATAATACATCTATATATATTTAGGCGCACTAATTAATTGACAATGTGAGATAGATTAATAGTATGAGTGTAGGGGCTCATATGTCTGCTTATGTTAACTGGGCGATAGGTGAGAAGTTAAATTAACGTTTGAATAAATGTTATAAATTAAGGTTATTATACATTTTTTATAAAGAATTAATGGATTTATTTTTAATCGGATATTTTCTTTTCTTCAAACGTTATTATAGCGGACATTCCCCATTTGCAATAGACGATTGAGCATAAAGAACATAACAGGTTCGATCCCAGCCGACAGGGTCCTCATAATATGATGATATAAGTTTTTTAAAGCTTTCGGCTCACATGAGCTATCTTCAGAGAGTTTACAAGAACGTTAACATAAAACCATCCACCTTGTGAACGTCCGTGTAACCTTTCTGAAGATGGCTCATGGGATCCGAAAGCTTAGAACCAACTTCATAAAAAATCATCCAAATGTTGGAGAATTTTTGTCTTTATTTTCAACTGATATTAAAGCCAAAATACGATGTTTAGAACGGCTCATGATTAAACATAATAGACATTCATTGTTTCTTATATTTAACAGTATATGTTTAGAAACTTATCTGCTTCCTCGATACACTATATATATATATATATATATATATATATATATATATATATACTAGCTGTATAACCCGGTGTTGGTCGGGCTTTTTTTTTTAGTGGTTAGGTTATGTTGAAATTAGAACTAAGAACGATTTGAAGTAGCATAGAAACGATGCAGACATTCGTAGTTCTAAGCATTGAACAAAGTGCTGTCCGTAGACTTGAAGAACTTTGCTTTCGCCCAGTGCTTACCGATAACTAGCAGAATGGTAGGAAAGCTATTTCAGAATGGTAGGAAAGCTTGTTTTCACATCCGTTCGTAGCAATAAACACGCCTCCAATTAAAGCACCAAGTCGTAAAACGACGCCCATTACCACTTTGGCAGAGGTGCTGATATACCAAATCATGCTATCGGGCAACGCGCACATATATAAACCATAAATTAAAACAGACAGATATCATCAGATTGTAAAACGGCGCCCACTATCACTAACAAAGATGCAAAAAAGCCAAATCCTACTATCGGTCAACGCACACATATGTAAACCATAAACACACACAAGCATACATGCTTAAACACACTTACAGGTACACACACACACACACACACACACACACACACACACACACACACAAACACACACTACAATTAACGACAGCAGTAGCAGCGAAGGATGATCATTCGTTGAAAGGCACGAGTGGGCGTGAAAACAAGCTTTCCCACTATATTCTGAAGATGAGATTTTGATCTCGAAACATTAATGAATAATAAATAGGTAATACCCAACACTTTATTTCCCTTCCTTTATTTGACTAAATGCATTGTGATAGTCTTCAAGATTTACGCATACATATTTTTGTAAGTATTTGATAACACTACTATATCAAACTTTGTCCTTTTTCAGGAGAAGTCACTATTTGTTACTTTTGAAGTCGTCATTGAACAATAAAGTGTCAGTTTACCTGGAAAAAGACAATGCAGTTATTAGTAAGAAGAGTTCAAATTAATGCATGCAAGAGTTCACAGCTCTCGCGTCACTCCTTCATATTCTTCCTATGAAGTTTTCAGCTCCACCCTCGTCATAAAAATTAGAACAATAGGAAAAAGAAAAAAAAGAAGAAAATAAATTGCAGAGGACCTATTCTCATTCAAGAAGCTGTCCATCTGAGTCATTATGATTGGCATCTAGTGCAAGAAGCACATCATGCATTTGCATTTTCGGCGTTAGTGAAAGAGAGTAAAAGGGTGGGAGCTTGAAGCCAATCTAGTAGCACATGTAAATACATGTGGTCAGGGAACCAGGAACAAAAGCTTATCAGAGCAGCTACAATGGAAATACTTGTAGAAAAGACAGAGGGAAGCCACATCATGTTGGTGAGAAAGTGACTGAAGGCAGGTTGCCAAGTCAGGATCGATTATATTGCAGATCCTCCTTTAAAAGGAGTCTTGTATATATGACATGCTACAAAGGACCTATTCACATTCAATGACGTCAGCATGGGTAAACCAATCCTAGTTGTATGCAATCTCCCAAAGAATTATAAAAGATTGTAGAGAGTTATCTGAATACTACTCTAGTTATGTGAGAAACCTTTACCTTTATGCGTTGATCAAATCAGTTTTTGAAAATCCAAACAGAATTATCTTTTACAGTAAGACAAGTTAAAAGAAAAATGACTAATTTTTTTTAGCATTTAACTCTAGCTGAACAATTTAATGTCAATTAAATATTATGCACAAGTAATGAGTCTAACACTGTAAATAATAATAATAATAATAATAATAGGATGAAAAAACTTGCCTATTAATTGATATGGCTTGTCCAGCGGATTGTAACATAGCAATCAAGGAATTTGAAAAACTGTCAAAATATAAAGACCTGGAAATTGAAATAGAAAAAATGTGGAAATTGAAAACAAGAGTCGTGCCAGTGATAGTAGGTGCACTTGGAATGATAAAAAATGGGACAAAACAACACATTGAAGGAGTCCCTGGAAACCCCAGTTTAAGAGATATGCAAAAAATTGTCTTATTAAGTAAAGCCCACACACTCAGGAGAACTTTGTCTATGTAATGCTAGGGATGATGGGGGAGATAGAAAAAACATGAAATGGAGCCATAACAACACGCCACGACCTGCCTTAGGTCTTCCCGCAGACTTGGTTGGTAGTGGGACCATAGCAGAAATCGAAATATGTTGAAAAGTGACATAATAATACTAAACGTGCTAATAAACCCAACGTTGATAAAGTTAATACTCATCGGTGGTTACGTGCATCTGGATTAAAGTCTGAAACTGAAGGTTTTATTCTTGCTGCGCAAGACTAAAGTCTTTTCACTAGGAACTTTCAGGCACTTTAATGTGGATCCAAAATACAGGTTCTGTGATAAATACCAAGAAACAATAGACCATCTAATCACAGGATGTTCTGTCAGTCAGTCAGTTAAGTGCCATACGTGATACACGCTTGGGCGATCATGTCTCGAAAGAGACATGACTGACTGGGCAGAAGATTATCCCGCAGTAGGTTGCCATTGCTTTCTGCGGTAGATTGGTTGCCGACCAAGGCTATAGAACCCAATCTGCCCTGCTATTTAACCCATAACTGGAAGGAAGAAACAGATTAATACCTTTCCCAAGGGTATTTGCGCGTAAGTAAATACAATGGATTCAACTGGAATTCGTCCTCGGCTCTCCGGTTTCTCGTTCCGAGCCGATATCCACTGTACCACAACGCACATCCTGGATGTTCTGTACTTGCCCCAAATAAATATAAAAATCGTCACGATAGAATGGGGCAATATTTACACTGGACAATGTGCAAACACTATGGAAAATATGTAAACAAACACTGGTATGAACATCACCCAGCATCGGTTACAGAAATAGAAGATATCACTATTCTATAGGATTACACCATCTACACAGACAGAAAAATTGAAGGAAATAGGCCGGACATTATTGTTAAAAACCAAAAAGAAAAAACTTGCTTATTGATATGGCTTGTCCAGCGGATTGTAAGATAGCAACCAAGGAATTCGAAAAACTGTCAAAATATAAAGACCTGGAAATTGAAATAGAAAAAATATGGAAATTGAAAACAAGTATCATACCAGTAATAGTGGGTGCACTTGGAATGATAAAAATTAGAACAATAAAACACATTAAAAGAATCCCTGGAAACCCCAGCTTAAGAGAGACACAAAAATTGTTTTGTTAAGTACAGCGCGCACACTAATGAGAACGTTGTCTATGTAACTCTAGGGATGTTAGGGACATATGAAAAAACATGAAATGGAGCCATAACAACATACAGCGACCTGCCTTAGGTCTTCCTGTAGACTTGGTAGGTAGTGCGACCATAGCAGAAATAGAATTATAATGAAAAATGACATAATAATTACGAGGAAAGTGCTATCTGCTTAAGGAGATTTACTATTCCTCGATATCCATCGACAGATACTTCTGTTTTTATGATGTAAATAATAACAATAATAATGAGGAAAGTTCGAAGTGCATGAAAAGACTTACTGTCACTGATAAGCAAAAAAAAAAATATGTAAAAACGCTAATGTATAAAATAAAATAATAATTGACAGAAAAGTGCATTGTCAGGGAAAATGTGTTTATTAACTATTGATGTTTAGTGCTATGATGAATTGATTCAGTACAAAGTGAGTACTTCTGCCATTTCTTCGATAACTTGTTTTTTTACGCTTCGAGTAAAATCCTGATAATTGTTTCTGTCTTAATTCAAACTCTGCTTAATGCCGCCTGTAAACGCATGAGAATAAAATGTACAAGTAATGGCGGAGATTAAGAAGAAAAACCGAAAAGAGTGAAGAATATAAACGGAAAAAAAAGCGAGAAAATTACGAATGAATTAAAAAAAAAGAAATAAAAACGAAGAAGGTTCTAAAAAGATAAAAGAAAAAAGAATACGAAAAAAGAAAAGAGAATAGGAAAAAGAGAAAAGGAAGAAAAGAGAAAAGTGAAAAGATTAAAAGAGAAAAGAGAAAAAGAAAAGAGAAAAGAAAAGAGAAGAGAGAAAAAAAGAAAGAGAAAAAAGAAAAAGAAAAGAGAAAATGAAAAAAAGAGAAAAAGAAGAAAAGAGGAAAGAGAAAAAATTAAATAAAAATAAAAAATAGAAATAAAAATAATTGAGAAATATTTTTTAAAAATGGTAAAATTTTTTTTTAAAAATACATTTTAAGGTGATGAAGATCAAATAAACAGTATCAACATTGAATTAAAATTAAAATTAAAATTAAAATTAAAATTAATTTTTTGTTTTATCTTTACCTCCTTTTCAGATTGGATCAGTAGCAGTTTTCCATAAAATCTTTCGAATTCGTTATATTTGGTCTGACTACCGTTTCCCTAGTGTACAGTCCTTGAAGAAGACAACGACTTGAATATAAGAATTGTCTAAATAAAATAAGCCTAATTGATTAAAATAGTGAGGTAATATTATTATAATATCTTGACAACTGAACCTCAAATCTCATTAAATAGATCCCCTTAATTGGAATATTTTACTAATTTCGTCGAGTTGACTGCCTAGAGAGACATATATATACATGCACACTATTCCTGGGTGTAACAATAAACTACAACCGGCAGCATGGTATCTGACTGGGAGATTATAGATTTTGAGGAGCGTGGAGTCACCTCATAATTGCTATTGTTCCCTGGTCCACTAACAGGCAGCAAGGCATCTGATCGAGAGATTGGAGCTTTTGAAGTGTGTGAAGCCACATTTTAATTGCTGCTGTAATCCCCAAAATGTACCAGCTGTCAAAAAAGATTAAGTGTCAAGCGTATACTTTTAAAGTGTACAAACCTAAATAGAGTGCGAAAGAGGTATTACTAAACAAATAGTTTGAAAAAAAAAAAAAATTTATGAAAACAAGACCAAGCAGGATACCCGAATTCTTAAAAGAAATTGGAATGTACTCAAAAATATGACTGGTTGAATACTATTTCACACGCACATAGACATATGTATTTCTACCAACTTGCTATATATTCCAAGACTTAGTTCTACCGAATGTGCGTTTGCAAATCTTGTATATGTAATATATATCCATACAATGTATGTAGGCTGGATTTGGCTTCAGATAACCCGTGGTGGTTGGTATGCCATAAAATCTAAACAGCCAAATTAAATATATACATTTTTATAAAATATTTTATTAATTTAAAATGTATTTAATATATAAATTTATTAAATGTATGAATTTGTTTAAATATATGAATCTGTTATATATGGTAATTTGTTGAATGTATAAACTTGAAATTATTCTTAAACTTTTGCTCGATTTTTAATAATTCGATTCGGCGTTAAATGACCCATGATAGGTTGATACGCTGTCAGACAAAACAACCAACCAACCAACCCACCCAGGTTTACCCTGGCCCAGTATGGTAGTACCTATTAGGGTCACAGTTACGGGTAAATCCTGAATTCCGGAACAAAAACAAAACACTGTGAAAGTATAACAAATATTTTTATAGTAAAAATACCAACAATACATTTTTATATAAAAAATACCAACAATATATATTCATAGTAAAATTATCAACAATACATTTTTATTGTAAAAATATCAGCAATACATTTTTATAGGAAAAACACCAACAATACATTTAATAGTAAAAATACCAGCCATACATTTAATAGTAAAAATACCAACAATACATTTAATGGTAAAAATACAAACAATACATTTTTATAGTAAAAATAACAGCAATACATGTTTATAGTAAAATTACCATCAATACACCTTTATAATAAAAATACCAGAAATACATTTTATATAAAAAAATACCAACAATATATATTCATAGTAAAATTGTTAACAATACATTTTTATCGTAAAAATACTACCAATACATTTTTATATAAAAAATTGCTACCAATTTTGTGACCTTAAAAACACGCCACCCCTGATTAGAAAGAGGAACTTGATTCTCATAAATACAATCTCTTTGTTTTTAAGGAATTTTGCGAGGCTGATAATTCATAAAGAAACATATGGTGTTTTCCTTTTTTCTACCAAAGTTAGACAATTTCTTACGACATTTGAATACGAAGCATGAAGGCATGGATAATTAAAAACGTCTCGAGTAAAGTTGATTTTCCCTTTTTTGACACTTATTGGCAAAAGGATTGAAAAAAAAAATTCCAGGTGCGAAAACGACCACACACAAGCAAAGCAGGAAGAAGACGGGGTTGATCAAATGACCAATGAGGAAAAAGCCCAGATATGATTTCGGAAAAGTTGGAGACACGTTCCACGCTACTCGGCAGTAGTAAAAGAACTCACGCAGGAGAAAAAAAAGACGAGGTTCATCAGGTGACCAAAAAGTGAATCCCTGATTGGTCATTTGGAAATGCTAGCGTACCCAGAGTGCATCACACTCAACCCCGCTGAATGCAAGGCTCAATATAAGCCAGAGTCGGTGAGTTTTCAGACAGTTGAATTTGGGAGTTTTAGAATTTGGAGTTAGAGTTAAACCGGTACGCGTCGAGTTAGTACGTGAGACGTGTTGTCACGGGACTGCTTGCATTAGAAGAACGTCCAACTTTAGCCTGGTGTCAGAGTAACCAACTTAGATAAAGCGTTATATTCCATAGAAGCCGTAGGGTGGAATTATAATTGTCTATATGCAAAAGTGATAAACTCACACCCGAATACTGTACCGAATAGAATATATATAAACTAGCAGTATAGCCCGGCTTTGCTCGGGTGTAATGAAAGCTTGAAAAGTAAGCCATGTTCCTGGAGCTCAGACTCAGCCTAATGAATATTTGTGTGAAGTTGGTGAGAATCGGATAAAAATTGTGTATTTGTATAAAGGATAAACAGACACACACAAAAACATCTTGCCTTATATATATATATATATATATATATATATATATATATATATATATTGATTTTCTGCACTATTGTAAGAACTGACACCTAGAAACTTCTGAATATCGTTTATTATGTCTTTGTCTATGAGTGTATCAAATTTGATTAAAATCGGACCATTTCTTCTCTAACCCAATTTTTTCGATTATCGATTTTCGATATTTATCGGGGGTACCTCGACACAAAATCTAGCTAAGAACACTCGCAGACGCTTATAGTACAACTGTGTAAATTTTCAAGAAAATCGGTTCAGCCGTTTTGAAGGCTCTAGGTAACGGGGACACACACACACACACGCACGCACGCACACACACACACATGCACTCACACACAGACAAAGTTCTATTAATAATTTAGTCTAGATACTGTATTTTTAATTTTACAAGGATCTTTTTCTTATTGTAGCTCTCAGCTCTGTCTGAATCATCAGTGCAGTGGATTTCAACGACTTTCGGCCCAGTCCGGCATTGTGATCAAACAAACACCACGTGGACAGGGCCGAATTTGGAACGAAGTGATCGACTATCAATCGGCTGTTGAGATTTTGGTAGTCGACGCAAAGAATAAAAGCACATCAGCATTAAATGACCTATAAATAGTTGATATGCCGTTAAACAAACAAATCAAATCAGCAAACGCGCACACCCGCGCACGCGACGGCAGTCAGAATCATAGAAGCTTTGTAAACTCCACGACCATTAGTTGCAGAGTATGCTCTTCACCAGGGATTTTTGAATTCAGGTTTTCTTTCGCCTAGACTGGCTACCCTCCAAGGCTGAAGAAGCCAGTTTGCTCTATCATTTTACCAATATTTGAATGTTTTGAATTCAAAGTTGTCCTTCTCTGAGACCGGTTGTCACCCAACGCTTTAGGACCCTGTCTATCCTTCTATTTACCATAGCTGGTGAAGACATGGATTCGGACCTTTCCTAAGGTAAATGCAACGAATCCAACTTGAATTCGAACTCGGATCTCCATTCCTCAATACAAGCTGCTATCCATTACTCCACCATGCCTCCAGCATTACTAATTTATCTACCACTAATTGCATTTTTTAATATAATTTCTTATTGATGGCCGATTGCAGAGCCGAGTTCGAATTCCAGTTTAATTTGTTGCATTCACTTACGCACTAATACCCTTAGAAAAGGTATTAATCCGTCTCTTCCTTCCAGTTATGGGTCAAATAACAGGACAGATTGGGTTCTATAGCCTTGGCTGGCAACCAGTCTATCGCAGTAAGCAATGGCAGCCTACTGCGGGATAATCTTCTGCCCAGTCAGTCATGTCTCTTTCGAGACATGATCGCCTAAGCGTGTATCACGTATAGCACTTAACTAACTAACTATTTTAATGAAATTATTAGTAGTTAATCTTACAATTTCTTTTCATTCATTTTTCGCCGGCCGTAATTACCAGCACATTATGAGAATTTATCAATTGTATTTATTCAACTGTTTTATTCGAGTCGAAGACTTCCTCCAGAACAGTGTGCCCAGTAAACGGTGGACAATTTAATAAAAACTTACCCAAATATCAGGACTTCCATTTTCAGGGGCAATAAATAAAAATCCTAAATGAGTCACGAGAAGAAAAAATGGATGGCGATAATCCAAAGTCTGTAATCTTATTGTTGCTGTTGCTGTTACTCAGCTAATTGACATTCGCCATATACGCTTGGGTGATCATGTCTCTTTCGAAACATCACTGACTAGGCAGAGTATTTTCCCACAGTAGGTTGCCATTAGTTTCTACGGTAGACCCGTTGCTATAGAACCTAATCTATCCTTCTATTTAACCCATAGCTGGAGGGAGAAGTGATGGATTTATACCTTTCCCTAGGGTATTTGTGCATAAATAGAACCTAATCTATCCTTCTATTTAACCCATAGCTGGAGGGAGAAGTGATGGATTTATACCTTTCCCTAGGGTATTTGTGCATAAATGAATGAATCTAACACGGCCCTTTGATTTCTTCTAGCCGATATCTATTACACCGCAACACACATCCTGTTCCTGTTTAATAAGCTTAATTTATTTTGGGTTGCCCTCTCGGTATAACCTAGAATATATTAGCTGCATCTTTTTGCATTGATAAAAAAACACTTAAAAAGGCCACTCATGGAGTGAATACTCGTTGATTCATGTATATACGACCTACATCTATCTATCTATCTATCTATCTATCTATCTATCTATCTATCTATCTATCTAAATATGAGCAATGATTACCTATAGAGCCAAGTATAAAAATGACCAAAGGTTGACAACAACAATTAAGATGTGGTTTCACGCTTCTCAAAACCTGTAATATCACATTCCGATACCTTGCTGCCAGATGTAGTTTATCGTTATACCAAGGAATAGCACTGTAGTGGAAAACATCACTTGGCTTGGAACCAGTATCGCACTGACGATGACGTCATATCTGCTGTTGATGACATTTTTACTAACAAAACGAGGAATCTTTTTTGAACAGCCTGGCGCCAGTTCACCTGGACAGAAACAATGCATTTATTAATAATAATCGATTGAAATTAATGCCTACAAGGTTTCACAGCTCTAGCATCACGCCTATGAACTGTTCAGTCCACCCTATTAGAGCCATGCCAAACGGACATTAATTACAGTCTCTGGGAGAGGGCGCATCATTTAGTTTGATTAATAGTCGAACAATACTAGTATGATAAAAGAAGATTGGTCATGATGACGTGTGGTTTCCTGCTAGCATAATCCTCAGCACCTTCCGAACAGTTTCATCAACCGTATTTTATTCAAAAGTTTTGGGTCAATACGTGGTATTGTTTTCCAAGCTCTTCCCAAATGGTAAAGCTTGCTGGGATGATTTTCCGAGTCCAACATTATAATGAAGTTACTGCTCTGAAAAATCGACCATGGCGACATTCAACCCGGGTCTAATGGTCAAATCGTTGCTATTGTAATTGCTTGAATGTTTGCATAGAGCAATGTTAAGAATTGAATACAGCTCGACAACATCCATTACGAAAAGTGATGTTTTACGAGCCTTATAAGTCGGGTAGATATCAATTTGTTTTGCTTTTACGACACTTTTCTACACTTGTGCGTTGTGGTTCAGTGGATATTGGCTCGGAACGAGAAATCAGGGAGCCGAGTTCAAATTCCAGTTGAATTCATTGCATTCACTTACGTGCAAATAACCTTGGGAAAGGTATTAATCCGTCTGTTCCTTCCAGTTATGGGTTAAATAACAGGACAGCTTGAGTTCTATAGCCTTGGCTGGTAACAAATCTACCGTAGAAAGCAATGGCAACCTACTGTGGGATAATCTTCAGCCCACTCAGTCATGTCTCTTTCGAGACATGATTGCCCAAGCGTGATTCACGTATGGCACTTAACTGACTTCTACACTTGAACAGGCTATGAACAAGATGCGTTCTAGTGCAGTGGATATCGACTTGAAATGAGACATCGGAGAGCCGAGTTCGAATTTCGGTAGAATTCGTTGCATTCACTTACGCGCAAATACCCTTGGGAAAGGTATTAATCCATCTCTTCCCTCCAGCTATGTGTCAATTAACAGAATATATTGGGTTCTATAGCCTTAGTCGGCAACCAGTCTACGGCAGGATGTAATGACAACCTACTGTGAGAAAATCTTCTGCCCAGTCAGTAATGTCACTTTCGAGACATGATCGCCCAAGCGTGTATCACGTATGGCACTTAACTAACTGATAAAAAAGATAATGTTGGCACTTTGTAATGGTTAGCAAGCTTGTCTCGCTGGATCAGTTACAATTGATTTAGATCCTCACTGCCTTGTGTCACTCTTGTGTCACTTCTAAGCTACACTTAGTAAATTGCTATAAACAAAATAAAACTTGAAATGTTCTCGTCCCAACTAAGATTCCCTTTCAAAAGAATTCTGATGAGTGCTCTTTTATCCGGATTCTGATGAACAGAGCGCGCAGCAGAATCGCCCCAAAGATAGGACAGCAACAATACGGATTCGTTAAATGTACCGGAACGAGGAATGCGATATTCATGCTCAGAATGCCATCTGAACGAGCAATACAAATGCTGAAGGATCTTTATCTGTGCTTTCTAAACTACGCAAAGGAGTTTGACAAAGTAAGACACAGGGACTTGATAGAGATGCTTGACAACCTTGACAATTTTGGAAAAGACATTAGGATAATCAAGAACCTATATTGGCAGCAAACCACTAGTGTACAGATAGGAGGTGAACACAGCAGGTATACAAAATTAGAAAGGGGCGTAAGTCAAGGATGTGTTTTCTCACCGGATCTTTTCAACCTGTACAGCGAAGCAATTATGAGAAAAACAAAAGCTTTGCCAGGATTCGTCATTGTCAGCCATAATCTCAACAATATCCGATACGTGGATGACACGGTGCTGATAGGAGACACGGAAAGGAAAATGCAGGACCTTCTACAGAAGTTAGCAAAATAAAGTGAAAAGAAAGAGTTGAGCATAAACCGCAAGAAAACTGAATGCATGGTCATCAGCAAAAAGAGGAGACCGATATGCCAACTGCAAGTTGGAGGATCTAAATTAAAACAAAAAATTCAAATACTTGGGAAGTGTTTTGACAGAGGATGGAAAATGCGACACGGAGATCCAAGGACGTATTGGCATGGCCAAAGATGCATTTCAGAAGCTAAGCAGAGTACTGAAAGACAGGAAAATCTCATTAGAAACAAAGAAAAGAGTGATGGATTGCTACGTGATATCTATCCTTCTGTATGGAAGTGAATGCTAGACGATCTCATCAAAGATGAAGAAGAGGCGTGAGGCAGCAGAAATGTGGTTTTACAGAAGGATGCTGAGGATACCATGGACAGAGCACGTGTTCAACAATGAGGTGTTGTAAAGGATGCAAACGAAAAAAAATCTGATAATAAATATCAGGAAGAGAAGAATGAGGTTCCTGGGACACATAATTAAGAAGGAGGGCCTGGAGAACTTGATACTCAAAGGTCGGATAAATGGAAGAAGAGACAGGGGAAAGAGACGTACTTGTTGGGTCTTAGAAAATGGTTGACGGAGAAGAGATACCAAGAGAAAAATTACTGAGAGCGACAAGAGACAGAGTCAAGTGGAAGTTCATGATCACCTACGTCCTGAAGGGACACGGTACAAGAAGAAGAAGAAGAAGAAGAAGAAGAAGAAGAAAAAGCTCTTTTGAAAAGTGGGCTGAACCGAGAAATTCTTAGCAACCCTTTAATCAAATTTCTTTTACGGAAAATGTGACACCGACGTCTGAACGCGTATTGGAATCGCGAAATGTGTTTTCCAGAAGCTAAACAAAGTATCAAGAAACAATAAACAATGAAATGAGTGTTCATCTGCTATGTAGTATCGGTTCTTGTACACGGCATTAGATGCTAGCCAGCTTTCTCTGATGAAGAGGAGACGATACAGTAGAAATGTTGTTTACAAGATGAATGATGTAACTAACTTCGACGGAGTATATAAGTAACGCGGAAGTTTGAAAGAAAATGGTCACTTGTAATAAAATAAGAAATGGATAGTTGAAACGTTTTTGGTAGATAACAATAAAAGAGAGCTTAGAGAATTTGACACTCACAGGACATATTGAGGGTAGTCTTGGGTGTAACGATAAACTATATCCGGTAGCAAGGCCTCTGATCGGGAGATTAAAGATTTTGAGGAGCGTCGAAATACCGATTATTTTCTGTTGTTTCTAGGTCCACCCTGACTCGGGGTGGTAGTCCCTGTTAGCGTCACAGCTATGGGTAAATAGTGAATCTCCAAATAAAAGCAAAACACTATGAAAGCAAAAATACCAGGAATATATATTTCTATGCAATCTTTTTAACATCATTACCTACTTATAGTAAAATGACTAGCAATACAGTTTATATGTAGTGGGAGGCATACAATATGGTCCTCTAGCTATTTCTGAACAAGAATGACGTCACTCATAACATCTATATGAATTCTTCGATCTGATGAGATTAAAGATTATGACTCGAACTAATGCTGAGATTTTTCTGGGCGAGATTGGCTCCATTCATGACATTCATATTTGTTGGGGAGCACCCCTTTTTGCACATAAGAATGGACCTACCTGATGTGTACATATAATCCTGCCTATACAGAGAACGGCAGTGGTTCACATAGAGTTAGTAAGGAGTTAGTTGGTCAGTAAGTTGGTGCACATTAAGTTGGAGTATTTTGGATATAGACTCATTACCGACTTACTTCTTCACTACAAAACTGTATATATTGTTTCTACTAATAGTATTTCTAGTATTCCTGAATTGACTAACCCGTGTTCCAGTTTATATATTTTTGTTCAATATAACTTACATTTTCTATCTCCATATCTGTTTTTGTTATTTATTCTCTTGTGTGGTTTCTTAACAAGAATCCACAACAATATTAAAGTTTCTGATTTGATGTGGTTGGGTGAGGCTATTTAAGAACGTAACTCGAGTTTTTAAGTTAATGTTTTGATTTGCAGGAACCTGCACTGTTCGGCGAGACTACCCTTAGCGCAGCCTACTCAATGTTCAATTTTCTTATCATATTTAGCCTGTGCTAAATTTGTTATACATGATGCAGGCACCTATAGAATATGCGTTGTGGTGCAGTGGAACGAGAAATCAGCGAACCGTGTTCGAATTCCAGTCGAATTCGTTTAATTCACTCATGCACAAATACCACTGGGAAAGGCATTAATCCGTCTCTTCTATCCAGCTATGGGTAAAATTGTAGTGCAGATTGGGTTTTGTAGCCTTGTTTGGCAATCATTCTACCGCAGAAACTAATGGCAACCTACCACGGGAAAATCTTCTGCCCAGAGACATGATCGTCAAAGTGTGTATCACGTATGGCACTTAACTAACTGATTTAGACACCGAGGTATCTGAAGTGTTTCCTATTGATTAATTTCATATTTTGAATCTTTGGTATGCGTCGCCTCTTGTTTCATTCCCATGAAGGCCATGCCAAATATCAGCCTTGGGATAACCAGCTAATTATTTGGTGAGTAACAGGCAAACAAACTAAATTGTGTAAAAAAGAGAAAGAAGGAACAAAAGTAGTTGAAAGAGAAGAAGAGAGAAAAGAAAGGAGATAACTGGAAAAAAAAACAAACTAGAGGGCTGAAACCATTTGGAAAGAATAAGCATTTAAATAATTTCTGTACGCAATTAGTCCCCTTCTATTTGTTTGGTTGTTTTTGATTAATAGTTTATTAATTTCTATAGGTTATTTCATGCTGAAATCTAAATATTTTCTACGCAATTTTATTTTAGTGAGAGACAATAATGGTTTCAGTAATACAAGTAGTATTAATTCGGCCATACATAGAGAAGGGTTTGGTTCATAGCCTTTTCAAAGGTACTTAGGCGGAAGTGAAAATAACGAACTCAACTGGAATTGGAACACTGCTGTCTGATTCACAATTCCGAACCGTTATCCGTTACATCACCCGGACATCTTAGCTTACCGCTTCCGGTATTACCAAGCGATTATCTATCTAGGTACTGACCAGGTTTGATATTGCTTAACTATGGGAATCGTATAAGAGCCGGTATGTGCCTATAAACCTAAAACCAAAGACAAGATATCTCTTGTTTTCACTAAGGTAAAATTTAAAGTATCCCGTCCGCCATTTTAATGAAACATCTATTATAGAGAGGGGTTATAAATAAATGTTTTAATAAAATCTTCCGTTTTAAATAAGTTCAAGTATTTATGCTTGACATCTGAGATCTGATGATTTGGGAACAAAGCTAAAATTAGTGAAAGAGTTTCAAGATGAGGTGGTTTGTAATGATAATGATTATCCTTGCTATTAAGTTTTCAGATATTGAAGACGGCCAGTTCAAAAAGTGCTTTTTGTTATTGAACTAACTAGCTCTTTGATTGGAGTGCATCTTTCGTAAGGTTTTGTATGAGATGTCGACAGTCGAATGATTGCTCTTCTGTTTGTCTTCAAACCAGAGTATAGACATAGATTCATTTATAAATCGAGGCTTACGGCCTATCACGTTGAATACACGGGTTCTCGCTCGATCACCGAAGTTGAGCCTGGTCAGTACTTAGATGGGAGACCGCTTGGGAATACCAGGTACTGTAAGTGTATAGTGACGGATGTGCGTTGTGGTGCAGTGGATATCGGCTCGGAAAGCGAAATTGGTAAGCCGAGTTCGTTTTCCAGTTGAATACCATTCATTCACTTAAGCACTGGTACCCTTGGGAAAGGTATTAATCCGTCCCTTCCCTCCAGTTATGTGCTAAATAAGAAGCGTAGGGGCTTGGGGGGATTTCTTTCAACAACTTATAAATTGCCATTGATAAGTTGGTTGGTTTGTTTTTATTGCAAATCAACCTCGGCGGGTCATTTAATGCCAACTCAATTTTATTGATCGCTGGTAATACCTTTTTCTTTCAACAATTTATTGTTGTTTTTATATATGTTTTGTGTCTAGTAATACTTTTTTTTCCTTTTCGAGTATCAAGATTCATTGGGATTTTTGATTTGCCATAAAAACAAGCCAACTTATCAATGGCAATTTTTACTTGGAGCATGTGGTAAAGTGGCGGTTATCTTAGCGGAATTTGGAATCAGCGACGCTCGTGCATTTATAGAATTTGGGAAAAGTAGAAAAGTATCTTCCATCGGCTCCTTCACCATTCAGCTTTGAGTCACAGCAGAACCTAGGAGAAAATCTAGTTTGAATAATGTTAATACAAGAGAGTTAAGATAATACACTGAAATTTGTAAGAGCAACGATTTCTTTTATTTCCTAAAAAAAAAAGATAGCATAAATATTACTATATAAGAATAAGTTTGTGGGGGCCACGATTTTCTACGTCGTAAAAGGATATTTCATAAGAAGTTAATATATGAAAGTTAAGGTAATACACGGTATTTTGTGATGTTCTCTATTTCCTACGTCCTAAAAGGAGATGGCGTAAAATGTTACTATATGAGTGTTAAGGCAATGCACAGAAATTAGTATGGGCTTCGATTTCCTACGACCTAAAAGGAGATTTCATAAAAAGTTACTTTATGAGAGTTAAGGTAATACACGGAAATTTGTCAGGTCCAAAATTTCGTACATCTTAAAATGATATTGCATAAAAAGTTAGTATATGAGAGTTTCACAGTAACTTGTGAGAGTCACAATCTCTTACATCCTTAAGGGATATGATATAAAACGTTACTCTATGAACGTTAATGTCATTCACGGAAATTTGTGTGTATCACGATCTCCTAAATCTTAAAGAGAGATTACGTAAAATGTAAATATATGAGAATCACAGTAAATTCCTGCAAATATTTTGATCCTCTATGTCCCATGTCATGAAGGGAGATGATATATAAAAAAGTTACTTTATGAGAATTAAGTTAAATCTTGGAAATTTGTCTGTGCAAAAAACTTCCACAACCTAAAAGTTATGGTAATTCTCGGATATTTGGCGATGGGGAGACACGATTATCTCTTCTGAAGGGAGATGGCATGAAAAAGGTTATTATATGAGTGTTAAGGTAATTTCGGAAATTTGAGGGTACATAACAAAAAAAAAAAATTAATAAAAACAACAGTTGCAACAAGATAGTTTAGGTAATTCTCGGAAATTTTCGAGAGCCACGATCTCCCACGCCCTGACGAAAAAAAAGTTACTGTATGAAAAGTTAAGGTCGGAGCTTAAACCCGTTACCAGCCTAATAAAGTAATATCTTTCTCATGTAGACTGCAGTAACTACCAGAAAACCCGCAAAGCGCGTTAAAAAACCCTTCTAAATTCTTGGCTTGGAAAGCTAAATAATAATAATAATAATAATTATTATTATTATTATTATTATTATTATTATGTCATTTTTCATCATATTTCGATTTCTGCTTTGGTCTCACTACCAACCAAGTCTGCGGGGAGACCTAAGGCAGGTAGTGGCATGTTGTTATGGCTCCATTTCATGTTTTTCTATCTTCCCTATCATCTCCAGCATTACATAGATAAAGTTTTCCTTAGTGTGTGGGCTGTACTTAATAAGACAATTTTTTGTATGTCTCTTAAGCTGGGGTTTCCAGGGATTCTTTCAATGTGTTGTTTTGTTCCATTTTTTATCATTCCAAGTGCACCTACTATCACTGGCACAACTCTTGTTTTCAATTTCCGTTATTATTATTTCCGTTATTATTATTTCCGTTATTATTATTATTATTATTATTATTATTATTATTATTATATGATATTCTCTCCATGTCTTAGATTATTTTGATCGGGTAATGACGCTTATACCTCAACTTTCTACACGCAGAATGCAACACTTTCTTCAGCACATGAGCTTTTGCCACCAGCGCATTCTTTGTGCTGTCAGAAATCTCCAAGGCGCGGAAAAATGTCTGGAAATAGTCCCGAGTGCGCCATCCACAAAAAAGAAGAAAGAAAAAGAAAAAGAATAAGCTGCTGCTTTTTATATTTTTTTCATTTGCCCTAACATATTTTGGAATGTCTGTATTTTCGCCTGCTCCGCCTACCTTCACGATACTCTTATCCCAAGAACACAGCCACGTATTTCAGAATCCGTTTATCTCTGCTTTTGCACTCAAGTGTGGTATCAATGCGATTCCTTTCAAAAATATTCGCATCCCACATGGTTTTCACTGGCTCATTCTCGTCTACTTGCGGTTGTGAATGATCGTGTCACTTATCTACGCACTCGATGCCATACTTCCCGCATAGTACCTAATGTTATTTCATAACAGCAAATAAATGTTATAAGAAAGCTTATAATAATAGTTTAATCCTTCCTTGGCAACAATCTGCAATATAATCGATCCCGACCTGGCAGCTCGACTCCAGCCACTTTCTCACCGACAAGCTGTGGCTTCCCTCTGTCTCTTCTACAAATATTTTCATTTCTACTCCGACGAGCTTAGCTCCCTGGTTCCCCTTCTACAAGAATTTACTCTAGTAACCAAACTGACAACACGTTTACGGCCAAAACAACTAGGTGCAGCCAGCCGTCACTTCTATTCTACCAGCTTTTTTTCTAGCACTTCCCGCCTGTGGAACTCCCTTACGTATACTTGCTTTCCAGATAGCTATAATCGCCAAAAGTTTAAATGCAACGTCAATTGCAATCTTTTATCCCCTTGACCCCCATACATCTCTTATTCTTTCCCCAACACCCTCCGAATCTTGTCCTTCTCCCTTTTTCAATATACTCTCACGCAACTCTCTTCACACCAGTATTATCTTGCTCATTCTCTGACACCCATTTAACCGGTTCCTCTTCGGTTCCTCTTTCTAATCACTCTCCTTCTATATAACATTTCACTCTCCTCTTATGTAGTCCCCTGCGCTCTAGTGGAAGTACTGCCTTGCTTGGGGTTAACCGATTAAAAAAAAGTGGTCGAAGACGAGGAACCAGAATAAGCAAGATCAACTCTCAACGGTGGAACAAGGTGATGATGATTACAACATATACCAGGTGAACGAGCGGATTAAGAGGGCTACCCACGACAGACAAGCTGCAGAATGCATCACTCGAAATTATAACGCAGTCAGCTACAGTCCGATACAATTTCATAACCTGATTCCATATATCATATTCCATATGTGCCACAGAGGAAAGTCATGAAATCAAGTGTGTGAACGACTTCCTGGCAGGTTAAGGTTGAACTTAAACAAATTCACGTTCTCGACACATTCTTCTATCTTGATTTCACCTTCAACCAACTCTTGCTCAGTCAAACGGCAATAGACAATGGATGGCGGGAACAGGTTTTGGTAAAACTGGAAGTTTCTAGTCCTGAACCTGCATGTTGGCCGCGAATTTAGTCATCAACGCCATCACCATAAAGCGATCAACAAAAAAGAAAATGAATTCTTCAATATGAGATAATTGCTTCTTTTTCCATTGGCCCTTTTCGAATATTTCGATGGTACAACTTTAGTTATAATTGCACTGGTAAATGGCCGTGTAGATGTCCAACGATTCATGCAATACTGTTATAGGTACTTATAATTTACTAGCTTTGTAATTACAAATCAGAAATTAAATTTTTAACTAATTTTTAACAGACCATCCTCGGGCTATCGTTTTCCACTTAAATAGTACAATTAGATTATATCAGTTACATAATTTAATTTTGGTAAATTTCAATGCCTCCAAAACAAAGCTGTTATCAACTAACCACCATAGACTATCGCATCTACCTCCCATTAGCATGGGACAGGCTAGCCTCCCAGAGAGTAAAATACTACGCCTCCTTGGCCTTACACTCTCGGCAGACCTCAAATGGAATGACTATATTGAATCCATTGCCAAATCTGCTGCTATGAAAGTCGGCTCTCTGTGCAGGGCCCGGAAATTTTTCCCACCTGAAACTATTCTGCACATATACAAATCTACCATCCGCCCGTGTATTGAATATTGCTGCCATATCTGGTCGGGTGCCCCTGCTGCTCTCCTTGGGCTTCTTGACAAAATACAAAGGAGGATCTGTAACGTGGTTGATACTAACTTGGCAGACCGGCTGCAGCCGCTCTCACACCGGCGTGATGTAGCTTCCCTGTGCCTCTTCTACAAGTACTTTCATGGCTTCTGCTCCGATGAGCTTAGATCACTGGTGCCGCCTAAGCACGAATTTACACGAGATACTAGATTAGCAACTAGGTCCCACCCTTTTACAGTTAAACAAATAAGATGTAACCGTAAATTCTACTCCAACAGCTTCTTTTCTCGCGCTTCCCGCCTGTGGAACTCCCTTCCACAAGTCTGCTTTCCCGACAGTTACAATCTCCAGGTGTTTAAATGTAGGGTCAATAGACACCTCCTATCACACTAACTCCCAACTATTCTCACAACACTCTCATCTACCCAACCCTCATTCTCGGTATCCTCACCCGCCTATCACCCACCCTCTGTTATGTCCTATATTTAACCAGCCTTTCTCCTCTCTACGTAGCCCCCTGCACAGTAGTGGCAGTGACATGCCTTGCTCGGGGTGAAACGCTTATAAAAAAAAAAAAAATGTAATTAATTCACACTTCTCCAGGAATTTAAACCTCTCCATGTTTCCTCGGAGTTTTCCTTCTTTTATACTGGTTTTCAACCAAGACTATAAAACCCAGTCTGTTCTGTTATTTACCCATAGCGGAATAGGAGAAGAGATGGATTTATACATTTTCTAAAGGTATTTGCACTTAAGCGAATACAACGAACTCGACAGAAATTCGTACTCGGCTCTCCGGCTTCCAATCCCGAATCGCTACCTTTGTTACACCACAGTTCATCTCTAGGTTAATGTCTTCATTTAATTTACTGAGAATATCACAAACATGTGCAATATCAACTCTTACGTTCACCATCTCAATAAATATTCTTCTATCCACTGATTAAAAAAATAGCAAGGACAAAATAATAGAGATCATACAGTTTCTTTTTGGAAGCCAACTAACTTCAGTCAGTTAGTAAAGTAACATACATGATTCACAATTAGGCGATTATGTCTCGAAAGATGGATTAAATACACTTGTAATGTGAAAAATCATTGTTATTCTTGAAAAATCGTTAATGCAATTCTTTGTCTTCTTCTTCTATGTGCATTGTCCTTTCAGGATGTAGGCGATCATGGCCTTCCACGTCTCTCTATCCCTGATGGCTCTTAGCACGCTTTCTCCTGTAACATATCGCAACCCCCGTTCTTTCATCCACCTTCAAAAATGTTATCCTCTGCTTTCATCTGTCTCTTTTTCCCTCTGTCTGGCCTGTTGGTATCAAGTTCTCCAAGCCCTTCTTCCTCAGTGTGTGTAATACTCACTGGTAAAAAATGGAATTATTTATAAAAAAAATAAAGATAGTAACTGAAAAGTGAGAGTGCTGATGTAGATAGACTTAACTATCGCCCGGTTCACACTCCACCCATTTCTTTTGAACAGGTGAAGAGGCTCATCTCTTGTTTCTTGTTTAGGAAGTGGTTTCCGGCTTTCTCTTTTCCAATCATTCTACTCTTAAGTAGCCCCATGCGCATCAGTGGCATCACCGCCTTGCTTGTGGTGATATGATTAAAAAATAAAATTAAATTAAAAAAAATAAAAAGTGTAACACTTAGCTTGACTCATGACTGCAGTAGTTACGCATTTAGCGTCATCAGTCGATTAAAAAAAAAAAAAAAAAAAAAATAGGATACCGTAAGTGTTGTAAAGATTATTTTGATAAAGTGCTAATCTTTTCTTGTCCACTTTTTCTACCGCCTTATCTTTCGGTAACCGGTGTCCCCCATGTGCCGTTTTTAGGGTCCTAGATGAAAGCTGGAGGCTGCCAGTGCAGGAATGGAAGGTGGATGAGGCAAGGTTGCCTGATATTGAAAGCCATAAAATATTTTTAGAAAGTAAAAAATATTTTGGGGGATAATAATGATTTTACTGATACACGTCCTACTAATTAGCCGTGGGATAGGAAATTAAGAATTAAAATCACCTTTCTTCTTCACTTTTACAAAAATTCACAATGACATGTGAAATCCTGGTTTTTCCCAAACAGAAAAAGGATTGACCATGTGCTGAAAGAAAAAATCAAAACCGGATTTCACAAGTAAATTTTAACTTGATTTTCTAACCGATTCGCATGACTAAAAAATACCTAGCGAAATAGTGCGAAAAATCTAAATGCTATAAAAGGCTCCAGTCAGCGTTAGTCAGACAGTCAGATGGGAGCAGTGAGACGAGACGAGAGGACACACTAAAATGTAAAGGGTAAAACTTCAACCACGACCCGGACATAAGATCACGTCGCACCTTGTTCTCTTTCTCCTTCTTTGTCGTGTGCTGATTCCTTTTACTTCTTCTTCCCCATTCAAAGGCACTCCTACAGAACAAACGCTCATGCATACATACCTACGTGTGCATAAACTTTTTTCAACAAATTACTACGACGGACATTTGTTCGAACTTTTGATACCTTTAACTTTTTCATTGAACATTCTGCTACCTATTCTTGTTATTCTTTCCTTTTAATAAATTTCTACTTTAGCATGAAAATGTATATATTTTATTCTTCCACTATTTCACTATTTTTCCACAAATATACACAAGCCTTCTGATAATACTGATGATGTTTATTGTCGATAAAACTTGTAAGTTGTAAGGAGTTCGATTATGTTGGATAAAAGGCTGAATTAATAAAACATTAATCATCTCGCTATGGCTATATACCCCATAGCTGGAGGGCGATAGGTGGATTCATACTTTTCTTAAAGGTATGTGCGCGTATTTTGGAATTCGGCTCTCCGATTTCCAAGTCCGAATTGTTATCTATTATTACGACACCGACACATCCACGCTTACAGCATCCGATATTCCTAAGCGATCATGCGTCTCGGTAAAGATCAGGCTCGACCTTGCTTAACTGCGGTGACCGTACGGAAACCGGTATTTCAAGGGGATATGACCGTAAGCCCTAAAGAAACAGGGAGAGAGAGAGAGAGAGAGAGAGAGAGAGAGAGAGAGAGAGAGAGAGAGAGAGAGAGAGTGGAGGAGAATAATCGCGACATAAGAGACAAGTCAAAACAAAACAGAGAAGTAACAAAATACATTAGGTAACACAATAATATCAATAACGTATATAGATGTGGGTAGGCTGCACCAGTGTGTATGCGTATAGGTAGATGTCTGAATACAAGTGCAGAGGTGGAGAGAAAGAGAAAGAAAGGGAGAGAGAGGGAGAGAGGAGAGAGATGGAGGAGTAATCGTGTGTCGGAGACAGTGCGGTGGAAACGGGGCGCGTGGGAAAGTGGTTGGGGGTGGGAAGAGTGAAATGAGGTTAATCTTGGTCGGCATGTAAACAACAGTAATATTGATTGGTAATAGCGGCCCTGACTCTTTAAGTACACAGAGACTCGGCACATGGCTTCCTCGCCCCAACTTACCTCGCCCTGTAGTTCTCTTCCTCTCCAAAACCTCCTCAGTCAACCGTCACTACTACTACTACGACGTACACCAAATCCCCCACCACTACTATTTTCATTAAAACTACTACTACTAATTTAAAAAATAAATAAATAAAAACCAAAAAAAAAAAAACGTCGTAAATAAAGATGATCTTAATATTAAGTTCGGTCAAAAAGTAGTGTTCTTTAATTACAAAAAAAGATTTAAACACACGGAACATGGTAAAATGAATGAAAAAGTTTCAGGATTCAAAATCTAATCCCTGATATAGTCGCTTTCCTTCTCAAGGGTCAGTTAAAAAGACATACCTGTTCTTCAGTAAAGTGAACATAAGCGCCTCAGAATTAAAAAAAAAAGAAGCTATTTCTCAACATAGTCTTTTTCTTTGTCTATCATAGTACGAGAATTGGTCAGAAAGTCATGTATGTTCTTAAAATTTCAACGATTCAGTAGTAGAAGAACGAAAATGAAAACCATAATCTCAATATTCCATGTCTAGTACCCGAAATTGTCTCTTTCCTTCTTAATTGTGGTACAAGGGTCGAAAAATAAAATAGAGGACAATTCTACTTCTACAGCTTCTTTTCTCGCACTTCCCGCCTGTGGAACTTGCTTCCATATTCTTGCTTTCCTTACGGCTACAATCTCCAGAAATTTAAATGCAATGTCAATACTCATCTTTTAACCACTTGGCTCTAGTTCTTTCTACACCACCCTGTATATCGTTTCATTTCTCTCCACCTTTGTAACTGTCATCACACCTCCCTTCTCTTGCTCCTTTCTAACTGGTTCGTCTTTTTCTTTACTCTCTTCACTCTTTCCTATTCAATCTATTTACTCTTATGTAGCCCCCTGCACATGAATGGCGTTACCGCCTTGCTCGGGGTGATACGATTAAAAAGAAAAATAGAATTACACAGAAGCATAGCGAAATGAGCAGAAAAATCTCGGTGTGTGTGTGGGGGGGGGGGGGTAGGAGGGTTATAGAAGAAAAGATGGATTCCTACTTTTCGTATAATTAATGTAACGAACTCGGCTCTCTGTTTTCTCATTCCGACCTGCTTTACATTACACACGAAAAGTAGATTAAATAACTAACTATAGTTATGTTGTGGAGTAGTTTTCTCACAAGTTTATAATAGTGCTATGTCGGTTGCTAATCGACTTAACGTACCCAAAATGTTAGGAACTTGGTAATCTTCCACTGAAAACTGACTCCTTAGTATTCGGCTGACTAATATCAACTACCTAGTAGTACTACTTAACTCCAACAGAAGTCTAAAGAGCTCCCATGAACTTCCCAAGTACTTCCTGTTAACTCTTATTAATATAGGAGGGAAAGTACATTATCTGAGGAATAAGTGTGTTTCCCCATAACGAGTTAAACTACATCGGAAGCAACAAAATAGTTTACACTATTATGAACTTTTCAGAACCTTTCCTTTTGTTAAATCTGGCACAAACACCGAGACATATTGATCGATCTTAAAACATGATTTTTGGTTCTTCTCAAGCTTTCGGGACAGATAACATTTTACTACTCGAACACCATTACGTGACTAGATTTAAGAGAGGCGTGACAGTTAAGAATACATAAACTAGTGGTAATAGTAGTAGTAATAGTAGCCTTAATCATTCTATTTCCAACTTTCCTTCCTGCCATTAGAATGAATAACGCTGGTCACCCGAAGAGCAACAACTTATTGGCCTCACTCTCTTAACCGACCTCAGGTGGAACGACTACAACGAATCTATAGCTGCATCTACTGCTAGGAAGGTTGGGTCACTGTGTCAGGCCAGAGTTAATCTTGCACATTTATAAAGCTAACATTCTTCCATGCATTGAATACTGTTGCCATATCTCCTCAGGTGCTTCTGTTATTCACTTCGAGATTCTCGACAAAACCCAAAGAAATAATAGATCTTGACTTGGCATCTCGACTTCACTTTTTCACTGACGTGATATGGCTTCCCTCTGTCTTTTCTACAAATACTTTTATGGCAACTGTTCTGATGAGCTTTTTGCACTGGTACCTCGACCACATAAATTTAGGCGTGATACTAAAGTGGCATCAAGGTCCCACCCTTTAACCGTTGAATTAGTTAAATATAACCGTCTCTTTTACTCTAAGAGTTTCTTTTCTGGCACTTGCCACCATGAAACTACCGTCTGTTTACTTGCTTCTCTGATAACAATCTTCCCAATGTCAATTACCATTTTTATCTCCTTGAACTCAATCCATCTTTAATCCTTTCTCCGACACTCCCTGCTTCCTCTTTTTTTCTCACTGAAAACCCCTGTGCACGAGTAGCGGTCACGCCTTGCTTGGGGTGAAATGATTCAAAAAAGTTTTATTAGATAATGCATTCTCATTGTAACTATGTGGTAAGTATTTCAAGAGTTGACGAAACATGTGACACGTAAATCTGAAGAGACATTGGAATTGCAAAAGATATCTTCTAAAAGCGGAAGAAAGTATTAAGAAACAGGACAATTCTGTTAGAAACAAAGAAAGGGTGCCAACTGCTATATGATATCAGTAGTTCCATATGGTAGTGAATGCTGGACAATTACCTCACAGATAAAAAGAAAAATCGAATTAACAAATTTAATTGATTTATTGATTTGTTTCTATTTACGGCAACCTTTTGCAGGTTCAAAGCCAGAAAATATTTTTAGATTGTGAAAGTATTAAGGGATCCATTCTCCTATATAGGGGCATGAAACGTAGACAGAAACAGAAAGATTCAGGCGTTTGAGGACAATTGCATGAGAACACTCCGTGGCATTTTCTTTTGGGAACATAAAACCAGTGAATATGTACGGAAGAGTGTTGAAGGTTTTGTAGATCGCAGAAACTTCTTCTCAGCACTGTCAAACAGAGAAAAATGATGTGGCTTGAATATGATACAGGACATTGCAGCCTGCAAAACACCATTGAAGGTGGACATGAGATAGAACGCCAACGTAATAACTGGTTGGACAATGTCCAGCAGTGAGCGAATATGACTACACCAGAACTGTTGATAACTGCTGTTAATAGACTATTTTGGAGGAGAATCATTGTTGCTTCTGCATTCGGATCCACTTCTTCTTCTATGTGCCCTGTCCCTTCAGGACGTAGGCGATCATGGCTCTCCACGTCTCCCTATCCCTTGTGGCTCTTAGTATGTTTGCTCCTGTTGCTCCTGGCAACCCCCGTTCCGTCATCCACCTGATCAGGCCCTGCAAATATGTTATCCGCTGCCTTCCTCTGTCTCTCCTTCCTTCTTTCTGACCAGTCAGTATCAGGATCTCCAGGCTCTCCTTCCTCATTGCATGTCCCAGGAACTTCAGTTGTCTCTTCCTGATGCTCAGCATCAATTTCCTTTTTGTTGCCATTCTTTCTCACGCCTCGTCGTTGCTTGTATGCTCAGTCCACGGTATCCGTAGCATCCTCCTGTAGAACCACATTTCGGCCGCTTCCAGTTTTGTCCTCATTTTCGATGATATTGTCCAGCATTCACTGCCGTATTGAAGAACTGACATGACGTAGCAGTCTATTATAAAAATACTAAATAATGATTTACTGATACAATACCTACTAATGAAATACTATATAAGAGTGAGGAGAAGGGTAATACAGATAGAGGTTGGGTTAATATTAGTATGGAGTGGGTTTCTTTAGGGTTAAAATATACTTAAATAATAAAATAGATATTGCGTCTGTACTTTGCAGTTTTCACGTTTCATGGGGGTGGGGGTTCTCCGAACACATTAACCATGAAAAGCGAGAGAACACTGTATAACAAAACCGACTGAAATGGAAATTCGCTTTTTCAGTTTCCAATTCTAAGCCATTATCTCTTATACCACCGGCGCATCTAAACTTACAAGACCAGGTATTCTGTTCTCAAGCGGTCATCCATCTATGTACTAAACAGACCCGACGCTGCTTGACATCATCGTTATTTCATCATCATCATCATCATCATCATCATCATCATCATTTTCATGACCGGCTGTGGTAGCAGGGTGGCTACGCAACAGAAAAGCTCATAAAGTTTCATCTACATATCTGGGTTGAGAGCCTGAAAGACATTGTCATGCGCAGTGCTCCTTGGAAAGTCGACTTGGCTGAGACCAATGCGTCTCCACATCAAAACGCAGCCGATGTCCTGCAACTTGAAGGCTCGTCTCGGTCACTGATACCTGACCGTTGATCCAGTTAGGGAACCCTCCAGCACTGGCCTTTGCTTTCAGTCCAGATAGCCGGGCAGCGATGTTATGTCCGTTGACTCCGCAAGACGCTTCACCTGCCCTTTGACAGGCATTGTTTTAAAATCCGGTTTCATGTTGAGTTAAGCTCTTCACTAGAAAGCCTGACCCGATCTTGCAGCGGGGGGGGGGGGAGGTAATAGCTTATATGGTACAATGGGTTAGTACTGTATCACTCTTAGTGTGACTTGACAAATAAAATAAAATAGAACTAGTTAGAACATTCTATAGAACGGGCATGGTGAAAAACCGACTAAAAAGGGATTTAAAATATAATTCTAATTTTTGGTCCCTTTGGCAGATTCTGTGAAAACCTTATAACACTTTGTATGAAGGTGAAATATCCACACTTTATCATTGGAATGCTAAGAATGGTCTTCTTAATAATTTCGGAATTTTCTCAATTTTCATCCGGCTTTGGCAATCAGAATTTCTAATTATTATAATCTTTGAAGATACAAATGGAAAAAAAAAACAAAACTAAAAAACCAAAACAATGTTTTCAAGCGATCGAGATGTCATTTAACCGTTGAAAGTTAAGAATATCTGCATTTTCTTTACATTTTCAATACTTTTGATAATTTTCTGAATTCTTGTTTGTATAAATATATTTCCTCGCGTCTAAGAACTTTCGGTCAAACACTAGACGTTTTTAAAAATGTTAGTTCAATTTAATTGTGTTTTTTAATCATTTCATGTGAATCAAGGCATGACCTTCACTATTGCGCTGAGAATTACAGTAAGAGAAGAGACTAGGTACAGTGGATGTTGAACAAAGGATAAAGAATGAACGTGATTCAAGTCGCTAGAAGATGGTAATTGACGGAGCGTGTAATTTTTGTTAGATTGAAGCTATGGGGGAAACAAGTAAATGGAAAGAAGTTCCACAGGCAGGAAGTGCGAAAAAAGAAAATAAATTTTTGCCATTATCTTTAAATTTTGGTAATGTGTATGTATACATCGAAACATTTATACATATATAAATATATTAGTCCTTCACATACAAGCCTGTTTTGCTGTATCACAGCTCATCAGTGTGGCTAGACACATGCACTTGCTTCTAGGCTGGGACCGAAATTCGACCGATTTGGTGATAATCGGAGTCGCTACCCACTAAGTCATAGGCGCATGGAACCTGAGAAAGGAAATTTGAATGTGTTGTATATAAGCAGTGTATACACACGCAAGTCACCAAAAGAACTCAATTGATTTTTTTTTAATCATGTCACCCCGAGCAAGGCGGTAACTTCATTGATGTGCAGGGGGCTACATAAGAGTAAAAAGATTAGATAGAAGAGAGTGAAGAGAAGGACGAACCAGTTAGAAAGGAGCAAGAGAAAGATGGGAATACAGGTGTGATGACAGTTTCAGAGGTGGAGAGAAAGGATATACAGGGTGGTGAAGAAAGAACGAGGGTCAAGTGGTTAATAGATGAGTATTGACCTTGCATTTAAATTCCTGGAGGTTGTAGACGTCAGGAAAGCAAGAATAAGGAAGCGAGTTCCACAGGCGAAAAGTGCGATAAAACAAGCTGCAGGAGTATAATTGTCGTCTGCATTTGGTTGATCTCACTGTGAATGGGTGAGACCCAGATGCCAATCTGGTTGCACGAGTAAACACCTGTTGCAGAGGCACCAGTGACTTAAGTTCTTTGGAGCAGAAGCCATGAAAGTATTTATAGAACAGACAAAGGGAAGCCACATCCCGTCAGTGGGAACGTGGCTGGGGTCGAGCCACCAAGTCGGTACCTATCACATTACTGATTCTCCTTTGGAGCCTGTCAAGAACACCGAGATGAATAGCGGGGGCGCCTGATCATATGTGGCAGCAGTACTCCATGCACGGACAAATGGTTTATTTGTATATATGCAGGATGGATTCAGGCGGGAAAAACATCCTGGCCCGACACAGTAACCCCACCTTCCTAGCAGTGGATTTAGCTATTGACTTAATGTAGTGGTTCCACTTGAGATCAGAAGAAAGGGTAAGGCCGAGGAGGCTCAGTGTATTGCTCTCGGGGAGACTCGCATGATCCATGCTTATGGGAGGCAGGAGAGGTTGCCTGCGATGATTGACAGATAGCAGCTTGGTCTTAAACGCAATGAAATTTACAAGCCACTTCTTACCCCAATTCACCACAAAATGTAGATCCCTGTCAAGATCAGCAGCGAGATTATGTTTGTCCGCCACGCCGGGTTTGTTACTGATGCGAGAGTAAATTGTGGTGTCTTCTGCGTAGATGCCTACTTGGTTCTTGATCCTGTCGGGAGGTCATTTATGAAAATAAGGAAGAGCGTCGGGCCTAGGATAGAGCCCTGAGGGACACCAGCGTTTGTACAGTGGGATGTGGAGGCATGCCCATTCAGGTCGACCTTCATTATGCGGTTATTGAGAAAAGATTGGATCAGATCAAGCAGTCGTCCGGTAATAGAAGGCAAGCGTGCCAAACCCTATCAAAAGCCTTGGAGATGTCCAGAGCAACATCACAAGCCCCGCAGGACTCATTAAGGGCCTGGAACATGTACTTTCTATTAGAGAAGAGTTTTATAGGCAGTAAGATGCTGAACTATTTCAGCATTAATAATGGCCTCGAATACCTTCCCAAAAATTGGTAGAAGGCTGATAGTGCGATAGCTGGATGAGTTCGAGGGTTCACCAGAGTTCTTAAATATAGGAACGACAGATGAGGACTTCCAGCATGCAGGAAAACAGGAAGCAGAAAGGCAGTAGTTATACAGTGTAAAGAGAACAGAGGAGAGTTCAGGGGCACATTTTTTAAGGACGATCACCGGGATTCCATCACCACCGCTCACCTTAAGGGGGTCAAGTGTTGATATTACACGGGATACTACCGTCGGGGTAATGTATATATCGTACAGTTTAGCCTCAGTTCTCATAGGGAAGTCGGGTGAGGGTACTCCAGATGAGTCAAATGTCGACTTGGATGAGAATCTGCGAGCAAAGCACTCAGCCTTGTCCGCTGATGATGTGAGGACCACAAATTCATTGATTAAAGGAGGGATAGAGGATTGGCTATTGTTCAGCACTCGTTTGCATAACTGCGAATTGTCCTTGGTGCCGAACTTGCGGTCAGCTATGCACTGTCTCATTCTCTCAGCAAACAACCGCTTGGCATCATCCAGGACTCTCTTGCATTCATTACGGGCAGACGTGAATAGGCGACTATTGTGGTCGGATGACTCCTCTCCGAAATAGTAGGAAGTAGTGGTTCCTGTGGGCAATGGCGGCCGAACAGACAGGAGAGAACCGAGGGGAGGAATGAGGTTTGAGACGAAACTTCCTGGTAGATATGAAGGCATCAATGCCAGCTTTCACCCAGGACGAAATCTCAGAGACACAGTCATCAACTGGGAGATCGAACACTTTTCTCCAAGGGATGTCGCGGAAGGCGTCCCAGTCAGCTCTTTGGTAGCAGTAGGATGTCCTATAAGTAGAAGGCTCCTGCGGGGAGTGAGAGTGGAGAGAAATATTAAGAGAGACAACAGCATGGTCGGAGTTGCCGAGAGGGCAAAGCTGTGAGATTGGCAGAATTTAGGTGCAGAGGTAAAGCATATATCTAGTAGAGAGGCGTGTCCAGAGGGAGTGCTTGGAAAGCGTGTGGGGACACGCATTTATCGCAGAAGTGGAAACTGTTTTTAAAATTTTCCTTTCTGGAGAGCTTAGTCGTAATGATAGCATAACATAATTGTCATCCACATACAAACCTGTTTCGCTGTATCACAGCTCCTCAGTGTGGCAAGACACATCCGCCTACTTCTAGCCAGGATCAAAATATATGTGGGTGTGTGAAGATATATATATATATATATATATATATATATATCTTCACACACGCACACATATTCTAACTTTAAACAATTCTAAATTTAAAGAAAATAAAACGTAATATATATATATAGTTATGAATTAATTGTACATTGCGACATGGAAATTTCTATGTTTCGAGATAGATTCTCATCATCAGGCAATGTTTCTGTTGGTTGTGCAGATGACTTACATTTAAATGACAAAAAACTTTGGTTTGCTGTGTGGGGAGATATAAAAATTTACATGTGTGCTTCTTTATTTGGCACCAAAGAATACATACTAACCAACTTTTTTTTCTTCCCTCATCCTGCCCTTGTTTCTTTTCCCTCCTTCAACTGAAATTATATATATATATATATGTGTGTGTGTGTGTGTGTCTTGTGATGCCATTCGAAATACATACGAGTTTTCCATTGCGGATCATTTGATAAATAGTCCGAGTTGTGCTGCGGATTTTAGTGAAGTGGTTTTCTGTTTTTGCCAGAGCACACTTGTTGTTTCATCTAAACGTGTTGGAAACGCTGTTTATCAGGTTCAGGCGACCCTCCCTTTGTAAACAAAGGGACTATTTGCTTGGGCTTACTCTGCTGGGTCTGTAGCATTTTTAGATGTAATAACTTTTATTTTTCTCTTTCCGTTTATTCATGTTATCTATGACAGACTTTCACTTCATAGTTTTTCCCCGTTTACAATTCTGATGAGAGGGGACGAAACCTGTCTATTGGTGGTTTTGTTTTAAACTTTATCATGTCCTATTATAGTAAACCATTTTTTTTGTCTCCAACGCCGTAATATATATATATATATATTGTAATGGTTGTTACAATGGTTTATAAATTCATTGTATCACTACACAAAAATTTTCGCGTTTCGAAGCTGCTATTGCGTGTTTCTCAGCGGGTGAAAAGATTGAAATGAAAATTTAAATGGTGAAAACGGTTTATCGGGATATGATATTTAAGTGAAAGTGGGGTTGGGAGCTTATTCTGATTCTGTCGGCCGTATTGTAGTCTGAGAGATATGGGTTAGGAGAGGTGGCTTAGTTCAGCAGGTAAAAATAACTACAAGTTCCACAACTTTGTTACAATATATATATATATATATATGTGTGTGTGTGTGTGTGTGTGTGTGTGTGTGTGTGTGTGTGGAGTATATATATATATATATATATATATATATATATAATCGTGCCGCCCCAAGCAAGGCATTTTACTGCCACTGTTGTGCAGGGGGTTACATAGGAGGAATGTTAAGGTGAGAGAGGTTGCAGGGGGTGTCAGGAAAAGAGTAAGAGACGGAAGAGATTATTGATGAGAGTGGGGTGGACGAGGAGGAATGTTATGGGGAGTGAGAGGTTGCAGGGGGTGTCAGGAAGAGAGTAAGAGAGTCAAGAAAGTACTGATGAGAGTGGGGTGGATGTAGAAAAGCATAAGAGAGAGGATGTAAGTTAGTGAGACAGGAGATGGCTATTGACTTTACATTTAAATTCTTGGAGATTGTAACTTTCAGGAAATAAGTATGCGGAAGAGAATTCCACAGGCGGGAAGTGCGAGAAAAGAAGCTGATGGAGTAGAATTTGCATTTACAATTTATTGGTTTCACAGTAAAAGCGTGGGACCTAGTTGCTAAATTTTTGGCTCGAGAAAATTCGTATATAGGGGGTACCAGTGTGTTAAGTTCATCGGAGTAGAAGCCGTGAAAGTATTTGTTGAAGAAACGCAGGGAAGCCAGACTGCGACGGTGAGAAAGCGACTGTATCGTAGTTGCCAAGTCGGGATCGATCACATTACAGATTCTCCGTTGGATTCAGTCGAGGACACCTAAGTGGATAGCAGGAGCATCAAACCAGATATGGCAGCAATACTCAATGCACGGACGGATAGTAGACTTGTATATGTGCAAGATTGTTTGGGACTTCCTTGCCCTGCACAGAGAACCGACTTTCTTAACAGCGGATTTAATCTTTACCCAATACAATGCTAGAGGCCCACACAAAGTACAAGGTTAACATGTGAAGTTGTATGAACATAAGAAAGGGCAAAAAGTGAAGTTCTTCGGGCTATGCAAGAAGGGTAACAGTCATATGTAGACTTGAAGTTCTCAGGATTTAATTAGTAAATAACATTTTAGATTTTAGTCGAAGATATTAGGAGTAATAATGTGGAAATAAATTTTGGAAAGAACCCGAAACTCAATCTTATACAGGAAACAAGGAATTCACCACTGCACCTGTTCAAAAACCGGATAGAATATATATATATATATATATATATATATATATATATATATATATATATATATATGGTGCGACGGGTAAATTGTTGCTATTCTATATTTTTAATTACGAGCATGCGCCTTGTTTGTCTTTGATTTTGTCAACTGCACAGTATAGTAGGGTCAGTTGGGCGCCGTCTGTGGGCAATGACGCAATTTCCTCTACTAGAAATTTGAAAACGATATGATGTACTGCATGGAATCGCACCGAAAGTTTCAAGACGAAAACTTCAGAGTGTTTGGATGTAAATCTGAATTCAGTGCAAAAAATTTGGAAAGAGTTAGAAGATATATCCAGACAATATTATGGTGTTTAGAGTGATCACTAGTGACGGCGACGTTATGCCTTCATTCATCTTCCCACAGGGTCTCAGACTCAACACGGAGGCCTACATCAAATGCCTTGAGGAGATAATGTTGTGCTTGGCCAAGATAGGTTTTGCTGGAAGACTGTTTGGTGACAGGACTTTGCTCCAAACCACAGGAGAATGAGAATTCAGTCATTGTTGTCAGACAATTTCTGCGACTACATCAATCCTTACATTTAGCCACCCAACTCCCTAGACTGTAATCCCTTGATAATTATTTATGGGGTGCGGTTGAGCGGGAGACCAACAAAGCTTCTGGTAACACCAAAGATGAACTTGGACAAGGATAATGGTAGCATTCACCAACTTAAACAAGAAGACAGTCAAGAAGAGTTGCAGGAGATTTCGAAGTCGTCTGGAGAGTGTGGTTGAAACCAATAATGATTTTGTTGAATAAATTTACTTTTTAGCAAAAAAGATATCTTTTGTTTAATTTTGATAAATATATCTGCTAAAATGAGATGTCAGCGTTACTTTCATTCTTGCGTAATTTAGACAATTTATTCATCGCACCCAGTATATATATTTTCCAAAGAATTAATGGATTTAATTTTATTTATTTATTCGATTTTATTCCTTTAAATGTTATTTTTAGTGGGTTCTCTTATTGAGTTGAAGAAGAGGTTGTCGAGGAATATAAATGGGAGCCCCCCTACCAAATAAAATTAAAAACCAGACAAGAATTTGTGTCAAACAATAATCGTCCAGTGAAATGACATGGTACATGCATATCAAATATTGCTGGTCTTGTGCCTCTGCTTTTTATGTAAAGATTATTTTACAGAAAAATCTGCAATGTTATAGATCCTGACCTAGCATCTCGACTTCTTTCATTTTCTCACCTCCTAAGCATTACTTCCTTGTACTTTTTTTTTGTAAATATTTTTCAAGGCGATTGTTCTGAAGTAGTTTTCTTTTTTCGTACTTCGACTTCATGACTAGATTGAAAGCAAGTGGAACAGAGGAAAACGACGCATAACGTACTTAGCTTGAGCAAATGCATGACAGAATAAGGTTTAGGAGAGCTGCAGAGGGCAGGAAATTGTGGAGTGCCATGATCGCCAAACATGACACAGCACATAGACGAAAATCGTCTGCTAGTACACCACCTATATTCTTTGGTGGGTTGTTTTTCTCCTAGTTTACAACGCGTTATCCATTCTTTTTACTACGATCGAATATTTTCAAATATTATTAAATTTTCTTCTTCCTTTTCTTATTCTCCTCCTCCTCCTTCGTTTTCTATTTCACCGTTTCCTCCTCCTTCCCCCTTTTCTTTTACTTCTAACCTGTAGACTCCACTGTCGAGTATGTTCTATAGAGTAATGTAAACCTCCATTATTATTATTATTATTAGTTGTAGTAGTAGTAGTAGTAAAAATCATAGAATCACCCAACACACTTACATGATGTTCACCCACTAAAAAACAAACCACAAATATGACACACAAATGATTTTGTTTTATAGTTCAGCATTCGGGTTTTATAAAATATATTTCAAAACCAATTAGATTAAATTATTTAAATGAATGGCCTTTAATGGAGAAATGAAATACACCATTTGAAAACGCTTTGACAGCATTAAAATCTTTTCATATAAACAAAAAAATGTTTGATTCTTTTGTTTTGCTTTTTTTATTCAGCCAAAAATGTACTGTGGATATTTAGGTTAACTGGCACAAATCGTTCAAAATGGCGTCTCTGCTTTACATCAGACAATGAGAAAATTCATCTTCTGTAATTATGAAAAATTGTTTGTGAAATGCTGTGTTATTTGTTAATTTTAATCACGGAGCGAAATTTTAAAATGCTGTCGAAAATTGTTTAAAAAATAATGCATAAGCCGAACAAAACGCATAAAAATCTCGTTTGATAATTGTATTTGTGTGATTTGAAAGAATGGTAAAGAACTTTTAAGATGAAAATGGCTGACAAAAATCATTTGGATGCAATTTATTTTAATAAAATCGATCAGTCATGAAATGTTACTTCAGCAAAACTGATTAAATTGGTTTTATTGATCAAGCCTGTAAATACTGTTTTATGTTGTTTACGTGGTGGTAAAATCTTGATCAATACTATCTTTATTATTGATATTTGAGACTTATATATATATATATATATATATATATATATATATATATATATATATATATATTAGTCATCCACATACAAGCCCATTTCGCTGTATCACAGCTCATCAGTGTGGCTAGACATATCCACTTGCTTCTGGCATATCGTATTTACATTATTCGGACTATTGTTCTCATTTTTGTTGCCATGTTTACAGTGGAGAACAAGTAACTTGCAGGGTTAGTGGGGGGAGATAACTCATGACATGACTTCCAATCGTGGCTTACGCAAGGAATGAGGATGATATATCCCTGTGATTGTAATAAAGGGTTCGGTTCGAAATTCCTAGCTCATGAAGAAGGCGGGAGCGTACAACGGCCAAAACGTCGTTAAATACTGCAAATACTACCTCATCTCACAACTATAGACAAATACATATATGGGAGTAAATATATCTTAGACTTTATTTTTAGTAGATACTTCTATTTAAGTAGACGATCTGCTTACTTATTTGTATATTTATTTATTTTCAGATAACCGACCTGAATATTCAAGAAATCTTATTCGAGAAAAATACCTGCTCTCCTTGGGGAAATTATATATGACGTGTTCTGGACAGCTCGGCAAATTAAAGTTGAATAATGACTTCAAACACAATTTTTTCTCTGGATCTCGAAAGAGACATGTTAGCTCAGTTTCGTATCCAAACGTAAACAAGCCATGTTTTTTAAAGAAAGGGAGAAATTTAATTTTTTTATTAATCTGACAGATTTTTATTAGTAAAACGTTATTTTTAATGAAAACCAGTATTTGAATACATATTCCATTTATTTATAAAACAATAGATTTATTTATTTTCCAATAATTCGAGAATATTCGAGAAACCTGACGAGCTCACTGAAGATTTGTGATGCTGAATAACTCTGAGAAAACTCTGAAATTTGACTACAGGTGAATTTTGATGCCACATGAAATGTGTATTAGAGCATATTCTAAGACCAACATTAACTACTTCACCTCGTTGGCTTATGTCCTATCATTATTTGAAAGCAATCAACTATCAAAAATATAGATTTTGTTAAAAAATTCACTGATGAAAAATTTTCTTTAAGGATTCCGCTCGGGTTTTAAACCCTGAAGTTTAAGCTTCATTAATATTTGTGTATTTAGACATCAAATTTTCTTTTAAGCAAGATAGATTAAATAAATTGCAAACATTGTACCTGCTTATTTTTAGTAACAATTATGTAAGAAATGCACTATAACTTTGACAGATGATTTTATTATCCATTTCTCGATGTTCCCAAGTACTTTCAGTCTTATTCTGAGATCATTTCCAGGAGTATAAGTTTTGGTAACAAAAAATAACCGCAAAACTTTGTTGCTAAAAATTACTCTAAATTTCCTTTTTGCTTCAAATGTAACGATTGACAAATTGCTTAGCGTTCATTAGGACATGAAAATTATCCACAAATAAATTATTTTTATGTTGTAATGTCATAATCATGCAAGTGTTAAAGCCTGAAGAAAACTGTTATTTTTATAAACATTTTAGAACATTATTATAGTATTCATAGCTGATTCTGTTAATTGACGGCTTATGTTTTTTCACGCAAGGAGATTAAAAGTACTTGAGAACATCGAAAAATGGATAATAAAATCATCTGTCAAAGTTTCAGCGTATTTTTTGCGTCGTTCAATTATGACACGCGAAATATTATCCGTGAACACGAACGGATTTTATTAAAAATAAGCAGGCACAATTTTTACAATTTAATTGATTCAATAATAGACACGCCAATGGTCACACCACAAGTCAGAGAAGCAAGGTTCATCAAAAGCTTGATTTAGAAAACAGCAAGTACAGAATCGGGTCTCAAACATGGTAAAGTAGGGCCTGACAAGTAAACAGGAGACAGACCTGGCTGAGCTTAAGACGTGCACATGCAGAATAACCTGATGTCAGGATGTTTATATAGGCGCTTCACTCGAAACGGAAAAGTCAGAGTTGCTAGCACCCTTACAAGAAGATCAACGTTTGAAGAAAGACCATCAAACCACATATCCTTGCACCAACAATAAGCCCAGAAGTGAAAGAACAGTAATTTTATGTATGAAAGACTTTATCTCGTATTCTTATCATTCTATGTAAAGATAAGGTTACAATATTAATGATTGTTAATAATGATTTATCAAAAACAATTTTAAGAGAAAAGAAAGCTATCTTTCTAAAACGAGTGTAAGCTAAACTTATTTATGAATGGAACTTTGTCTATGTATGTATATGTGTGTGTGTGTGTGTGTGTGTGTGTGTGTCCGTTACCTATAGACTCCGAAACGGCTGAACCGATTTTCTTGAAAATTACACAGTTGTACCATAACCATCTGCGAGTTTTCTTAGCTAGGTTTTGTGTCGAGGTACCCCCAATAAATATCGAAAATCGATAATCGAAAAAATCGGGTTATAGAAGGAGTGGTCCGATTTTAATCAAATTTGCTACACTCATAGACAAAGACATAAGAAACGATATTCAGAATTTTCAAGGTTGCAGTTCTTACAATAGTGCAGAAAATCCATACTATATATATATATATATATAAAAGGCAATATGTTTGTGTGTGTGTCTGTTTATCTGTCTGTATGTCTGTATTTTCTCAGTCCTTTTATTTTAGTTTTTGCTTCGGGTTTGGCTCTAAGTAGGTATAATTGTAGTTCTTAGTCTCAGCCATGATACCATTTACTCAGAGGACTTATTTAGCCTTCAAAATTCAGTTTACTACGAAAAAAACTTATTTGATATCGATACCAGGAAATCAAAATTTGACTTACATCCATTGATTTTTCTTTCAGTCTACGGTTTCGCTTTAACTGGAAACAACTATTGCTTTTTAGTCTTTCGTGCCAACGTCCAAAGAGTCTGAGCTCCAGGACCATGAATTAGTTTTAAAGCTTTCATTACACCCGAGCAACGCCGGGCTATACTGCTAGTAAATAACAGAAAGAAATGTATAAAATAAATAGTTTGGTCTATACAATTAAATTATTAATAGGCTCTTCTTTTTACAAAATAAATTAAATGGAATATGTGTGTGTGTGTATGTGTTTGTGTGTGTATCGTGACATCATAAAATGCGATATGAAAGCTGTGGGCATGATCACGGAGTCAGGGGAGAGCGTAGCAGTCAACCGGACCAAATGGAGAGGAACTCTGGCACAACAACTCAAATCAAAGGAGGAGAAACTAACAAAAGTTGAAATGGAGAGGCGGGTTCGCAGGAAGCAAAATAGCAGCTCCGACAAACCAGAAACAAAGTATAAATGCAGCCTCTGCAACAAAGAGTGTCACTCCAGCGTCGGTTTCTACAGTTACAGACGCCGATGCTCCAGTCAAGCAGACAACTAGGATGCTACCCATGGTCAACCCTGACTGACGGAGGCCTACTACTGATCGCCCAAGTCTGTATCACGTGTGGCACTTAAATGACTGATAGTTTGAAATAGTTTGGTTTAGCGGATCAGAATAAGAACTCGGAGAGCCGAGATAGAATTCCGATCGGGTTTGTTTATATTCTTCTTCTTCTTCTTCTTCTTCTTCTTCTTCTTTGCCCTGTCTCTTCAGGACGTAGGTTTTTCACGTCTCCCTATCCCTATCCCTATCGCCTTCTCCTGTTACACCATGCAACCCTCGTTCTATCATCCACCTAATTAGGTCCTTATCTGCTGCTTTCCCCTGTCTCTTTTTCTCTCTATCTGGCGTGTTTGTATCAGGTTCTCCAGGCTCTCCTTCCTCATTGCATGTCCCAGGAACTTCAGCCTTCTCTTCCTGATGCTCAGTATTAATTTCCTTTTCGCTTCCATCATTTCTAAGATATCATCATTGCTCACATGCTCGATCCATGATATTCGCAGCGTCCTTCTGCAGAACTACATTTCAGTTGCTTCAAATTTTTCCTTCATCTTTGATAATATTGTCCAGCTGTTGAGAGCTGTACGAATCATCTCTTCCTCTCACAGCTATGAATTTTATGGTAAAACTTTATCTGGAAGAATCATTTTAATTCTCAAAAAGGTGCAATATTAACTTAGAATTTTTTCTTCTTTCTCTTCTATGTCAATTCAGAGTGTTAGCAATCAGACTCCTTCACCATTTCTTGTCCTTTTTAACTCTTAATAAATTTTCTCTTTTCATATCATTGTTCCGCCATACATTTACTAAAACTAGGTTATACATCGTTTTCTCTGTCCCTCTTGCCTGCAATCTGTCTTGTGAGTATCAAATTTTCCAAACCTTCTTTCCTTATTATGTGCCCTAGAAATCCAAATTCTCTCTTCCCGATGTTAAGTATACGTGTAATGTTTTACCATTTTTCTCCTAAAAATACGTTGTTCCCCACATGTTCGGTCTATAGTATTCTCAACATCCTTCTGTAGAACAGCATTTCTGTTGTTTCAAGTCTCTCTTTCATTTCTTCTTCGTTGTTCAGCATTCATTGAGATATTGGAGGAATTACGTTACATTTAATAACTCTTTTCTTTGTTTCTAACGGATTTTTCTGTTTCTTAATACTTTACTTAACTTTTGGAGGGCATCTTTCTCCATACCAATGCGACTTCTGATTTCACTTTCCGTCCTCTGTTAAAATACTTCCAGATATTTTAATTGTTGTACTTGTTTGATTTTGGTGTCTCCAATTTGTAGTTTGCATTCTGACAATTCGAAATCTGTTTCGAGTTTAAATAACCTACAATGTGTTGATAAACTGTAAAAATGAAATCACTCAACCAGTCAATGAGCATAGTCTGATATAAATTTGAGGCATTCAGTGAAAGTTGATCACCCTGTACAGTAATAATCGATTGTTTGACTGGTACTTTAAGCGTTGTGCGTTGTGGTGCAGTGGATATCAACTCGGAACGACAAATCGGGAAGCCGAGTTCGAATTCCAGTTGAATTCCTTGCATTCTCTTAAGCGCAAGGTATTAATCCGTCATTTCTCTCTAGTTATGGGTTAAATAACAGGGCAGATTGGGTTCTATAGCCTTGGCTTGCAAGCAGTCTACCGCAGAAAGCAACGGCAACCTACCGCGGGATAATCTTCTGCTCAGTCCATCATGTCTCTTTCGAGACATGATCGGCTAAAGCGTGTATCACATATGGCACTTAACTGACTGACTTTAACCCAGTGTCCTCAGGTTTTAGAACATTAAATTCATTTACAAATCACAAGAAGTTTTTTTCCAACCTGGAAATATTTGGAAGGTAATTTTATTGATGAATCAATATGTTCTCACTATCTATATATAATAATGGTTTTATATAATGATTTATACACATTATTTCTTACAGTTTTTTATGCTCAAATGAGGACATTGGGTTAAAATGGGTTAAGCGTTATCTTACTCCTAAAGAAAGAATATTTCGAATCAACCAACCAATCTGGTATCAATTACACAAATAGGGTTGATATGGATTTGCATTAATAATCAAGATTTTCAGGTAGGCTTTGTTTTCTGCTTTATTTTTTTCTCCTCCTCGGCTGAAGAGTTACGATTAAGTTTTCATTATGATCTGGTAATTCCGCCCAAACAATTTCTTCTTGTCTTTTCAGGTCCCTTATTTGGGACATATTTTTTTTCCATTTGATTATCTAGGAATATTACTCATGTTTAAGGAGTAATTACTGTAATTATTGTCCGGTCGTGTTAAAGTCCAGACTCATTGAAACAAGGTCCAACTGAACAAACGGGTTTCGAAGACGACACAGATTTCTTCACTACCGTATATTTAGACGAACATGTACGGGGAGAGGGTACTAAAAAGCCGTCGGTCTGAAAAAAGGAATTCAAATAATAAGCCTAATGATTCACATTATTTACAATTGGACTACTGTCATCGTCTTTGTTTTTATTATCACAAGAGTTCATTCTTTTTTGCCTAGCTTTTGCCTCACCTTTTTCTTTTTTAAATCATTTCACAGAAAGTAAGGCGATCTGCCGCTATGAAAGTTGTGCAGGGCTCGGAAGTTTTTTCCCGCCTGAATCTATCCTGCACATATACAAATCTACCATCCGCCCATGTATTGAATACTGCTGCCACATCTGGTCGGGTGCCCCTGCTACTCTCCTTGGGCTTCTTGACAAAATACAAAGGAGAATCTGTAACGTGGTTGATACTGACTTGGCAGACCGGCTGCAACCTCTCTCTCTCTCACCGGCGTGATGTGGCTTCCCTGTGCCTCTTCTACAAGTACTTTCATGGCTTCTGCTCCGATGAACTTAGATCATTGGTGCCGCCTAAGCACGAATTTACACGAGATACTAGATTAGCAACTAGGTCCCACCCTTTTACAGTTAAACAGATAAGATGTAACAGTAATTTCTACTCCAACAGCTTCTTTTCTTGCGCTTCCTGTCTGTGGAATTCCCTTCCACATGTCTGCTTTCCCGACAACTACAATCTCCAGGTGTTTAAATGTAGGGTCAATAGACACCTCCTATCACACTAACTTCCAATTATTCTCCCAACACTCTCAACATCTACCCAACCCTTATTCTCGGTATCCTTACCCGCCTATCACCCACCCTCTGACATTTTCTATATTTAACCATCCTTTCTCCACTCTATGTAGCCCCCTGCGCAGTAGTGGCAGTGACATGCCTTGCTCGAGGTGAAACGCTTATTAAAAAAAAAACAACAAAAAAACCCCAAAAAAACACTAAGACGCAAAGGAAAACTTGTAGTAAAAGAGGGTGAAAGACTTGAAGATTGCAGGTGGCAGAGAAGCGAGAAACCGGAAGAGAAAAGAAACTATTAGAATAGAACCTACGTTTACATCTAGCTATTTCAACAGCTAAATCGTAAAACCTAGATGTCAATCTAGCAGCACGTTTAAATTCATGCAGTCGAGACATTAAGGAGAAAAGCTCGTCAGAACAATTGCTATAAAAAAAAATTGTAGAAAAGAGAAAGGGAAGCCATGTCATGTTGGTGAGAAAAAGACTGAAACCGAGATGCCAGGTTAGGATCAATCGTTGTGGTGCATTGGATATCGGCTCGGAACAAGAAATCGGGGAGCCGAGTTCGAATTCCAGCCGAATTCATTGCATTCACTTACGCGCAAATACCCTTGGGAAAGGTATTAATCCGTCTATTCCTTCCAGTTATGGGTTAAATAACAGGACAGATTGGGTTCTATAGTCTTGGTCGGCAACCAGTCTACCGCAGAAAGCAATGGCAACCTACTGCGGGATAATCTTATGCCCAGTCAATCATGTCGCTTTCGAGACATGATCGCCCAAGCGTGTTTCACGTATGGCACTTAACTGACTGACTGACTGACTTTGCCGAACCTGTTTGAGATTTAAAAAAAAGATTTCAAGATATATAGCAGGAGCAGATATAGCAGCAATATTCAATACACTTGTGAATGGTAGATTTATAAAGGTTCAAGATAGATTATAAGGAGAAACATTGTTTGGCATGATACAATGAACCAACTTTCCTAAAATTGGAGCCTAGTAAGGCGGGAACAGTTGTTCTTTTAAATGTTAGCATTAGCCATGCTGACGGAAGGCAGAAATGGTAGCCGTTATGTTTGGGGGGCGTTAAAATTTAAAAGCCATTCTTTATGCAGTTTTTCGATGGATGGAAGACGAACAAATTTTCTTCGGGTTCTCATTGTTCTAAATTTTAAACAGAAAGAATCAGGTGCTTGATCAGATTTGGGATAATTAATCATGCGTAAAATTTTTATCAGCCTCTCGTATGTATATTAAAGAGAAATGTGTGAGTTTATATAAGACTTAAGACTAAAATTGTTAGTTAAAACAATATACAAGTAAATACTTGTACAAGGTTACAATAGTAGAAGAACCTAGAATATTGAACTTAACGATAGTGTCTAATTGGTCTTGCGCAAATGAAACTCGTGTTATGTTCTTCGCCAGGACACGAATTTCATATAAATGTATTGTATGGCAGCATATATATATATATATATATATATATATATATATTGTATGGTACCATATATATATAAATATATATATATATTGTATGGCACCATATATATATATATATATATATATATATAGTATATCGAGGCAGCAAGTAATTTTCTAGACATATGCTATTAAATATAAGAGACAATGAATGTCTATTATGTTTAATCATGAGCCGTTCTAAACGTCGTATTTTTGCTTTAATTTCAGTTGAAAATAAAGACAAAAATTCTCCAACATTTGGATAATTATTTATTGGTTTTCTTCTAAGCTTTCGGCTCACATGAGCCATCTTCAGAGAGGTAGTTTAAACTGAAATATTATAAAATCCACCATCACCGACGATTTTATTTTGTGTTGACATATATATATATATTGTATGGCACCATATATATATATATATATATATATATATATTGTATGGCACTATATATATATATATATATATATATATATAACACGCTCATTTGTATGCAACCAATTTCACAGATCATTGGTTTAAAATACTTTCGAGTGAATGAATCCTGTGATATTTTTCGAAACCTGTTGATTGGCACCGCAGAACTATAAACCAGGAATTATACGAAATAAGAGAGACCATATTTACATTATTTGGACTATTGTCCTCATCTTTGTTGCCATTTGTACGACGTTTCGGCCGTTGTACGTTCCGGCTTTCTTCAGTTGCCAGGAATTTCGAACCGAACCCTTTATTACAATCACTGGGGTATATCATCTCCATTTCTTGCGTTGTGGGGAACAAATAACTTGCAGGGTTAGAGGGAGATAACTCATGACTTTTAATCGTGGCTTTACGCAAGGAATGAGGATGATATACCCCATTGATTGTAATAAAGGGTTCGGTTCGAAATTCCTAGCACATGAAAAAGACAGGAGCGTTTAACAGCCGAAACGTCATAAACAATGGCAACAAAGATGAGTCCAATAGTCCGAATAATGTAAATACTGTAAATACTGTCTCATCTCAGAAATATAGATAAATACTAAGAGAGACCATATTACTTAAGAACTTTTCCACGGCAGCAATAGCTAAAATTGATATTACATTAAACTTGAAGAGATTATTAATGAGAAATTGAAGGTGTCGACGTTCCACACTACAGAATGCAGGAGATTAAGAAGCAAATTCCTATCAGTGTTGGAAAAAAGCGATAATAGTTGTTGGACTCTAGAAACAGATTTTCCTGAAACATTGTTTTAGAAGAAAGGTTTTATAAATTTTAACTAAAAGTAGCATTGGTTAGAGAATGCCATATGTTTCCACATAAGTTTGAATTCCAATAGATGTCTAAATCCATGTGCCTCCTTGATGAATATTCGTTCATCATATGTGAAAGTTCAGGTCTAGTGTCGTGGTGGTGGGACGCTATTGAGCCATTTGAGCTAAATCAGAGGAGAGATGAGGTGCTAGGTTTTAGTGATCCAGATTTGGATTTGGAAACTGTTGTATCATTTGTTGTATCAGGTGCAGGATGTGCGTTGTGGTGCAGTGGATATCGGCTCGGAACGAGAAATCGAGGAGCCGAGTTCGAATTCCAGTTGAATTCATTGCATACACTTACGCACAAATACCCTTGGGAATGGTATTAATCCGTGTCTTCCTTCCAGTTATGGGTTAAATAACAGGACAGATTGGGTTCTGTAGTCTTGGCTGGCAACCAGTCTATCGCAGAAAGCAATGGCAGCCTACTGCGGGATAATCTTATGCCCAGTCAGTCATGTTTCTATCGAGACATGATCGCCTAAGCATGTATCACCTATAGTGCTTAACTGACTGATCATTTGTAGATGAAGATTTTGACCCAACAGCTGTGTTCAAAATGCGTACACGTTTTCAATAAATCTAGTTGAGTAAATATTGCTCAGGGTTGTTAATCAACTTCTTGCACGAAAAAAAGAAAATCAAAAGCAAAAACAAAAAAAATATCCCAACTGAACAAGGAAAAAACAATTCAAAACCATGATTAATTAATGAGGTTGTGTTCGAGAAGATTTTTTTCCAACTCTAGCATTTTTTTTTAGCTATGCACTTTGCCCCCTTCCGTGTTGTGATGTGACTTTTCCAAGTGGTTTTTAATTGCTCCAGTCTAAATTGTTGTTGCACTTGAGAGGGGTCAATTCTTAAGACGACATTTTGTAAGTAATGTTTACTAATAGACAATACAGAAGGTATACGCAAACTGCAGCCCGATTGGTTTTCTGAATTAGTCAGTTAAGAGCTATACGTGATACATGCTTGGGCGATCATGTCTCTATCGAGACATGACTAACTGGGCAGAAGGTTTTACCGCAGTAGGTAGCCATTACTTTCTGCGGTAGACTGGTTGCCAACCATGGCTACAGAACCCAATCTGTCCTGTTATTTAACCCATAGCTGGAGGGAAGATACGGATTAATACCTTTCCCAAAGGTATCTGTGCGTAAGTGAATGCAGGGAATACAACTGCAATTCGAACTCGGCTCCTCGATTTGTCGTTCTGAGTCAATATCCACAGCACCACAACGCACATCCTCAAGATGTAAGAGTAATGTTTACTAATAAACAGTACAGGAGACATAGGCACACTGCGGTCTAATTAGTTTTCTGAATTAGTCAGTTAAGCGCTATACGTGATACATGCCTGGGCGATCATGTCTCTATCGAGACATGACTAACTGGGCAGAAGGTTTTACCGCAGTAGGTAGCCATTACTTTCTGCGGTAGACTGGTTGCCAACCATGGCTACAGAACCCAATCTGTCCTGTTATTTAACCCATAGCTGGAAGAAAGACAGAGATTAGTACTTTTCTCAAGGGTATTTGCGCGTTTTCTTCAGTTACGCGCAAATACCCTTGGAAAAGGTATTGATCCGCCATTTTTTGAATAGCAAGCCTAATTTCACGAGGAAAATAATATTTATGAAAATGTTGTTTCTTTTTGTTCTCCATTGTTTACTCGCACACTTACGTGCATAACTGTATACATAAAAATGATTAAATATAATCTTTCTTGAATTTTGAATGTTTTCCTTGTAGGTAACATTTTCATAATTTTAAACCACTGGAGAATTTCGCTAAGGAAAATAATATGTCTAAACATCTTTTGCTTCAGAAACAGAAAATGTCAAAGATAATTATTTTTCTCTTGAGAATAAATATTCCTGTTCTTTTGCAGGCGTTTTTGTATTATCAAATGAATAAATAATAAACAATATCACACGCAACAGCTTGTTTTAATCACTGAATGGCGAATCTGCTATGAAACTAATATAAGATACAAATCCTATATCATCCAACAATTAACTAAAAATACACAAAGTAAAATTGCACACCCGCAAAATCAGATTTAACGACTAAAAACATTTTGAAAAAAACCCAGACCAAGGCAAATTTTACAAGTCCGTGTGAAAAGCAAAATTCTTGATCCTAATTGGATGGGAAATTGAAAATTGATTTATGAGGTCAGTCAAATTCTTTTTCACATGACGATAATACACGATTTAACCATATTTTATGACTGGTCAAAAACTTCAGCATGGAAGCGGTTAGCTGGCAGACCGCGTGACAATGTAACAAAATAAATTTCAAGAAACCGACCCGGACGTAAGGGCGCGTCACATATGCATTCAACTTTTGTTCATTTTTACTCCACGCCGCCAAAGAAAACAACAACAACAGTAGAACACCCTAAGTACAATGTATTTATTTGTTTTACCTTTATTTCTCACCCTGTCGCCAACCTACCAAAAAAAAAAAAAAGAAAGAGAAGGGACATAAGACTTTACATACTGCTACTATCAGTATACGCCAGGTACACTCTTAATTTCTGTGAACATTTTAGATACTTATATTTCTCTTTGAACAATTAACTACATGCATTTTCTCAATGAACATTTTTCTTCTCACAAATATGTTATAGTGTTTTAGTAATTCGGTATGCACTTCATGTGCACCTGTTTCCGAAAAGAAATGTCACCCATGCCTGAATTACAACATAATTGCTTCGTTTTCATCATTCAGTTTATTTTTATTTTGTTTTAGTTTAGTCTTTCATATATTAATGCTAGTAAAACTTTCTGTCTAAAACAGGCTACATTGTAGAATTAGGATTTCTTGAATCTGACGAGGTTACTGTCGCCATAAAAAATATTCAGAAAGAATTAACTGATGATGTACAGGTTTGAGACAATTGTCAGAAGGCAACATAAATATAAAGGGAAACTATTTTAGACAATTCTCTGAAAGAAGAGTCCGTTTTAGTCAATTCTCTAACCGATTGTTAGTTTTAGACAATTCTCAAAAAGAAGCAACAGTTCTAAACACTTCTCTGAATAAAGCAGTTGTTTTAGACAATTCTAAGAAAAAAAGAAACTGTAATACATAATTTCTGAAGAAAGTGTTTTAGAAGATTTTCTGACGAGGTATTTTTAGGTAATTGGCTGTTATAATAAACATTTTATTCAATACTTAGCAAAAAAAAATAAAAGAAAATTCTCTAAAATAGCATTTATTTCAGACAACTCACAGACAGAAGTAACTGTTTTTCTCTGAAGAAAGCAATTATTTTAGGCAATTCTTTGAAAAAAGCAAATATTTTAGGCAATTCTCTGATGAAACGAACTGTTCTAGGCAATTCACTGACGAAAGCAACTGTTTTAGGCAATTCTCTAAAAAAGCAACTATTTTAGGCAAGTCTCTGAAGAAAACAATTATTTTAAGCAATTCTCTGACGAAAACAAATGTTTTAGGCAATTTTCTAAAGAAAGCAAATATTTTAAACAATTCCCAGGAAGATGAACTCTTTCTACTGTTGTCAAAAAAAAAAAACATTTTTATAATAAAATTCAGATTTGACAGTTTTATACAAAGAGATGTATCTGTTTTAGAAAAAAAGATGTAACTTGGCAAAGAATTTATTTGGAATACATGATATCCTTTTGTCGATCATTGGTTGCTTCCTTCTGGAGCTCATTGCTTCGAACAACTGTAGTCGTATTTGGAATTTGCGTGGAATATCACAAGTGCTGTTGTTAAGAATATCAACAAGGAACTTTGACAGTTTTTTAATCAAACGTACATAAATGAAAAGTGGCTGCCCAAATACACCCAATATATATATATATATATATATATATATATATTCATATGCCAAAATAGCAACAGATACCGTTAATCTCGTGTATAAGCTGACTTCATACATAATGCTAGCCCTGTATTTTTTATATTTTTTTTGCATGAATTTTAACCCGCTTTAGAAGAAATTTCATGAGTATGCTGCAACCGGTCACCGAAAATGCATGAATTTCTTAAAAAAAACTTTTCTGTAAAATACAACCGCTTAATAATTGTGTTAAAGACAGTTAATAAAAACTTGCATTATACTCCATTTATACGGTATATCCATACATAAATACGTATCTGCACACGCCCACACATGTTCTAACTTTAAAGAACTTAAAAGATACTTAAAATCTTTCCTTATATATATATAGTTTTCGAAGAATAAGAAAGATTCTTTCTCTAAGTATTATCGATTCTTGACTGCTATTTTGCCCTTTAAAACCTCTTCTTGTCTCAAAGATTTTATCAATTTTACCTCATATTGTTTGTGCCACAGCCGTGCAAGCAGCCCAGTCTGCCACCATCCACCCGACTGTTTTTGCTACTCATCCCACCAGGTCGACGTCGCAATCAATAAACAAAGTAAATATCACGTAAACATGGCCATCATTTCTCATTCGACATCCCAATACAGACATTGTCACTGGCTGTCGAACTTCACTGACCTTCTCCAGCCTCCAGTTTCGTTTATTCGTTTATTTCCGATCACACACACACACACACACACACACACAATTTTTTCTGGTGTTAAGAAAACAGTGCCCGATGTAATATAACAGAGTTATGAAATACATAATAATAAATAGACATATTATCCGACGTCTATAGCACAACTCGGAGTTTCATACATTATGCAATCATCAGGTGCATATTACCATTATTCATATTATTTTATTATCATTAAGCATAGTGCTTTAAACTCAAAAACGTGCTATAGACGTAGGATATATATACATATATATATAGTCATTCGCAGACAGATCTGTCTCGCTTTATTATGCTCATCAGTACGGTTAGACTCCGATTGCTTTTAACCCGGGATTGACACTCGACCGAAGTGGCGTCAGTCGGTGGTTCTACCTCTGGTCCATGGGCGCACGGTAGAAGAAGGCAGACTTTTTAGCATGTATATTATCATTATACACGCCCAATAGCCAGAGTGCTCTAATTCATTAGTGAATGAACGATGCGTATATATATATATATATATATATATATATATATATATATGTTACGGAAAGTTCCGGAGATTTACGAAATAAATTAACAACCGATTTATTTTATTTGTTCGAATATTAAAGTATAAAAATATTTAATATTAAAATATTAAAAAATAATGTTCAAGCATATAAATTAAATATCTATATGTATGACTGCTACGTAAATACACACACACATATATGCGCGTGCACACACTTACATGATTTATATATATATAGCATTCTGTGTAAATTGCCACATAAAAAATATTTTCAATAAACTGAATAAATCGCCGTAGCCCCTTCTAATTGTGATCAGATCATGATCGGTCGTCCAACATTACTCAGCCAATCTAGCTGAAAGAAAAAAAACGATTACAAATTTGGTAGGCTTTTAAAAATATAACAGTGGCAACCTAGCATCAATAAACTCTTTAATGTCTGTGAACATATTAAAATTTCTTTAAGTTGCAATTTAGTGACGCTGTAGTCTGTTCCACTATCACGGAGTTGCGAACTTAATTTCTTTTCAATATCCAGAAGATTAACAGTCTAAACTTTTCATCGGATATCTATCCATTCCTATTTTCTTGTTTTGAAAATGTCAACAGATGATCGAATGTTCTCAGAGGCATAAAACACAATCTCAGCAATTTCTTTTACAAATTTTCTCTCAAACGATTCCAAAATTCATAAAATGGCGTAGCAAAATATTTATATATATCATTTGGAAATCTTCTGGCAGGAATCGAACCTGCAGACTCTCAACGCATGGGAGATGCCGTCTTAAGATCAGACGTGTCTTTACCAATCGACCCACAAAATATTCCATGTTTAACAAAGTCTAATTTAACCTTTATATAGTTATTCTTCAGATTTTATTGACCGATTAATATCTGCTCAAATTGTATCGAATGTAAACAAACAAAATTTTCATCCAAGTATATAATTTTTCTCATCCTTTTCTGCTAAGTCGGTTACCCTTTCTCGGGAATTGTGAAGACTTTCTTTCCCTTTCTATCGTTCCCCCCACCTCTCTCTCTCCCTCCCTCTCTCTCTCTCTTTGTGTTAGGCCTACCTGTGATATACTCAGCATAAACAGACAGATTCACCTCTGCACTTCTGTAGGTAAGAGCGCATTATTATTATTATTATTATTATTATTATTATTATTATTATTATTTGCTTTGTTTGGTAAGCTGGTTGCTGATAGGACATATTCAGTCAACTGGTTCCTGGTCATGTGGTTGGCAGTTTAATTAGTGGCATATTTGCAAAATTGGTACAGTAAACACATGGTTACATTTGCCGGGGGATGATGGGTGAGCTGGGCACTTCGTTTTATTAAACATCATGCCCTTCAGAGACATCTCCGATTACGGACTTGAAAAACAAATGACAAATCATTTTCAAAACACCCATTTTGGAGCCAAAACATTCCCTACTCGCACATGCGCATATCCGCGTATGCGTGCGCGTGTTTATGCATGCCCCTGTGTACGTAGGCAGAATCGCTTTTACCTATTCACAGCTGAATACATACTGACAGATATTAGTAGATTTTCAGGATTCTCACTGATTAAGAATAGTTACGCGTCTCTTATGATCATAGACACACGCGCACAAACAAACACATACGCACATGCTCTCACTTAACGCACACATACAAGCAAGCACACTGAAAACATATTTTTATTCGGCGTTTTCTATAGCAATGCCCGCGAAACATGGAATATGCATTAGTTATATAAGTATTATAATGGCATAATTATGTATACCTGAAGATTTTATTGTATATATATATATATATATATATATATATATATATATATATAAAGGAAAAGATGACAGTGAATAATTATGTATTTATGCTCAAATAGCAATCACAGAAGCTTATTCAGGTAAATGCAGTCTTACGATGTCAGCCACGCATGTGTTTTTCGTAGCCTTGTTTTGGCCTCTTCTTGCACGTTGCCAGTTTTTGCCAATGCTGCAACTTTTTAATCGATCCTACAGTGGCGATGTAAGTACTTTCTTAAAATCTTACTTTGACATTTCAAAACTATACTAATTCGATCTGTAGAAAGCCTTTTATCCTTGGTATGTTTTTTTCTTTTTCAAAGCTGGTTTGATAAGTTGTTGAGACAATATTGTCCGAGGGTAATACTTAACCAGGGACTATTAGCAATGATTAATTGTTGTAACAAAATGAATATGCCATAAAATATTTCGTTTGGATAGCACAAGAGCGGTTAGCAGAATTAAATCATATAATAATTATTAATGTGTATTTACATATTTCCTACTCTATCTGAGGGTTTTTAGCAGAATTAAACTTTATAATAATTATCAATGTGTTTATATATTTCACGCTCCATCTGAGGCTCTTTAGCAAAATTATAACATGTAATAATTATCAATGTGTATTTATATATTTCCTGCTCCATCTGAGGGTTTTTAGCAGAATTAAACTATATAATAATTATCAATGTGTATTTATATATTTCCTGCTCCATCTGAGGGTTTTTAGCAGAATTAAACTATATAATAATTATCAATGTGTATTTATATATTTCCTGCTCCATCTGAGGGTTTTTAGCAGAATTAAACTATATAATAATTATCAATGTGTATTTATATATTTCCTGCTCCATCTGAGGGTCTTTAGCAGAATTAAACTATATAATAATTATCAATGTGTATTTATATATTTCCTGCTCCATCTGAGGGTTTTTAGCAGAATTAAACTATATAATAATTATCAATGTGTATTTATATATTTCCTGCTCCATCTGAGGGTTTTTAGCAGAATTAAACTATATAATAATTATCAATGTGTTTATATATTTCATGCTCCATCTGAGGGTTTTTAGCAGAATTAAACTATATAATAATTATCAATGTGTATTTATATATTTCCTGCTCCATCTGAGGGTTTTTAGCAGAATTAAACTATATAATAATTATCAATGTGTATTTATATATTTCCTGCTCCATATTAGGTTTTTTAGCAGAATTAAACTATATAATAATTATCAATGTGTATTTATATATTTCCTGCTCCATCTGAGGGTTTTTAGCAGAATTAAACTATATAATAATTATCAATGTGTATTTATATATTTCCTGCTCCATCTGAGGGTTTTTAGCAGAATTAAACTATATAATAATTATCAATGTGTTTATATATTTCATGCTCCATCTGAGGCTCTTTAGCAAAATTATAACATGTAATAATTATCAATGTGTATTTATATATTTCCTGCTCTATATGAGGGTCTTTAGCAGAAGTAAACCATATAATAATTATGTGCATTTACATATACATTTCCTGTCCCATCTGATGGTCTAAAAAGACAGATTGAAACGCAAGAGATAGCAAAAGGCATTTATTTACAAGTAACAATTAGTTTCAAACAAATATGTCACTGGGATTTTATTAACGTTGCCACAGAAAATGCATAACTCACTATATATTTTATCTGAATATGCAAATTACGTTATATTTAAAATCTGAATATGCAAATTACGTTATCCTTGATTCAACACATTATCCTATATATAACTGAATAACTATTAAGAGATAAAAGATAAAATTAGTATTAATATGGTAGTTTGTAATTACATGTTCTCATATTATTTAAATACGTTTCAGTCTTGTATTGGTATCTTTTTTTTTTTTTAATCGTATCACCCCGAGCAAGGCGGTAACGCCACTGATGCGCAGGGGGCTACGTAATAGTGAAAAGATTGGAAAAGAGAAAGCCAGAAACCACATCCTAAACAGGAAACAAGGGATGAGCCTCTTAACCTGTTCAATAGACGTGGGTGGAGTGTGAACCGGGCGATAGATAGATCTATCTACTCCAATTGAAAAAAAAAACAAAAACAAAGTGAGAAGATTTGAAAAGAGAAAGCCGGAAACCACATCCTAAACAGGGAACAAGGGATGAGCCTCTTAACCTGTTCAATAGACGTGGGTGGAGTGTGAACCGGGCGATAGATATATCTATAGAAACCTGTTCTATAAATGTAGAATTTAATTTAACTATTTCACTTGATTTTACATTATTTTGTGCATTTAGTTCTGTGAACATTATAAAATGGAAAATTCCCTTGAAGAAAGAAGGGGTTTAGAATGAAAATGAAAAAGAAGGAATCGATTACGTCCCTCATCATTAAATACAGGCACGGAGGGTTTCTGATAGACAAAGATATACACAGGCATCGCAGTAACGCCGTTAAGCAACAAGAGCAGAAGCCAGGAGACGCAAGCCTCAGAGGCAAACTAATGAGAAAGAAGAAGAGGGTAAGGAGAGGAAAGAAGAACTATGAGAGAGAAAGAGAGAGAAAGAGAGATAGATAGATAGAGAGAGAGAGAGAGAGAGAGAAAGAGAGAGTGAGTAGTTCAAGGAATAGAAATCTAACAGAGGAAGAAGTTAATGCAAGAAGAGTGAGTGAGTTTTGTTTAAAGGCATATCAACCTCTGTGGGTTATTTAATGCCAAAAAGGTGGGGTTTTAAGATATTTTTATGTTATAATGTTCGGTTATAGTGGAAAGGTTGATTTAGTCAGATTTTAAAGAAATTTCTTTGTTTTTATTCTTTTTTTATTTTAGAAAACTGAAAATTTCTTATAGTTTTGTATTCAAAAATGTTTTGATGAGAATAATTCTTTTTTCTTCAAAAATGTATATGTTTTTATAAAAGTGTATTTTTTATACTTTCATAGTGTTTTGACCCTAGTTTTGGGATTAACTATTTGTTCATAGCTGGGACCCGAATAGGTGCTACCACTCCGAGTCAGAGTGAACATGGGAACAACAGCAATTAAGAGGTGGTTCCATGCTCCTCACAACCTCCAAATCAGAGGCCTTGCTGCTGGATGCAGTTTAGCATCATGTCCAAGAAGAACTACTATGAGAGAACGTGTAGTGGAAGATACATGTGTCTATTAAATGATCAAATTGGTCTTGAAATAGATTTTGTAGTCGTAACTACAAGAAAATTGAATGCATGGTAATCAGCAAAAGGTGCAACTCAAAATGCCAAATACAGGTGGGGGATTCTAGAATCAAGTAAGTACAAAAATTTAAATACCTAGGAAGTTTTCTAACAGGAGATGGAAAGTGCAACACAGAGATCCGAAGGCGAACAGGCATGGCGAAGGACGCGTTCCAGAAGCTGAGTAAAGTACTAAAACACAGGAAAAATTCACTAGAATCAAAGAAGAGAGTGCTAGATTGCTATGTAATGTCAATTCTTCAATACGACAGTGAATGTTGGACAATATCATCGAAGATGAAGGAAAAACTTGAAGCGGTGGAAATGTGGTTCTACAGAAGGATGCTGCGGATATCATGGACCGATCATGTAAGCAATGATGAGGTGTTGGAAAGAATGGCAACGAAAAGGAAATTAATAATGAGCACCAGAAAGAGTCAACTGAAGTTCCTGGGGTATGCAATGAGGAAGGAGAGCTTGGAGAACCTGATACTGACAGGTCAGATAGAAGGAAAAAGAGACAGAGAACAGCAGCGGATAACATATTTGAAGAGCCTGATCAGGTGGATTACGAAACGATTTTTGCGTGGTATGACAGGAGAAAACGTACTAAGAGCCGTCAGAGATAGAGAGACGTGGTAAGCCATGATCGCCTACGTCCTGAAAGGACAGGGCACATATAAGAAGTCGTCGCCGTATTTTTTGTCGTTCTGTTGCTAATCTTCTTCCTCTATTTCATTGTTGTATTAAAGATATAAAATGTTTGACATGAAAATATATCAAACGAAATGCGATTTATATCACAGAAGGAGTAATCAATGACTCATAAATATCTTTGCATTTATCCACAACAATTAATTTCAAACAAATATATAAGCGGATGTATTAACGTTACCGCATAACATGCATCATGAATTTTGATATCCTATATTTCACACAGATGTGCGTTGTGGTGCAATAAATATAGGCTCAGTTTGAGAAATTGGAGAGCCGAGTTCGAGTTCGAGTTCTAGCTGAATTCGTTGCAAATACGCGCAAATAAACTTGGAAAGTTATTAATCCATATCTTCTCCCTCTAGCTATTGGTTGAATATCAGAGTAGATTGTGTTCCGTAGCCTTGGTAGGCAACCAGTCTACCTCATCTGAAAGATAAAAAGCTTTGTATAGGATAAAGACCTCGTAAAAAAGACAAGTGACAGAAGCCTCGACGATCCCCTCGACGATGGCCAATTGTCGTAAGCATCGTCGACCCTCTCGTCGATGACGATTTCTCGTCGATAGACTATTCTGGGAGAAATGAGGTTTGCCTTTTTGTAGGTTATTTGGCAAAGTTTAACTAGAAAAAAAATACGCAATGCGTAAAAAGTTTATTTTCTGTTAACATAGCCATGGTCGTTAACTTATTTGTTTAAACATTATTTTTAACAGCTACTCGTATTTGAGTAAATATACTGTTTTTTATAATTAAACAATATATATATATATATATATATATATATATATATATATACTCGTTGTGGGTAGATAGTCTCAGCGAGCTGCACCTTTGGAAAGTGCCGGTAAACTATACCCGGGTGTATAAACTGTCCTAACCTGATTTATAACTACGGTTTGGGGTGTTAACTACGGTCTTTCTCAATCTGTCAAGTACTGGTAGATTTTTTTTTTAATAAAATACGCTTATTTTATTTTCAAATAATTATCTTCGCAGTTCGATAAATTTATTCCAGCAATAAAATTTTCACGCTGATTTAATAATCTGAAAAATTATCACCAACAAGACTATTCCAGAGTAAGCTCTTGTAAGTAAGTTATTTTTTTTAGAATTATGTTCATCTTGTGTAAGGCCAGAGGGCCACTCGAGGTAGGGAGTTACCGAGTAAGAGTCACAGGTTGTGCAGATATATTTGGAAGATAACGGTTAAGTTAAGTCTAGAACACGTTAGTATTGTAGTGATCAGAGAAACAAACACTTAGGAATCTGTCCTACGACGCAGTGGTTCGTGGGAAGAAACTGCTCGAGTGGAACTTACATTTCACCAAAAGAAAAGAAAGGAAATGGGAGTGGTTTGTTACAAAGTGCGTGCCATGCCGTGTCATAGCAATTAAGGTTAAACTCTAGTGGAACTAAGTTGTTCGTCTGAGCATTTATCATGGAAATAGCTATAGATCAGCGGGAGATACGCGACGTCTCTGAGAAAGGTGTTGGCTGTAGATTGGAAAATAATTCATCACCTTTAAGGACGTGGATAAACGTTTTGATTCTATCGAGAGAGAAAACTGCAGACTGCGAAACTCCTGTCCATATATGTTATGCTAGCAGTACTCGATTGTTGGCCCGATCAGGCTCTTATAACAATAGAGGACCACAGGTGTCAGGTCCTTGCTAGAGTGGTACAGAAAACGGATTAGTTTTCCAGAATCTTTAGTGATGAATCGTTTAAATCCTAATAGGTACTCAAGACACACGGTCTCTCAGAGAGAACATCTGTTCAATGCGATACGTGAACGTTCTGGGTCCAATCGTCAATGGTGGAAAGTCACTAGTTTGGTTTTACATGGCATTGAATGTCATCAGCAAGTTTTCTCCAACTGATATGTTAGATTTAGTAACGTTAACTTCGGAGGTCAGACGAGAACTGGTAATTCAACGTGGTATGGCCGTAAGCCCGTTGACAGTTTAAAAACAGAAAACACTCGAAGCAAACTCTGGTAAAATGATAACCAAGTCATAAAAATTGAAAGTAAATGAATGTTCTTGATAAAAAGAAGCGTGTGAATTTTCATTTGATTCAACCATTTTCGTTCTCTCCTTTCGAAGTAAACAGTTGAATCTACCGTATTTGTCAACATTAAAAACTCACGGCCATGTTAGATGTGCACCTATTTCAAAAGGGCATATTCATGAGGAAATGTTTATTATATTTAAGCATGTGATGCTTAAAGTAGATTCACAAATTCACTAGAAAAATGAGCCTACCATGACGAAAAGTTTTCCAAACTAAATAAAAAACAAAGTTTTATCATCAAAATTTTTACGTTCTTATCAAGAGAAAGAACAAAAGATTTTTTGATTATTATATTATAGTTTTGATCCATTTTAGAACGGTTGAATTAAAAATAAATAGTCAAAAATTTGATTTTCCTTTCATCAGCGATGAGGGAAAGCTGAGTTAAGGAAATTTTAGCGTCTTTTTTGGTGTTAAAAGACATATTCTTCCAAAAATCAAATCATTATCGGATTTTATTTAAACTTTTATGACTTATGCAAAAATTAATTAAATTATTTTAGAAAATATTGGTAAAAACATTTTTGGCGTCTGCTACCCCCCACCCCCACTTATTCAATTTTATGAAATTTCGAGAAATTAAATTTGTATCGTTTAATATTTATATTAGTTAAACGCAGAACTCCATGGAAAACTTAAGTCAATTATTTTTGTAAATCAAGGCCTCCAGTTACTGCTGTAAATTTTAAAATAACAAACGCAATAAATTTAAGATATTATTGAATTTGAAGTACTTTTTATTGTGTTTTTTTTTTATAAATAAGCTATATTATAGACGCATATGCTTAAGTGTTATAAAAAGTTGGTGAATAATGAATTTTTATAAGAATTGTCTTTTTGTTCTTTAATTTTAGTGAATAATTTATAAAGTTTTAAATCTTTTAAAATTCTGTATTAATTTGGAGCGGTTAAATGATATTGTTATTAAGTAAAATTATATTCATTAATCATAAATGGAAAGTTTATTACAATTCTGCGACCACCAATATTTTAAAAAGAATTTTTATTTTATTTTTTGCATAGATGTGCAGATTTTTGTAAATACGGAAGTTCATACATGACATTATCAGAAACGATAGATAACTATATAACACGACTCCTAGCTGAGTCCAGCCGAACTTCCTGGCCTTTAGTCCATTCCGCCCACGTTGTGTTGTTGATCTCAGATTAGCCAAAACAGGATTGTTTGTTGTCACTTGACGAAATTGGTCTAGACACGCTAGGGATTAGTATATAATGAAAACCAGATTTAAGACCGCAATGACACGGTGTAGATTTATATATATTTATATATATATCGAATAAATACAATATTAAGAAGCAAGTCAAAGCTGGTAACACTCAACAGTTGGTTGGTATTTCAAAATTACTTCAGTTTCAGTCCGACTGTATTGTTCAAGCCGCCATTCAAATCACCCGACCCAACTTATCTCTTTTTACCTTCTCATTCCAAACACGGGACCCAAACTAATTTCATCTTGCACTCGAGTTTTATTAAACAAGCACCAAAAACAGGGTGGTAAAGTTAGGTATGGGGTTTCTATTTCCCCGCTCCCTATATATGACTATCTTGATATCTAAGTTATATCATTCAATATTTAGCTCCTAGGGGAAGGGGAGGATAAACGCACTCTCTGTTATTGTCTGCTTCTTTTTATCAGCTGTCTTGGTATACAGGAGATTCTCAAGGCCGTATTTTGACCTAGGGTCACATATCGTCAAAACCCATTGACAAATATTTTGATTAACTAGCTTTGATAAATTCGCTAACAATTCTCAACAAAAGTAAATTTGCACTGAGTTAATCCTGAATCTGTATTTTCCACTTGTTAACATTTTGGCTACTTTACCCGACGAAAACAATTGTATTCTCCAATTTTAGAGAAATCTCTTCTCATCTTGAAAATCACTTAAAATCAATACCAGCCATCAAAAAATAGGGTTAAAACTACAGAACTATGCCAGGTGTTTATTGAATTTTAGGTACTTTGACTTTAAATATAAAACAATGTGTGATCGCTTTTTTTACTCATGTTTTTTTAATCTGTCATATATGGTGCCAAAACAGTACTTTTTAATCATATCACGAAACATGTGAAAAGACAATCGGGGTTCTTGTAGTGCCATGTCGCGCATGGATAGGTGTCCCTGCAAGCGCTCTCGGTGGGCAACCCCGAGGCCACACCTTGTTGCAGCCCTAGCCAGTCCCCCTCCCAGCTCAGATCGTGGGTAATGACCGCCTGTATCCTCTACCCTAGGTCCCTTTCTATAAACCAAAAACATGACAAGACAAAACAGAAATGACCCTAAACCAGCTAAATCCAAACCACCTAAGCCCATTAACCTCTCCTTCACTAATATCCGAGGCATTCGTACTAACTTTGCTAGTGTAGAAGCGTTCCTGCATGAAAAGTCCCCTGACATCCTCGCGCTCTGCGAAACTAACCTCAACTCAACTATTCCCTCCTCTGACCTCTTCATCCCTGGTTATCTTCCCCTTTTAAGGAAGGATTCTACTGTCCACATGCATGGGCTGGGTGTTTATGTCAGCGAACACCTCCCCATAACTAGGGTGACTTCACTCGAATCTACTGACCACCAATACATATGTCTCCGCTTGTCTCTCCTCAGTTCGGTTAGCTACCTATTCTTCCTTTACCGTTCTCCCTCCTCTCCTGACTGCTCCCTACTAGATAGCATTGCCGACGACATAGATAAGGCTATTACCTATCACCCATTTGCCCACATATTTGTATTTGGAGACCTCAATGCCCATCACTCTGAGTGGCTTGAAAACGCTGTTACTGATTCGGCGGGCACTCACGCCATGAACTTTGCTATTTCCCAATCCCTTACGCAAGTGGTGGACTTCCCCACTCGCTTCCCAAGCACACCCTCGGGTCATTCCTCACTGCTAGATATATGTTTCACCTCTGCGCCCGACGCCTGTCAAGTCTCGCAGCTTTGCCCTCTCGGCAACTCCGACCACGCTGTAGTCTCCCTCAGTATTTCTTTCCAATCTCACTCCCCCCAGGATCCCCCTACTCATAGAACCTCCTACCTCTACCAAAAAGCTGACTGGGAAGCCTTTCGCGATTTCCTCTGCGACGTCCCTTGGGGAAAAGTGTTTGACCTATCAGTTGATGACTGTGCCTCTGAGGTCTCGTCATGGGTGAAAGCTGGCATTGATGCCTTCATACCCACCAGGAAGTATTGCTTAAAACCTCATTCCCCTCCGTGGTTCTCTCCAGCCTGCTCAGCCGCCATTGCCCACAGGAACCATTACTTCCATCTATTCCAGAGACAGCCAACTGATCACAATAAGGCGCCTGTTCACATCCGCTCGCAGTGAGTGCAAGAGAACTCTAAATGACGCCAAACAGTTGTTTGCGGAGAGAATGCGACAGCACATAGCTGACCGCAAGTTCGGCTCCAAGGACTATTGGAGGATTTGTAAACGAGTGCTCAACAATAGGAAATCCTCAATACCTCCTTTAATCCATGGATTTGACGTTCTCACGTCATCTGCTGAGAAAGCTGAGTGCTTTGCCCGCAGATTCTCATCCAACTCCACACTCGACTCGTCCGGAGTGCACCCACCCGACTTCCCTATTAGAACTGAGGCCAAACTGCATGACGTGTATATTACCCCGACAATAGTATCCAGAGTAATTTCAAAACTCGACCCCCATAAGGCGTGTGGAGACGATGGAATCCCGGTGATAGTCCTTAAGAGGTGTGCCCCTGAACTTTCCCCTGTCCTCTCTAAACTGTTTAACTACTGCCTTTCTGCTTCCTGCTTTCCTGCATGCTGGAAATTCTCCTCAGTCGTTCCTGTCTTTAAGAATTGTGGTGAACCCTCGGACCCATCCAACTATCGCCCTATCAGTCTCCTACCAATATTCGGGAAAGTGTTCGAGGCTATAATAAATGCTGAAATAGTTCATCATCTCACCGCCCACAAGCTGTTCTCCGACAGGCAATATGGATTCCGATTTGACAGGTCCACAGCCGACCTGCTAACTACTGTAACGGAGTACATGCTACAGGCCCTTGATGAGTCTGACGAGGCTCGCGCGGTTGCTCTGGATATCTCCAAGGCTTTCGACAGGGTTTGGCACCCTGGCCTCCTATGCAAACTACGCGGTTATGGTATTACCGGTCGCCTGCTTGACCTAATCCAATCTTTCTTAAATAACCGCAAAATGAAGGTCGTTCTGAATGGGCGTGCCTCTTCGTCCTACAGCACGAATGCTGGTGTCCCACAAGGCTCTATCCTGGGCCCAACGCTCTTCCTTATTTTCATCAACGACCTCCCAGATGAGATCAGGTCCCAAGTAGGCATCTACGCAGATGACACTACAATATACTCCCGCTCCAGTAAGAAACCTGTCGTGGCGGACAGACATAATCTCGCTGCTGACCTTGAGCGGGATCTACACTCTGTGGTGAACTGGGGCAAGAAGTGGCTTGTCAACTTTAATTCCTCTAAGACCAAGCTGTTGTCTGTCAACCATTACAGGCAACCTCTTCTGCCTCCCATAAGCATGGACCAGATGATTCTCCCGGAGAGTAATACACTACGCCTCCTCGGACTTACCCTGTCCTCAGACCTCAAATGGAAGCACTATATTGAATCCATAGCAAAATCTACTGCTAAGAAGATTGGGTCACTATGTCGATCCAGGATGTTTTTTCCACCTGAATCCATCCTGCATATATACAAGTCAACCATCCGTCCGTGCATGGAGTACTGCTGCCATTTATGGTCAGGTGCCCCTGCCGTTCTCCTCAGTGTTCTTGACAAGCTCCAAAGGAGAGTCTGTAATGTGATAGGTACTGATCTGGCGACTCGTCTGCAGCCACTTTCCCATCGTCGAAATGTGGCCTCCCTCTGTCTCTTCTATAAATACTTTCATGGCTTCTGCTCGGATGAGCTTAAGTCACTGATGCCTCCTCAACAGGTGTTTACCCGTTCAACCAGACTGGCAACTGGGTCCCACCCATTCACAGTCAGGTTAGCCAAACGCAGACGACAATTCTACTCCTGCAGCTTCCTCTCTCGCACTTCCCGCCTGTGGAACTCACTCCCGTATTCTTGCTTTCCTGACGGCTACGACCTCCAGAAATTTAAAAGCAAAGTTAATACTCACCTACTAACCACTGGCCTCTAGCTCTCTCTCCCCTCCCCTGTATAAGCTTCCCTTTCTCTCCGCCCATGTACCTGTCATTGCACCTGCTTTCTCAGTTTTCTATTGTTCCTTTCTAACTAGCTTGTACTCCTCACTCTTTTCTAATTAATCTTTCTACACTTATGTAACCCCCTGCACATCAGTGGCGTTTCTGCCTTGCTCGGGGTGAAATGATTAAAAAAAAAAAAAAAAAAAAAATTAACAGTGATCTTTTTCTAGTGAGCCTGCGTTAATGTGTGTGCGTGCGCGAGTTAATAAATACAGTATACATGTATTTCTGTATGTATGTACATGTGCAATTACCAACACACACACACACACACACACACACACACACACACACATATATATATATATATATATATATATATATGTGTGTGTGTGTGTGTGTGTGTGTTTTGTTTAATACTTAATTTTTGGTTCTAATAGGGTTAGACCAGTACACATTTGTATTAAAAAGTGTTCTATACAATTATATTGTAGAACTTTTGAATATTTTTCATTTTTAAACGAATTATTTTGCTACCTTGGTTTCTACCATGAGTGGTGACTTCAGGCGATTTTTAATAACATAGTTTTTAATAACTCGCCTGAAGACACCACTCATGGTAGAAACCAAGGTATCGAAATAACTCGTTTAAAAATGAAAAATATATTTATATGTATACATACATATGTGTGTGTGTGTGTGTGTGTATGTATGATTACACATGTACATATATATACACATGTAATCACACCGTACTGATGAGCTGGATGCGGATGACTATTTACACTCTCCCACTCTGATTGAGCACTTTGGAAGAATGGTAAGACTTTGAAAAAACAGTAGCTACTCTAGCATCTACGCATCGCTCATTCAGTAATGAATTAGAGCATTCTAACTACTGACGTATGATACACCATAAGCTAAAAGTTTGCCTCATTCTATCAGGGGTGGAATCGCCGACTCACGCCACTTCAGTCGGGTTTCAATCCTGGGTAAAAGCAATCGGATGTCTAAGCGTGCTGATCTGTCTGAGGATGACTATATCTTTTACATTAGAACATGTAAATAACTACTGAAAAATTTTACATTTTGTTTTGACGACATTGAAAAAACAATGACTCATCAGGTAGTTAAAAATGTTAATGTTTTTAACGTTGCAATTTTATTCTTTCTTCTTTTAATTTTGTATATATGAAGATAGGTAGACTTTGAAAAACAGTAGACACTCTGGCGTGTACGCATCGCTCATTCAATGAAAATGAATTTGAGCACTATAGCTATTGGGCGCGTAATATGATATGCGCTAAAAAGACTTCCTTCTTCCACCGATCGCCCCGTGGCCCAGGGGTAGAGTCGCGACTGACGCCAATTCGGTCGGGTTTCGAGTTTGGGTTGTGTGGCAATCGGGGTCTAACCGTACTGATGAACTGTGATACAGCGAAACAGATCTATCTGTGGATGACAATATATATACATTTTGAAAATGTGACAGTTGCCGACGAGATGTCAAATCTCTCTTAGGGATTTCATGTTGAAATGATCATTCAACAGATTTGAACATCGAAATTTATTTTATTTTATATATATATATATATATATATATATATATATATATATATATATATATATATATATTAGTATCACACAATATTTTATAAAATATTGTAAAATTCCAAAATTAAATGATAAGACTATTGCGTACATGCAGTCTCATGCCTTTAAGAAAAGTTAATTTAATGACTTTTAGGTTTCCTCCACGTGAATAACAGTTCATTATTTGAATAATATGAATTATATGTCACAGAGGTGCATCAATTCTAAATGGGGAATTATGCAAATGTTTTTTTTTTTTTTTACTCAGATTTGAGAATAAATAGTCCATCTGACAGGCCATCAAATCCTATAGATTCTGGTCATGTCCTGAAACTTATAAAAAGATGAATTTATATTGAACAAGTGTTATTTGAACAATTAAAAACATGGATATTAAAACAGAATTAACTAGGTATTGTTTATATTTTTACTTTGTTTTCATTTTCAGGGCACTTACTATGGAAGTTCCCGGGGAGCTTTGTGTCAGTATAGACCACCATCTTTACCCTCTTTCATTCACAACTCAGGACTCAGGGGTACAGCTGCATTGAACAAGCCCCAGTTTTTCGGATCCCTGGTCTGTGGGATGTGTGTTCGGGTGAGAATCTATCTATTTGTCTGTTTATAATTCGTGACTTTTTCATATATAGTTTCTGTTGTGGATTCCGAGTGAGGAACCGCACAAAATAATGAACAACAAAACAGATATTTGAGATAGAAAAATAGGTTATATTAAACGTAAAGATATAAACTGGAACGTAGGTTAGTAATCCAGGAATACGATTAGTAAGGAATATATATATATATATATATATATATATATATATATATATATATATAAGTCTTTGAAGTGAAACTGTGCTGGAATTGGTATGTCCGTGAAATGCTATTCTGGCTGAGTGGAGCTCAAAGCTACTATGACTACTGACGCGGTATTCTCTTTGTAACTTCGGTATCGCTCGGTAACTTACAGACCTTTTACGATACTCGTACTGTTCTCTCTATGGCAGGAGTATATGTATACTCCAGTCGAGTGCATTATCATAGAAAAATAGGGAGATCCCACAACACTTTCTTTATATCATTTCATATTCTTTAACACTCAGTAACCTCCTTTGTTCAAGTGGCTTTATTATCGTGCTCGAGGTGAAACGATCAAAAAAATTAAAAATCTTGACCTCTTCAAGTGAAGGGTTAATCGTTATTTTTTTTCTTGTATTCTTCATTTGCTACCGCTTCCTCTTCTATTCACATCAACCGTCTACGTTGAGTAGCCGTATTGGGTGAGATTTAGTTAAAAAAAAAAGCATAATTCAAACGCTTGTCTTTATCTAAATACTCTCAGGGTCCGTCGGTAGCTCTCTGTATTTATGACCTACCACGTTTCCAAGCAGACCTTTTTAGACAATGGCTAAAGATAACAACAAGGGCAGTAAAAAGTGTTCTGTTGTTTTCCTTCTATAATTTAGTCGTCGCGTCAACTTAGTGGAAGCTTAAAGACTTGCCACAATGCAGATGGCTATCATGTTAATCTCAAAATCAATGGAGAGTGACTATTTCGAGACGAATGTTCTTGTTGGAATGCTTGTCCCAAAACTGGTCTAATCAGTCAAGCGTTAAGGTAACTTTTAAGTAACTACTGTTATTAAAAGGAAAAAAGGGAGACTCTATATATATATATATATATATATATATATATATATATATATTGTAAAGAGCTATTTTATAAATATATATATATTAATAAATATACATATTGTCCTTACGTCGTTTCATGCGTTATGAAATCATTGTATTAAACGACGGAGACAACATAGTTTTGCAGATTTTGTTTTGTATTTTCTCATATTTTTTAATCAGGCTTTTTATTATCAAATTATATTTATACAAATAGTGTCCATATGTTAATCGAGTACTTTCGAACATCATCGTTCATCATCAGGGTCAAATTTTACGGTTTTACAATTTTTGACCATCAACAATTGCCTTGCAGCGAAAATGAGTTACGGCATTTTCAAGAACTAAATAAACGTAAGACTAAGTTGCCTCTATCGTTTAATACAACGTGTTAAAAAAAAAGAATGCTGCCAAAATACCCGTATTTTATATATATATATATATATATAGGAAAGAATATTTATAAAAAGTTTTGAATTTAAAAATGTACTTTTTTTTACTTTTTTTTATACTCCCCAATTGCAGCCCATTTTAATCAACCTGATCATACTTTAGAAAATTGCAAATGTTTACTAATAGACTCCAATTCAAATTTAAAAATCACTCGTTTCTGATGAAGTTCCGAGGGCGGTCTGAAATATAAAATACAATAATAAAAATAAACAAATACTGTCCAAAAAAATTACATTTTTAAATTCAAAACTTTTTATTAATATTCTTTCCTATACATATTAAGACAGTATACGTGGATCATCACTATATATATATATATATATATATATATATATATATATTGTTTAATTACTTATTTTTTTGTCATCATAAAATTAGATCAGTACACATTTTTATTAAAACGTGTTCAATACAATTATACTGTAGAACTCTTGAATATTCTTTATTTGTAAACGAGTTATTACGCGACCTAGGTTTCTACCATGTGGGTCTTCAGGCGATTTGCAAAAACTGATTTTACCGTTTACTGTTTTTTTTTTTAAGAACGCTCACGTAACAGTGATTTTTTGAACGTTCACGTAACGGGGAATTTTTGAACGCGCAATTTTTAAAATTACAAAAAATTACAACATTTTCATCTATGTTTGTATGAACCTAATAGGTATTTTTTGGTATGGTTACACTTAGTCATAATTTCCGTTCTTTCATTCAATAATTTATTTTTGCTTTGGAATAGCATAATCGCTAACTTTTCTTTCTTGCACAGTCTACATATTTTGCCACCGTTGTATGGCTTGGATGTTTTTACTATACTCCACGTTATGTCTGGGTCTTTTCCATAATTTAATTTCAATTTCTACATGTGGCTAGCCAGTTTTTTACAAGTTTTTAAGTTTTCTATTTTAAATGTAGACTTGTTATTGAACCACCTGGTCTTAAAGGTTTCTTTGGTTGATCCCAAATATATTTTGTTTTGACCATTTAAGCGATGCTTAAATGGTCAAAACACAACTCTGTGGTTCATGCACAACGCAATCATCAGGTGTTGAGTTGAGAATGGTATTTATTTTTGTTTAAACACAAAAACTGTGGCCCTAGGCCAAAAATGAGGATGAGAAAAGTTGGTTTTAATTTAGAATAATTTATCTAGCCACATTCGTGGACCCAATTAAGCTATACAAATATTCCTAGCACCAAAACATGACATTCTCTTATAACATTCTTATTACAAACACCAAAATACCTCAAGGACTCGATGAAATTGTAAATAGTCCCATATGTACAGTTTGTCTGTGGAGAGTGAGGAATAAATAAACGACTTTAAAAATCAAAACGTCGATGAATATTTATACAATGCTCAATAGAACTAAACAAAATGGTGTTAGTAATAATAGGAAAAAATCCTTAACTGTGACAGAAATCTTAGTTGACTGGACAAACTTGGATAAATTAAAGTCAAACAACCAATCATATACATAATTATACAGTCAGTCAGTTAAGTGCCATACGTGATACACGCTTTGGGCGATCATGTCTCGAAGAGACATGACTGCCTGGCCAGAAGATTATCCCGCAGCAGGTTGCCTTTGCATTCTGCGGTAGACTGGTTGCCAGCCAAGGCTATAGAACAAAAACTCTTCTATTATTTAACCCATAACTGGAGGGAACAGACGGATTAATACCTTTCCCAAGGGTATTTGTGCGTAAGTGAATGCAAGGAATTCAACTGGAATTCGAATTCGGCTTTCCGATATGTCGTTCCGAGTCGATATCCACTGCACCACAACGCCCTTGGGAAAGGTATTAATCCGTCTCTTCCTTCCTGTTATGGGTTAAATAACAGAACGGATTGGCTTCTATAGCCTCAGCTGGAAACCAGCCAACCGCAGAAAGTAAACGCAGCCTACTGCGGGATAAAGTTTTGCCCAGTCAGTCATGTCTCTTTCGATGACACTTAACTGACGTAATTATACAGTCATCCAGAAATGACAACAAATACGAAAAAACACACTCGAAAAACAAAAAGTACCGCGCAAAAACCAGGGAACTAACACTTCTGGTTACGTGGAATGAAACTAAAGAAAGTGGGGATAAAATTAAAGATAGATCCAGTGACCATATACATCCCCTCTCCAAGATTAACTTAGCGAAAATCCTAAAAGTAAAACTAACCTATTTTGGACGGAGATGAATACAGTATCACCAATATCCTGATACCTAACCGGCATCCAAGTCGACTCCTTTCACTTGACAGACGTGCGCAGTACTCACCCAACTTTCGTCAAATTCTGATTGGGGTGATACGTCACCTTTCCGTCCTGATTTTGACTTTAAGCTGATACTTAAAGAACGAGATCAATTCGGAAGGTAAACTTCTCTTCCTCATATAATTCCTTTTGTCTTGTCGACTCTATCACAACTTGCAAAATATCTAATAAGCACAAGAACGCATAGTGCTCAGCTTTAGTTAACAATGGTAACACATTGCTACAAACAGAGCGGGGCTCGAGGACGAAGACCTTCCGTGCAACAAGTGGACCATGATGTATTCAACAAACTTGCACATTGCGACTACGAACTTGAAGTGGAAGAAGACGTGAGGCAAAGTCTTCACCGACTCACCGCAGTGGAAGCAGTTACGTGACTTTCCCAAGCCCGCTGAAGAAAGTTTATGCCGACCCAGCCTTTCACATTACCAGCTAGGTGAGTGATGCCTCAGCATTAGTGTTTCTTATGCACACCTTTGTAGTAGTTGTGAAAAAAAAAAAAAAAAAAACAGCACGAAGATTGTCTCCAGGTGTTTTACTTCTCTGAGATCAGAAATCACAACGTGGGCTGAGAGAGTGAAAGATCTTCGACTGATCATTTGACATCTTTGATCACCTGGAGCTGAACGGAAGCGAACAGCTGCAGACTCAGATGCGAGTAACTTACGGACAGTTAGCGCGCTCAAAATAGTTTTGAGACCAGGAGGGGTTAGGGTGTCATACCCTGTCTCATATTCTTTTCATATCTCCCACACTTATAATTATTACTCCACAAGGGGCGCAAAAGTAGGAATACACTAATGAAAAACAGCACTTGTACTGATTATACATATATATCAATATACCTGTATAACTACGCTTGCAGCCTCCTGCACAATTACACATAAGAGACGTTCGAATTTACAACCTTGTGCAAATCAATTGAAAAAAAAAACGAATAATGTCTGTCTAGGATCTTTCACATTTTCCCTGATCACGTATACGTTCGTCTTTTAATGTTGTTCTTCTCTTCCGACCTTTTATTCCTTTACGTTTTGGACTGATGGATCCAGTTTGTTTCTTGGCCTTGATGACTCGACTGGCAGTTCGTGCTGCGTAACAATTTTCTTACGCTTCCATCGCAGACAACTAATCGATATTTCAACTAATCGACAACTAATCGATATTTCAACCCAGGCGCCCATAACCATATGAAGCTAGCCTTCTGTTTTGTCAAACCGAGATCGTCAATCAGATCATCTCGGACGCCCCGCTCACTAGTACCGGATTTATTGCCTTATGGGACAACGCCTGGACGTCAAAAAGGCTATCTGTCGCCCGTAGGAATAACTTGAGGGTGAACCGGTACTCGCGATAGAAGGAGCATTCCCCTCTAGGTAAACGGCGGGACTCCTCCTCACACAGGGAAAAGTACTAGTGGTTCTAATTGTGAATTTTTCAAGCATCTCACTCCTAGGGCATTGTTTCAGATCAGCAACATGGCTTTTGCTTCTCTAAGTGAACTGCTGGTGTATTAAAGGTTATTGTTGGAAAAGATTATCACGTTATGGATTAATAGGATAAAGATTGGGGTGTTGGTTTTGATGTTTTGAAGCCATTTGACAGGGTTTGGTTCGATGGACTTCTTCACAAATTGAAATATTATGATCACAGACACGCTTCTCTACTTGATCTGTTCTTACGTCCTACTTGGACTCATGTCATGCCTTTCAGCTTTGTTCTTTCGTCAACTTTTATCACGCCGTAGGGTCAGTGCATATCTCTTTCCGCTCGTTTAATAAACAAAACAAAAAATACAAATTATTAACGGGATATTATTTTGTTATGAAATCACTGATTGAGACCTATTTCGTTATTTTCCTCGATGATGCCTCCTAAGATGATAATTTTAATCTTCTTGTTGAGAATTGTGCCACTGGGTGAAAGCCAGCGTTGAAGGTTATACCATTATAGTTAACAGAAATCACTTCTTCCAGCTATACCAACGCGACTGTTCCAATCTTAACTGACGCCTCTTTGTATTCACCCGTCATGAGAGTCAGCTTGTCTTCAACGAGGCAAAGTCGCTATTTGCTAAGAGAATGAGACACAGTATAGCATGGTACATGCTTGGTTCTAGAGATTACTGAAAGTGAACAAGAGTGTGCTGAACATGGGCAAACGTACAATACCCCTCTCTTCAATAATTTTGAAGTATTGTCATCTACTCCTAATAAAAAAGAATTCTTTGTTCGGAAATTATTTTCCAATTCAACACTCAAATCTTCAGTAGTATTTTTGCCTCTTGGTAGCTCGAGACCATATATGGCATAAATGCCACATTTTTTGTCTGATATATATATATATATATATATATATATATATATGTGTGTGTGCGTGTGTTACGGAAATTAACGAAGATTGACGACATGGTTATAAACAAACCGACAATTTGAAATGATTTGTTTGACCATTATTTTTGAACGATACTCGTATTTAAGTAGATATTCTGTTTATAATCAAACACTATATATATTTATTTCTATCGGCCTTATTATTTACGATAATTGTTTTTACGAAAATATGTGTTGTCATTCGGCAGGATTCGAACCTGCGAACCCTATCAACATAAGGTAAGTCACCAATTGATCTGGTGCGTCTTAGACCTCTCGACCGCGAATGACCAACAATCTAAACGAAGTCAAATCAATATATTTTTTTCGTTTCTAAACGAGTTATTTTGCTTTAAAACTCATTTTAACTTGTTTAAAAATGAAAAATATTCAAAAGTTCTACAATATAATTGTATAGAACACTTTTTAATGCAAATGTGTACTACTCTAACTCTATTAGGACCAAAAACTAAGTATTAAACAATTAATATATATATATATATATATATATATATATATATATATATATATATATATATATATATATGGAAAGGCATATTTAGTGTAAGCAAAATCAAAGTAAGTACGTAAATATTTCCATTTTTTCCTCTACATCTTGTCCTATTTCTTAAAACGATAATTATTTCTTTATTAACCTCGATTTAGCTCTGTTGAGCGGGGTTCGAAACCTGTTAGCTAGCCCCTTTTTGCAATTTTAATTTTTAAATATTATCATCATGAGTGGAAATAATAAACATTTTTGTCTATTTATGGCGGTAACGAAGTTTTGTACCACCAGACATATATATATATATATATATATATATATATATATATATATATATGGTAATTATTATTATTATTATTATTATTATTATTATTATATATTTATGGTCTACTTTTGTATTAAGCACTTTAAAAATAAATATCTAACTGTAGAATGTACTTCCATTACTAACCATTATTTTCAGTCGGGTTTCACTCCTGACTAGAAGCAATCGGATGTCTAACCATACTTATGAGCAGTGATACAGCGAAACAGGACTATCAGCGGATAACTATATATATATATATATATATATATATGTGTGTGTGTGTGTGTGTGTGTGTGTGTGTGTGTGTGTGTGTGTTATTAATTATTGCTTTAGAACATGTACAAACTACAAACTACGACAAAATTGTAATTTTGTTTCGACATTGAAAGAACAATGTCTCATCAGGTAGGTAATAATAATGGTAATAAACGTTTTATTGAAAAAAATGAATAAAACACCACTTCAGTTTATTTTTGGAGTTTTTTCCCGTAAGAGTTAAAAAGATATTATGATGAGAAATCAAGAAAATGGGGAAAAAAAGAGGAAAGGAAAAGATAAAGAAGAAATAGAAAGTGAAGAGGAAAATAAGCGAGAAAGTATTGAAAGGAAAGTGCCAATGAAAACGGCTATGAGAAATAAAGTTTAAATTTTGGCCGGAAGTGAATTGCAGACAGATATTGACATCGCTTTCACGGTGTCTAGGCTCAAGTCTTTCGGCATTTTTTTTTTTTGAAGGATAGCGTATGTCTCCAAAAATATTTTCTGAAAAAGAAAAGAAAAAAAAAAGGAAAGAGTAAGGAATGAAGAAGAAAAAGAAGAAATGAGATTCACAGTAGCTATAGGATTAGTATTAGTAGAAAGAGAGGAAGAAGAAAGATTAAACATCCAGTACAAAGCAAGAGGAAATAAAAAAAGCGATAGCTAAAGAAGGAAATTCCAAATAAAAAATAAAAATAAAAAATAAAGAAGAAATATGGAAGACCGAAAGGAGAAAAAGAGATAATAGAAATTTTTAAGAAGTCTTTTCGTCTCATGGATGTTCTTCTCATTTTTTTCTCACTTATTCTTCGAGGTAAAAAAAATAAATAATAAAAAATAAAACAATACGTGAAGAAGAACCAAAAGAAGAAGAAGAAGGACTCAATTAAGAAAAAGAGGAGAAAACAGAAATAATAAAAACTTTTAAAAAGAAGTAAAAAGCGATAAACTAGAAAAAAGAAAAAGAAAAAGAAAAAGAAAGCATGAAGGAGAAAGAATGAGAAAAAATGAGAAAAGGCGAGAAAAGAAAAGAAAACAGAAAAAGAACAGAAACAAGAAGAGAAAAAAATGAAACCAAAACAATAAGAGAAAACAGAAAGAAGAAAAAGAAGAGAAAATAGAAAGAAAAAGGAAGAGAAAACAGAAAGAAAAATAAAAGAAATTAAAAAGAAAGAAAACAGAAAAAGAGAAAATATAAAGAAAGAAAAAGAAAGCAGAAAAGAAAAAAGAAAGGAGAAAATAAAAAGAAAAAGAAGAGAAAACAGAAAGAAAGAGAGAGAGAGAATACAGAAAGAAAAAGAAGAGAAAATAGAAAGAAAAAAGAAGTGAAAACAAAAAATAAAAGGAATAAAAAAGAAAAAGAAGAGAAAATAGAAAGGAAAAAGAGAAAACAGAAAGAAAAAAAGAGAAAATATAAAGAAAAAAAGAAGAGAAAACAGAAAGGAAAAAGAAATAAGGAAGAAGCAATGAAAAAAAAAAAAAACGGAAACAAGAAGACGTATTTAGTAAAAGCAAAGTCAAAGTAAACACGTAAATTTTTCAAATACTTGAAAGATATCTGGTACTTTTCAGCATATCTCCGTTCCACACTAGTAAACAGGTTGAATGGTTAATGGTTGCAAATACAAGTCATTGGTGGCAACAGTTGAATGAGGATAGGAAAGAGAGAGAGAGAGAGAGATGGGGCAAAAAGGGAGAAGGAACAGCGTCGGGGGAGGAAGAAAGAGCAAAACAAATTAAATCGAGGGAGGAAAAAAGGCGACACCCCAGCATTGACTCACACAGAAAAATAGCAGTAATGTAATGAGGACGTGTTGCCGTCAGTGGTAAGAATGACCACTTTGCAACTATAATACCCTTGTTCGAATTTCACTGTGCTTAGAAATCGGAGAACTGCGTTTCAATTCTAATCGGGCTCATTACATTAACGTAAGTGCGAATACCATTGGGAAAAGTATGTATCTACCTTTTTTCTCCTCAACTTTGGGTTAATTAGTAAGATTTTTACATGTTAAATCATCATTATCGAGAAAAAACTTTACAATCCCAAAACATTATCTGTCTTCAAATAACCTGTAAAAAACAAATCAATCAATCAACTATACAAATAGATGACTTAACCTGTGTAACACTTTAAGAGAGAGTGAAAGATCTTCAACTGATCATTTGACATCTTTGATCACCTAGGGCTGAACGGAAGCGAACAGCTGCAAACTCAGATGCGAGTAACTTATGGCCAGTTAGGGCACACAACATAATTTTGAGACCAGGAGAGGTTAGGGTGTTATACCCTGTGTCATATTCCTTCGATATGTCCCACATCTATAATTATTACCTTACAGGGGTGAAAAAGTATGTATACAGTAGAAAAAATTTGCAATCTAAAAACATTATTCGTCTTCAAATAACCTGGGAAAAAAAAACAGATCAATCAATTAATCAACTGTACAAACAGCTGATTTACCCTGTGTACAACTGTAAGTGTTCCTTATGCACACCTTTTCAGTCGTTGAGAAAAACAGCACGAAGATTCTATCGCCTCTTGCCTCCAGGTGTTTTACTTCTCTGAGATCAGAAATCACAACGTGGGGTGAGAGAGTGAAAGATCTTCGACTGATCATTTGACATCTTCGATCACCTGGAGCTGCAGACTCAGATGCGAGTAACTTACGGACAGTTAGCGCGCTCAAAATAGTTTTGAGACCAGGAGGGGTTAGGGTGTCATACCCTGTCTCATATTCTTTTCATATGTCCCACACTTATAATTATTACTCTACAAGGGGCGCAAAAGTAGGAATACACTAATGAAAAACAGCACTTGTACTGATTATACATATATATCAATATACCTGTATAACTACGCTTGCAGCCTCCTGCACAATTACACATAAGAGACGTTCGAATTTACAACCTTGTGCAAATCAATTGAAAAAAAAAACGAATAATGTCTGTCTAGGATCTTTCACATTTTCCCTGATCACGTATACGTCGTCTTTTAATGTTGTTCTTCTCTTCCGACCTCGTATTCCTTTACGTTTTGGACCAGATCCAGTTTGTTTCTTGGCCTTGATGACACGACTGACAGTTCGCGCGGCGTAACAATTTTCTTACGCTTCCATCGCAGACAACTAATCGATATTTTTCAAGACCAAACAAATTTCATCATACATCCCGAAAATAGAAAATAGACTCATATTACTGCACATCACTGCAAATGACCTACTTTGAGAAGTAAATAGAAGTCGATTACACCCTGCGACTTCAGTGGGTTTATAACTGACCGTTTGGCGAAAGAAAGGAAACTAAAGCAGCTGCTTCAGTTAATTCACATAAGGGTATAGATCTGGTACATATATATAATTCCAACCATAAAAACATTCCTTTAGTATGAAGATGTCCCTGTAGAGGACAAAAAGTTTCTATTTTGTCATTCAGTTTCTTAATATTTGTGTGTGTGTCCTACACATGAGTATATAAGCACAGGCACGTATATAAGCACACACATATACACGCAAACAAGGAAGAAAGAGGAAACTAACTCCAATAAAAAGCTTCTATTTTTTAAAACTTAATATAAAAATAACGAAAAAGAGAAAATTGTCAAACATTTGTTGATATCTTTTAACGAGTGGACCGAACAATTATACAAAGGTTTATTTACAAAACTTTGAAATAGAAGAACTTAATAGAACATCAATCATCTAAGTGCATATATATATATATATATATATATATATATATATATATATATATATGCACTTAGTAAGTTTTTTCCAAATCGTGAGTGATAAAGTATGAGAGAGAGAGAGAGAGAGAGAGAGAGAGATGATGATGATGATGATGATGATGAATATTTTAGGGAAATAGGAGGCGTCCTCATTGACATGGAGACAAATTGAACGTGAGAAGCAGAAGGGGATGATGGTGAACCCAGAGTAATGCAACATTTGGTTGAAAGACACTTTTCTTTCTTTTTTTTTTTTTTTGTTGTTGTTTTTTTAAAAGAAAATACTTTCGTCTTCGACGCCGGAACAGACAATTGCTCGTCAAATATATCTAGCACAAGAACAATATTGACTCACAAGCGAATGCAGAACTTAAAGACGAATATTCATTTCAGTTGGTCAAATCAATAATCTTTAAAATAAGTTGGAGTCCTTGGTTTTCTGCTTTTTGTAGGATTTCAACACCTGTATCGTTTCGTTGAACCACAATAAATAGATGAGAAAACTATTTTATAGTATCCTTCTATTACAGTTTTTTTTTTTTTTTTTTTACATTTTCTTTCTAATTTCTTTACAGTAAGATTCAGCAGCCTGGGAGCCACTCAAAGTAGTAGATTTCAGAGTAGGAGACAGTTTATGCGGTAAGATAAAGATTAAGCTTAGACTTGAACAGGTTAAGGTTTTAGCAATCGGAAAAAAACATCCTCTTCGAAATCAATTCCACAGAGCAGTAGTTTGCAGGGGGAAGCTGCTCGAGTGGAACGTACATCTCATCAACGGAATACGGATGCAACGATGATGGTTTGCTATAATATGTGTGGCATGGAAGTTCTTAACCGAAAATGATAGAATTGCTGGAAGTAAGGAATGTAGCTCGTCTGAGCACTTTCAATCGAAGTAGCGATAGAGTAGTGAGTGGCTTGCGACATCTCGTCTGTGGGAAAAGGGTTGCCGTGTGGAACATAATTTGTTTGAGTTTGATTTTGAGTTTTGTATAACGGCATATCAACCTCTGTTGGTTATTTAATGGCAAAAAGGCGGGGTTTTAAGTTTTTTTAATGTTCGGTTATAGTGAGAAGGTTGATTTAGTCAGATTTTAATGAAAATGTTTTGTTTGTATTCTTTTTTATTTTAGAAAACTGAAAATGTCTTCTAGTTTTGTTTTAAAAATGTTTTGCTAAGAATAGTTTTTTCTTTCAAAAATGTGTTGTAGTAATTTTTTCTTCAAAAATGTATATTTTTCTTTAAAAGTATTTTTATACTTTCATAGTGTTTTGACCCCTGTTCAGGGGTTAACTATTTGCCCATAGCTGGGACCCTAACAGGTGCTACCACTCCGGATCAAGGTGGACCTAGGAACAACAGCAACTAGGAGGTGGTTTCATACTCTTCACAACCTTACAATCAGAGGCCTTGCTGCCGGATGCAGTTTACCGTCATGCCCAGGACTAAAATAATTTGTCAGCCACAAAGATGCGTGAACGCTTTTGGATTCTATCGCAAATGGAAAGTCAGGTATAAACAGGATCTATGACAGCAGTACTTCCTTTCATGCCTGATCTGGTAAATGTAAAGGATAGCACATGGACTCAGGTAATTACTGGAGTCGTGCAGGTCTACGTTGAGTTTCAAGTCTTTCGGCATTTTTTTTCTTTTGAAGGATAGCGTATGTCTCCAAAAATATTTTCTGAAAAAAAAAAAAGAAAAAAAAAATGGAAAGAGTAAGGAATGAAGAAGAAAAAGAAGAAATGAGATTCACAGTAGCTATAGGATTAGTATTAGTAGAAAAAGAGGAAGAAGAAAGATTAAACATCCAGTACAAAGCAAGAGGAAATAAAAAAACGATAGCTAGAAGAAGGAAATTCCAAATAAAAAATAAAAAAAAAAAATAAAGAAGAAATATGGAAGACCGAAAGGAGAAAAAGAGATAATAGAAATTTTTAAGAAGTCTTTTCGTCTCATGGATGTTCTTCTCATTTTTTCTCAATTATTCTCACTTTCAAGCCCAATAGTTGCTCAAGTCGCGAGGCCTCCCTGGTTGTACTTCACGGTCCGATCCTTATTTGCTGAGATAAAACTTCAAGAGAACGCCTCCCAGTGAAAAACCAACGAAAATCAGATACTCACAGGACAGATTGAAGGCAAGAGTCAGTCAGTTAAGTGCCATACGTGATACACGCTTTGGGTGATCATGTCTCGAAAGAAACATAACTGACTGGGCAGAAGATTATCCAGCAGAAGGTTGTCATTGCATTCTGCGGTAGACTCATTGCCAGCCAAGGCTATAGAAGCCAATCAGTTTTGTTATTTAACTCATAAGAGACGGATTAATACCTTTCCCAAGAGTATTTGTGCTTAAGTGAATGCAAAGAATTTAACTGGAATTCGAACTCGGCACCCCGATTTGTCGTTCCGAGTCGATATCCACTGCACCACAACGTACACCCGAATACAAGAGGGACAGAGAAATACAACGCATGACATACTTAGTGAGCTTGAATAAACGGATGGCGGACTAAGGTTTAGGATAAATAACAAAAAGACAATATTTATTAAGAACAACAAAAGACAATATTTATTAAGAACTACAAAAGACAAGAAATTGTGACTAGTCTTGATCGCATGCGTCCTATGCTGACAAATAGAATCCATTAATCATCAGTCCACAGAGTAGCGCGCATTTTTTTATATGACAATGGTTACTTTCTATATTTCTTCAAAAGAAATTTTTTCTTTTGTGTACCGAGTCCCTTCAAGACGTGGGTGATCATAACTTTTCACAGCTTCCTATCCTTTTGTAGCTTTTACTATTTTTTTTAGCTATCCAACCCAATCTTTGTTTTGCCATCCACACAATCTCATTAAGTAGATTGTCCACTGTTTTCCTCTGTCCTCTTACCTTCAAAATGTCATATGTGTGTCAAATTCACTAGCCTTCTTTCTTCATTATGTGTCTTAGTGTTGTGGCCTGTTAAGGCAAGGAAGAAAGACACGAAAAGAAGAAGGTAAGTTGAACCAATGTATGGAATAACAGAACATATATTGTTACGTGTTATAAGTTGTAACAAAGGAAAAGAATGATTGGCCAAAACACAGAGCTAAATCATAGACAAATGTTTAATTTACAAAAATACAAAATTAATATATACATATACACAAAATACAATATTCTTATTCGACAGTGAAAATTTGAGTTTACGGGTGTTACGAGGATAGAAGGGGGAGGTAAGGAGTTAATTATCTTTATCCAGTTAAGCTAGTGAAGTAGTTAAATGCTATACTTTTTAGAAATCCTCAAATGTGTATATAAAAAATAATTTTTTGTTTGGACAATGAAAGAGTCAAAAAATTCTATTTTTCCCATTTAGTTCCATGAGGTTCTCTTTCAGGTTTTAGTTGGTCGGCAACTTTTAGTAGAGATTCTTTCGGCTGGATATACAAATTCTGAGTTGGGACGGAGTTGAAAATGTCAGCAAATCCTTATTGTCAACAAATAATTGCCAGCAAACAACTAACTACTCTCTTCCCTAGAACCTATTTTTATAGGGGCTAACACCTAATTTGCATATTTCTAGAATTCAATTCTTTAGATTTTTCTCGAATATTTTAAGATCTTCCAAAACGTTTTATTCCTAATTTCTCTATTTAACAATTACTTTATGAATTAAAACTTTTTGTAATAATAAATAAGACTCAGTAGAATACATTACTATGACCTTTTAAACATTATTAATATTATTTTTATATATAAATGCATCCTCGTAACAATATACAAAATAAGAGTGTTATTAGTCAGCAGATAGAAGTGTACATCCGAATTGTCAAGTTACATTGCGTCTCGACTGCCTCCTTGCAGGTTAGCATTTATGAAGGAGGAAGAGTTCATTCCAATGTAGATAGGGCATAATACTTAGAAATTTCAACAATATCTTTTAAATTCTAAATGTACGCGTCCGTTTTGTAACCATATTCCTTAAAACTTACTCGTTAGCCTTTGTGACATTTTCTGTTCTCTGTTAAAAAAATTCGCAGATATTTAAATTTTTCTCGAAACAAAGCCAAAATAAAATATAATAAAGAATATTTATTTATGTAGTAAGATTAGCTCCCAACACAGACGACTAGTTCTACTAACAGCCTCCAGCCCTCTAGTAGTAGCAACCGCCAACAGTCTGGTATTAGCAACCGCGAGTACTCTAGTAGTAGCAGCCACTTGCAGTCTTGTAGTAGCAACTGCCAACTGCCTAGTAGTAGTCTAGTAGTAGCAGCCGCTAGTAGTCTAGTAGTAGCAGGCGTCAGCAGTATTGTAATAGAAGCCACCAGTAGTCTAGTAAGTAGCAACTGCCAACAGTCTGCTTCAGCAACTTACTACCGCCTTTAAAAACACATGCTTTCAAAAAGGTATTATCTCTTCATTTTACTTTCTCCTAAATGCGTAAGCTCATCGACACTGACGAAAATAACTCATCCACAGCCAATTACTTAAGAAGTATTTTCTTGTTTAGATATTCCGATCCTATAGTTAACAAAATATGTACTTTTTTTTCCGCCATCAAACCTTCATAATCTTATTATTATTTTATGGAATTAAACTGACGAATAAAGACAAAAGGAAAACTTATTTTAACCGATGCGTTTCGTTCCCTGAGGGACTTTATCCAGGCTCCTACTCACGCTTTTTAGGCATTAAATATGATTAGCACATGCCCATGAACTTGCCTGTTCATTTCAAGAACCTGATGAATATTTATAAGTACTCTTGAAAACCCAATAACATTTTTACTTTTTGTATATAAATGCTTGTCACAAAATAAAATCCTTACATTTGCATTGATAAAGTCCCTCAGAGGACGAAACGCGTTGGATAAGAAAAGTTTTAATTCTGTTTTTATTCTCTCTCTGACACACACACGCGCGCGCGCACACACTCACACACACACACACACACACACACACACACACATCAAGCCACTTTCTCACTGGCGGGATGTGGCTTCCCTCTGTCTCTTCTACAAATATTTTCATGGTTTCTGCTCCGACGAACTTAGGTCACTAGTGCCTCTTCCAGAAGCGTTTACTCAAGCAACCAGACTGGCAATAAGGTCCCACCCTTTACAGTTAAATCAACTAAATGCAGCCGTCAATTCTACTCCATCAGCTTCTTTTCCTCACACTTCCCGCCTGTGGAACTCCCTTTCGTAGACTTGCTTTCATGATAGCTACAACCTCCAGAAATTTAAATTCAATGTCAATTCCCATCTCTTATCCACTTGACTCCAGTTCTTCTCTCATCCTTTCCACATCACCCCGTGTATCTTGTTCGTTTCCTTTCTTACTTTGCCTTCGCAACTGTCATCACATCAGTATTCCCATCCGTCTCTTGCCCTTTCTCTGATACCCCCTATAACTGGTTCTTCCTTCTCTTCTCTCTCCACCTGGTTAAACTTTTACTCTCTTATGTAGCTCCCTGCGCATAAGTGGCGGTACCGCCTTGCTTGGAGATGAAACGATTAATATATATATATATATATATATATATATATATATATATATATATATATACTGTTGTAGCCCTAAAAGATTACTGCGTGAGTAATCACCAGAACAGATGTTTTTTTTTTATAATCACATCGCCCCAAGCAAGGCATTTTACTGCCACTGTCACGCAGGGGGTTACGTAGGAGAAAAGTTATGAGAAAGAGTGACAGGTTATAGGGGGTGTCAGGAAGTGGGTAACAGAAGGATGAGAATACTGATGAGAGTGGAGTGGACTGAGAAAGGAGCATGAAAGAGAGGATACAGGTTAGTAAGATAGGAGATGACTATTGACATTACATTTAAATTCTTGAAGATTGTAACTGTCGTGGAAGCAACTAAATGGAAGGGAATTCCACAGGCGGGAAGTGCGAGAAAAAAGCTGATGGAGTTTAGGAATACTATAATCTCAACAAATACAAAACTCGCACGCTGCGTGAAGTAGATACACTGCTTTTGAACTGCTAGTCAGTATAATCTCTCTACCATATCTTTTCCTCGAATAGTGTCCCCATATTTAAGGGGATAGAAACATAGTTGTCAGTTAAGTGCCATACGTGATAGACACTTGAGCGATTATGTCTCGAAAGAGACATGACTGACTGGGCAGAAGATTCTCCTACAGTAGGTTGCTATTGTTTTCTGCGGTAGAATGGTTGCCAGCCAATGCTATAGAACCCAATCTGTCCTGTTATTTAACGCATAACTGGAAGGAAAAACAAATTAATACCTTTCCCAAGGGTATTTGCGCGTAAGTGAACGCAATGAATTCAGCTGGAATTCGAACTCGGCTCCCCGATTTCTCGTTCCGAGCCGATATAGAAACATACAATTACTCTATAGAGGCAGGCATACAACACACACACACACACACACACACACACACACACACACACACACACACACACACACACACACACACACACACATTCCATTTCATTTATTTTGTAAAAAAAGAGCCTATTAATAATTTTATTGTACAGACCAAACTATTTATTTTATACATTTCTTTCTATTATTTATTAATTGTTCACGCTCTGTCACGATTTACCTTTCTTAAACTGTTCGTGTCCATTTTTCTCGCTTTCGGTCTCTTCACACGTCTATCAATAGACCAGCTCTGTGCTGATTGGTTGATTAATTAATAAATGTGAAAGTAAACTACGTTGGGTTTAAATAACAGACATAAAACACGATGTCCAATCAGAATATTTATAGGTTCTGTGAGTATAAGTTTTTTGAAAAGAAATCCCATATATTCACACAAATCAAATTTATGTTAGAGACAAAAATAATTCGAAGACGAATCTGTCTATTTTATTTCTGTTGGAAAAAAGTTAATCACTACCCCGGGACCAACAATTATTTTTTTTTATTTTAATTAACAATATTTTTAGCTAGAGTAAATTTGAAAAAAAAACTTTTAATTTGAGTTTTCAAGTAATTAAAATTTTTAAACATTTGTCAGCACGTTCGGTTACGAAGTGAGACGACAGGCAGTCGACTCTAACGGAAACGTCTTAATTTTCATTCAACAATTAAAACCTCGTATTTCTTTCGATCACCTCGATCCACTTGACCGACCAGACTGTCGGAGGTCGATTCGGTTTCGCTAGTCAAAGCATCTTTTACTGTTGTAGCTATTAAATATCGCCACCCCAGTGTCAGCATAGGAATTCTGTTGCGGTGGTTGCAACCATCGAAGGTCTTGAATTCAAAGATGTTCTTCTAGATTGGTTTCATAACAATTTTAGAATTCGCAGTCTGTCTTTCTAACCTATAACATTGTTTTAAAATGATGTTCACCCTGTACAAGAGCAATTCGTGTCAGAGGGCAAACTTCATGGGCATATGTGGGGAAGATAACGATTAACCCTTGACGTGAATAGGTTAAAATTGTAGTGATCGATGAAACATCCTCTTGGGAGTCGGTTTAGGTTCCTCGACGTGTTGTAATGGTTAGCAAGCTTGTCTTGCTAGAATCTATCCCAACTGAATAGTGAGTTCAATCCTCACTGGGTATCCCATATTTTTGGCCTTGTGCCACATCTAATCAGCGCTTAGAAAATCAACTCTTGGGAATCAGTGCCACAGAACAGCAGTTCGAGAGAAGCTGCTGCTCGAGTGGAACTTACATCTCATCAATGAAATACGAAGTGAATGAAGCTAGTCCGCTACAATGTGCTTGGTATGGTGGGTCTTAGCCGTAAAGGTTAGAACTATTAGAATGCACTTCATTTGGACACTTTCCATGGAAATGGCAATAGAGCAGCGAAAGCTTGCGACGTTTTGGCGATGAGAAAGGTGTTGTAGGGTGGAAAATAATTGATCCCCAACCTGAAGATGTTTTAGGTCTCCTGATTTGGCTCTTGTAAAACTAGAGGATAACTCGAGGAGTCAGGTACTTGCTAGAGCGGTTTCAGACAACCGATCATTTTCCCAGCATCTTGACCGATGGATCGTATGTCTTCTTCTTATTTTATGTGCCGTCCCCACCCCAGAACGTGTGTGACACTATTTCCCACGGTGATGCTTTCCTTTCTCCCGCGAGGATACTTTCCTTTGGTTGGTTTAAAACAACGGAGAGAGAAATTGATATTGGTGATATTATTAGTGTTTTATTGCGTCACGCGATGTGAGCTTAGGAAAAAAATAATAATTTTAGTACCATTAAGTGCTTCTAAAAACACGGGAGCATAAAATTTGATTATTTTGGAAAAATAATCATTTCTCGTCTTTCATGATTGTATAAATTTCGAATCTTTTCATGTTAATATAAATTTCCCTTAGATTTGATATGTTGATTCCGCTAATCTGAAAACGCGTAGACAAAACAAGTGTCACAGTGATTTGATAAGGTCACCCGAGCTGGATTCGGTTCGGTGTGAGTTGGCATGATCTCATTGGTCGAGCTAAGACATCCGCAAATCGAGTGGGCAGAGACCGATTTTCATTGGCCGAAGGCTGTGAGTTGGCCGGATCCCCAGAGAGGATCGAAATTGGTTATAAAAGTAGATGCTCGACACGAAAAAGTTCAGCTAGTGAGTTGGAGAGCGAGTTGGGTGACAGTTTTTGAGTTGCACAGCGAGTTAGAGCAGTTTGTTGAGTTGGAGCTGCTATCAGTCGAAATGTAGCGATTGGGGAAAATGGCCCCAACCGTGGATCCATGACCCACGGCTGGTCCCCCCCCCATAGAACTTATGGCTAAAGAATTAATTTCGAATGAAGCCTGCCGCAAATTAACTCAAGCAAGTTAATTTGGAAAAATGCGCCATCGACATGAATTTCGAAAGAACGTTATTGTTATTTTTTTTAATCACTGGAGATTCGAAAATTCTAATTCTTCTTTCGCTCAACTTCGGCAAACTCCGTTAAACTCTGTTAAGAACCCGAAAGAACTTTGCTGTTTTAGAAGTTACATAGGAAAATTGATAATCCTGATTATAGAGAATTAATGAAAAAACTTTAACGAAATACGAGAAGAGACTTTGACGAATATTTGAAGAGATCTGTTTATTTCAATGCTAACGAAACTTAGACATTTTACTTGAAGATTAGAAGCTATGATGCTTTTGGCGAACTTTCTCTCTCCGTTGTAAATATAATTTTCGACAACTGTATTCTTAGGAAAAGAAAGACATTGTTTTTTTTTTCTTTATATAAAGACATTCTACGTAGCTCTCCAGGCGTGTTCAACTTGTTCATTTATTTTATTATTTTTTTTTTTTGTGCCGTGTTTATTTTTTTTTCAAACCACAAGTGTACACCAGTGTCCGGACTGGCTAAAAGGGACGACTATTAAGATTGCAAGACGAGACCTCTGGGATCTAATCACAACGTGGGACAGTGGCCCGTTGTTGCAAAAGACTTCTGTAATCCAGCTTTTGTGGCGACATCATCGGACGGGATCGTCCCTACCAGCGACTGCGACCAAACCAACCGTACGACCGGGTGGAAGTGTCAACTAGGATCATCACGACCGTCAGCGTCACATTGGACAGACGGCCAGCCCGGCCGGAGGCGTCACATCTGGTGCCGTTTCGACCAGGATCTGGCCTGAGGGCAGCAGTCCGGCCTGCGGTAGTATCACACGTGGACAATCATGGTTCTTCACATCTTCCTATCACTTGTAACCCTTGATATCTTTTAGTATTTCTCCCAAACCCTGCTTGAAGCCAGTCAAGTATCTCAAGCGCTGTTTTCCCCTGTCTCACCCTCCTTCTATACGCCATGTGAGTATCAGATTCTTCAAGTTCTTCTTCCTTATCACGTATCCCAGAAAGTTCAACTGTTTTGTCCTGATATTAAGTATGTTTCCTTTTCATTTTCATTCTCTCCAAAACCTCGACTTTGCTTGCATGTTAGGTCCATGGTATCCTCAGTACTCTTCTGTCGAGCCACATTTCCGTTGCTTCGAGTCTGTTCTTCATCTGTGAAGAGATTCTCCAGCACGCGTTGCCATATAGAAAGACTGCTATTGCATAACAGTTCAACTTTTAATTACGTTAAAATATACTGCAGACAAGTGTAAAAGGCGTCCACTGTTTGAGCCCAAACAAATATATTTCGGACGATTCAGTCAGTTAAGTGCCATACGTGATACACGCTTAGGCGATCATGTCTCGAAAGAGACATGACTGATTGGGCAGAAGATTATCCTGCAGTCGGTTGCCATTTCTGCGGTAGAATGGTTGCTGACCAAGGCTATAGAACCCAATCTGTCCTGTTATTTAACCCATAACTGGAAGGAATAAACGGATTAATACCTTTCCCAAGAGTATTTGCGCGTAAGTGAATGCAAGGAATTCAAATGGAATTCGAACTCGGTTCTCCGATTTCTCATTCCGAGCCGATATCCACTGCGCCACAACGCACATTAGAAAAAAACATTGTTATAACTTTTTATATAATCATTTTCCCCGATTTAAATGTTAACAGCGAAAGTTACACTTATTGTTCATTAATCAAATGTTCGTATCAATTACTTTCAGTCTATACCATTGATATTTTCTGAAACACACATATTTAATTACTTAGGTTTGGATGACAATCTCAAAGCTGAAACTATATCTCACCGATACAATGTCACAAACTGGCAGGATCTATAAATATATATTTAAAGAATTAATAGATTTTACAAAGATGTTCATCCTATAGAAGGCCCAATAGCCACTCGAAGTAGAGCGTTACAGAGTAAGAGGCACCACCCAAACAAGGTAATAGTGGCATTAAGAAGCAATTGGTACCGGAAGTGAAAGAAAAATGAAAGGCTTTTGAAGGAACCGGAAACCCAATCCTAAACCAGAAACAAAGTATATAAATGTCTACTTCTGTTCAAAAGTCCTGGGAGGAGTGTGAACCAGACGATAAGCGGAACTATTTACTTCTATTAAGGAGAAAAAAGTGAATAAATACGAAATAAATTTCAATATTTTGGGTGGAGGCATTACAAGTTTTGGTATAGACTTTTGCAGAATCGGGAAACCCAATTCTAAACAGGAAACAAGGGATAAACCTACACTTATCTATTTTTAGTCCAACACCTTTAATACATCAAATTCTATTTTTAGTAGAAACTCGTTTTTGAGTAGATAATCCGTTTTTCTTTTCTTTGTTTTTAACAGCTTTGGTAAAGAATCTTGTTCAACCTATTTATACCCACAGCTGTTTATTATAATTTAGACAGTACCGAAAAAAGATAGCATTCTGTCATTTAAAAATGGCGGTGCTCACAAAGAAATGCAGTGCTTGTACTTCAAGGAAATTTATAAATTTTTGCAAGCTCTAGAAACGGCAGTTAAACAGATCCTGATTCCGGCTGATATGTCATAAAAACAAAACTCAGTCAAAACCTGACCAGACTAGCAATTTAAAGGACCTTTTAAAAATATAAACCCATAAGACATCTGGAGTTTTCTAAAAAAAAAAAAAAAAAAAACAAAACAAAAAATACAAAATCTTTTTCATCAAAATCTAACTAAATCAACCTTCTCACTATAACCGAACTTTTAAACAAAATACCTCAAAACCACGCCTTTTTGGCATAAAATAATCCACAGAGATTGATATGCCGTTAAATAAAACTCAAATTCAAATTCAAACAATCTTCAGATCACTCGTGCTCCATAAACTTGATCAGACATTTCAAATTCGAAAATGACACTAAAAAAAATTAACAGCTTAATAATGGCATACATTTTTAAAACATCTCTTTTTTTCTCTATAATTTAATCCATCCAGGCCTGGAATCTTCACTTCATTCATTTTCTCACCGATGTAATATGTCCCCTCTCTGTCTTTTCTACAAATATTTTTATAGAAACTGTTCTGATAAGCTTTTTTCCTTAGTTCCTCAACTGCATGAATTTAAGCGTGCTACTAGACTGACAAATAAGTCTCACTGTTTTACTGTTGAATGTTTTACCTGTAACCCGCAGTTCTATTCTAATAGTTTCTTTTCTCGCACTTCTTGCCTATGGAACTCCATTTCCGATATTTTCTTTGTTTAATTGTGACCTACAATTTTCAGAAATTTAAATTCTACGTTAATGTTGTTACTTGAATTTAAATCTTTATTTTGCTAACGTAAGGCACGTGTCTTAAGTTTGAAAAATAAAAATAAATATTGTTTTTTACTTCTTTAGTTCTGCTTATTCTGCAAATACATCCCTTGTTTCCTGTTTAGGATGCGGTTTCCGGCTTTCTCTTTTCCAATCTTTTCACTCTTTTCTTTATTTTGTTTTCAGTTGGAGTAGATAGACTAAACTATCGCCCGGTTCACACTCCACCCACGTCTATTGAACAGGTGAAGAGGCTCATCCCTTGTTTCCTGTTTAGGATGCGGTTCCCGGTTTTCTCTTTCCCAATCTTTTCACTCTTTTCTTTATTTTGTTTTCAATTGGAGTAGATAGACTAAACTATCGCCCGGTTCACACTCCACCAACGTCTATTGAACAGGTGAAGAGGCTCATCCCTTGTTTCCTGTTTAGGATGCGGTTTCCGGTTTTCTCTTTTCCAATCTTTTTACTCTTACGTAGCCCCCTGCGCATCAGTGGCGTTATCGCCTTGCTTGGGGTGATATGATTAAAATATAAGCTATAGTTTTAAGGGATGCTATAGTTATTACCTATAGTACTCAGTATAAGAAATAGAGCGTATGTAATTATAAAAGTGGTCAGCATCCAGACACCCAGCGGCGTCAGCCTGTTTTATTCTCATACGCAATTTTATGGTCTGACGATTGCGTATGAGTATGAAACAGACTGTCGCAGCTGGATGTTGATTTCAAGTGTGTGTGTGTGTGTGTGTGTGTGTTTGCGCCTATATATATATATATATATATATATATATATATATATATATACACTACCGGCCATAATTAATAGGCCACCTCAGTTTTTTACTATCTTTAAGTGGATAATTCTAAATGAAAATAGAATGGTTCTTCTGTTATTTTTACTTTGCAAAATCTTTACAAGTCAGGAAGCAAAGATGAATTCGTCCGAATCACCCTAAATTTTCTTCATTCTTTCATTGATGAAACTACAATATAGGTAATTATTAAATATTTATTAATTCATTTGATGCACATGTTATTGTGCAGTATTAACAAAAGAACCATTCTATTTTCATTTACAATTATTCACGTGGCAATAAATACTAAAAAATAGTATGAAATTCAACATTTTTTAAACACTGGGCTGGCCTAAAAATTATGGGCTGGCCTAAAAATTATGGGCTGGCCTAAAAATTATGGCCTGTTATATATATATATTTTTTTAATCATTTCACCCCGAGCAAGGCGGAAATGCCACTGATGTGCAGGGGGCTACATAAATGTAAAAAGATTAATTAAAAAAGAGTGAGGAGTACAAACTAGTTAGAAAGGAACAATAGAAAGCTGAGAAAGCAGGTGCGATGACAGATACATAGGTGGAGAGAAAGGGAAGGTTATACAGCGGTGGGGAGAGAGCTAGAGTCCAGTGGTTAGTAGATGAGTATTGACTTTGCATTTAAATTTTTAGAGGTTGTAGCCGTCAGGAAAGCAAGAATACGGGAGCGAGTTCCACAGGCGGGAAGTGCGAGAGAAGAAGCTGCAGGAGTAGAATTGTCGTCTGCATTTGGCTAACCTGACTGTGAATGGGAGGGACCCAGTTGCCAGTCTGGTTGCACGAGTAAACACCTGTTGAGGAGGCATCAGTGACTTAAGTTCGTCTGAGCAGAAACCATGAAAGTATTTATAGAACAGACAAAGGGAAGCCACATTTCGAGCCGCCAGATCAGTACCTATCACATTACAGACTCTCCTTTCGAGCCTGTCAAGAACACTGAGGAGAACGGCAGGGGCACCTGACCATAAATGGCAGCAGTACTCCATGCACGGACGGATGGTTGGCTTGTATATATGCAAGATGGATTCAGGTGGAAAAAACATCCTGGATCGACATAGTGACCCAACCTTCTTAGCAGTAGATTTTGCTATGGATTCAATATAGTGGTTCCATTTGAGTTCTGAGGACAGGGTAAGTCCGAGGAGGCGTAGTGTATTACTCTCCGGGAGAATCGCTTATTGGAATTTTCTTATTACAATGGTATATAAAAGCATTATATCATTAGACAAACATTTTCATGTTTCAGAAAAATACTGTTCTTCAGGTGATATTTTAAAATAAATGGTGAAAATTATTTGTTTCAAAAATATAAGATGAATTCATGATTATTTAGAAAATTATGAGTGCTAGTTGAATGAAGTTAAACAATATGTTTGTAGGTGTGTAAATTCTGCTCAGTCAAAAGTGAGAATTAGGCTGAACTATGGAGTTGAAAATTTGGGTCGCGAAAGGGTACCAAGTAGCATAATGTCAAGACATGACACTTTTTAATTTTGTCCGGATAAGACACATACTGGGACCATACATTATTTAAATGAGCAGACAATAATTTTTAACACCAGGTTGGATTTTTTAATTTGATTTTGTACTACCTCATCAATTAAAGAAGTTGGATTGTTTCAGTTAGAATTAGAATTTTATGAAGTAATTATGGTATACTAAGATACGTTATTGTGTGGGTAATTTATTTTAGTAAACTAACTTTTAAGTATAGTTAGAGCATAAGTTATATGAAGAAATAATTGTGATTAATTAAATGTTAGGGAAAATATTTTCGATGTTTACATAAAACCCATAATTCATTTTTCCGATTAATTGTTAGGAAGCCTTTTTCTGGTGCAATGGATATAGACTTGGAACGACAAATCGGGGGAAGCGATTTCAAATTCCAGTTGAATTTCTTGCATTCACTTACGCACAAATACCATTGGGGAAGGTATTAATCCGATTCTTCCCTCCCGTTTAGGGTTCAAATAATAGGATAGATTGGGTTCTGTAGCCTTAGTCGGCACTCAGTCTACCGTAGAAAGCAATGGCAACCGACTGCGGGATAATCTTCTGCCGAGTCAGTCATGTCTCTTTCGAAACATGAATGCCCAAAGCGTGTATCACGGATGGCACTCAACTGACTGACCACAATCTGCAGCTTTTAATTCAGGCACAGAGGGCAGAGGTCATAGAATGATTTACAGATTTTTTTTTTTCCAGAATTTTCCATTTGGCGGGGAGGGGGGGTTATTTTTATATTTTAACTGCCAAAAATACGCAAAAAGGGATGTTTGGTTTTGATACGTGTTAGCACGTACAAAATCATTTTCATCATTTTATTTTAAAATCTCACATGAAGAAGAACAATATTATTCTGAAACACGACATTTTTGTATAGTGATATAATGTTTTTATAAACTATTATAGTGACAAAATTACAATATTAAGCTCTACTTTGTATTGAGCACTCTTTATAAAAGTAAATGCATGAACAGTGAGTTTTGAACTATTTGTTCTTTCACTTCCTTTTCACACACACACACACACACACACACACACACACACACACACACACACACACACACACACACACACATATATATATATATATATATATATATATATATTTTATTAAAATATTTTAATCCAAAAAGAGAAAATTAAGAAGGTAAATCCCAAGAAGCTGATCCTAATTAATATTAAAAAAATGTAATATTAAAAAATGATACAGGATACAATGTAATAAAATTACAGAGCTAATATAAAATAAAATAAATTTTCAATATTTAAAAATGTTGAATGAAGATTTTGATATAAAATCCCTAAGAGAGATTTTACATCTCAGCAACGGTACTAGGGGGAGTGGAAGGTAAGCAAAATAAAGACAAAGAAAGGGAAGAATAGAAAGGAAAATGAGAAGAAAAAAAAAGAAAAAATTTCATATTAGAAACGCTCGATACGTGTCAAACAAAAATAACCTTATACATGGGTTAAAGTATTAGAAAAAAGAGACTTTTTTAGAAAAAGACAAATTTAGGGGAAAAAAGTAAATAAAGAATTAAAAAAAAATTTTTTAAAAGTTAATCTGATTAAAGATACATCTTGGTAACGATAAACTAAATAAAATAAAAATAAAATAATAAAAAAATAAAATAAAATATTTTCTTTTTTCTTCTTTTTTCCTTTCTATTCTTCCCTTTCTTTGTCTTTATATTTCTTGCCTCCCACTCCCCTTTCTGTTTTGTTTAACCCTATTCTCAATTTAACACCACTCCTAACCCCTTCCTTTGCAAGCTAGACGAAACCAAATTTTCCTTTTCTTCACTTACAACTCTATCGAAGTTAAAATCTAAAATTAGACATGAATTACTTCCGTAATTTTTTGTGAAGAAAATTTTCTCAAATCTTAACCGTCATTTTTTATTTTATTTTTTATTTATTTTTATTTTTATCTTTCTCTCTTTTTATTCTTATTTTTATTTCCATTTTGAATGAAGTACCGTTGCTGAGGAGATGTAAAATCTCTCTTAGGGATTTTATGTTGAAATGTTCATTTTTGAATATTGAAAATTTATTTTATTTTATCTATATATATATATATATATATATATATATATATATATATACGTATGTATGTATATGCATAATATGATATATATAATGATATATATATATATATATATATATATATATACACACCATTTTGAGTGATTGATTTGTGACGATTGGATGAATCAATCACATTTGGCACAGGTCTTTAGGCCTCACTTATTGCCTTATTGCTGTCCTATACATATCATTTGGTCGTTGACTTCCTGAAAATTTCCTCTCCAAATGTATCACTAGAAGTACTTTTACTTAAGAAAACTTGTGCTATGTAAACTTAACATTTCCAGTCGGGGTATGAGCATATATATATATATATATATATATATATATATATATATATATACGGTGTTAGCTTGACTATATATATATATATATATATATGCAATTGTGTATTTGAGCAGCAGTTTTTTTACACATGTCAGATTAAACAAATTGCAAACATTGTGTCTGCTTATTTTTAATAAAATCCGTTCGTACTCACGGATAATTTTTCGTGTATTATAATTGAAAGATGTCAGAAATGAGCTCTAACGTCGACAGATGCTGTTAACATTCATTTCCCAAGGTACCCAAGTACTTTCAATTTCTTATATATAGTCTTCATTTGTAAATGAGTTATTACGCGACCTAACTTTCTACCATGTGGTGTTTTCAGGCGATTTGCAATTACTGATTTTACCGTTTTCTTTTAATTTCTTTTAAGAACGCTCACGTAACCTAATGTATAAACCTAATAGGTAAAACCATGCTAAAGGTAATCAAACCATAAAATAATTATTAGGTTCATACAACCATGGATGAAAACGTTATAATTTCTTCTAATTTTGAAAATTGCACATTCAAAAATATACCCGTCACGTGAGCGTTCTAAAAAAAAAAAAAAAAAATGGTAAAATCAGTTATTGCAAATCGCCTGAAAACACCACATGGTAGAAACCTAGGTCGCGTAATAAATCGTTTAGAAATTAAGAATATTCAGAAGTTCTGCAATATAATTGTATTAAATACTTTTTAATACAACTGTGTACTGGTCTAATTTAATTATGAGCAAAAATTAAATAATTAAATAATAATAATAATAATAATAATAATATATATATATATATATATATATGTATATATATGTGTGTGTGTGTGTGTGTGTGTGTGTGTGCGCGTGCGCGCGTGTGTGTGTGCAATCTAGTAAGTAAATGGATCGAAAACTAATAATAAAAAAACAGGATTCAGAAATATCTTTCTATACTGATTTTCTATCTATATATCCCATTCTCTTCCTATCTATCTATCTATCTAGCTAGCTAGCTATCTTATTTATTAATTCTAGTTTTTATTTTTCATTATTTTGTATATCCTGTCTTTTATTTTAGTTCTTCTCCTTTTTCTACTTTTGTCCTTAACCATTTTTCTCGCCAGATTCTATCTTCCACATTTTACTCTAAATCTGCCATTGTTCTTCGCTTTGAATACAACTGTTTGCTCTGGTACGTCTGCCATGTATTTAAAGATTCTTGATAAAATCCAAAGAAGAATCTGCAATGTTATCGCTCCTGCTCTGACACCTCGGATTTAGTTACTTTCTTACAGTCACGTGCTTTTTTTAATAAATAATTTCATGGAAATTCTTTCTGGTGAGCTTTCCTCTTTAATTAATCAACTTTACGAATTTCAGCACAGTACTAGATTGACAGGTCTCCTCAATTTACAGCTGAAATGGTTATATGTAACCATAAGTGTTTTGCTAACGGTTTCTTTTTTCGCATTTCTAGCTTGTATAACTATCTTCTCTCCTCTTGCGTTCCAGACAACTTTAAAAATTTAAATTCAATGTCAATCGTTATCTTTTTTCTTCTTAATTCCGGAACCATTACTATATTCCCGACTTAGTAATGTTCTTTTACTCTTATTCTTTTACTCGCAATTATATATATATATATATATATATATATATATATATATATATATATATGTTACTCTTCAGCAATGAATTGAGTTCTTCCGGTGATTGGCGTGTATTATATATAACACGCTAAAATTTCCCTTCTCTCATTCCATGCGCCTATGACTTGGGGAGTAGCGACTCCAACTGACACCACATCGGTCGAGTTTCGATCCCGGCCTGAAGCAAGTGGGTGTCTATCCAGTGATGAGCTGTGATACAGCGAAACAGGCTTGTATGTAGATGACTACAGCTCATCAGTGTGGTTAGACACATCCACTCAACCGATTTGGTGTCAGTCGGAGTCGCTACCCACTGTATATATATATATATATATATAATCGTTTCATCCCAAACAAGGCAGTATTGCCACTGGTGCGCAGGGGGTTACAGAGAGAGGAGAGGAAATGGAGAAAAGAAAAAAATGGTACAGGGCTTGTTGAAGAAAAGGTAAGCGATAAGTGGGTGTCAAGGGTGTCAATAGAAGATGGCAATTAACGTTGCACTTAAACATTTGGAGATTGTAGCTATAAGAGAAGCGAGCATGGAGATGGGAGTTCCACAGGCGGGAAGTGCGAAACTAATGGAGAAGAAGTAAAGATTACATTTGCTTATTTTGACTGTAAAAGGGCGAGTAATTCCTTGTGTCTTAGTGGCTTTATTGCCTTCTTGGGGTGAAATGCTTAAAAAGAATTATTTCTCTATGTATCTATCTGTTAGATCAATCGCCCTACCGTCAGCATTACATTATTATTCCTCTTTTATATTCCAATGAAATATTATCTGTACTCCTCGCGTAAACGGATGTCTCTCGTATGCCACCTGATTTTCAATTGAGACCTCGAGATAAACTTGTGTTTAGAAGTGTGTTCGAATGTCAGCATAATACCCCAATATACTTCATCCGCTCAGGAAAGAATTAATCGTCATAAAACATAACAAAAACTCGAACCCTAAGCTCTCTGCACAAACAAATCACTTATCAAATTAATATTAAATTGTAGCATTCGCTCGCTCACGCACACATCTATCTATCTATTTATCTATCTAGCTAGCTATCTATCTATCTATCCTCATCATTCTCAATATATCGGACTAATAGTTGGAAACTGACTAAGAATATTGAAAACTCTCATCTTCAGACTGATAATTCTTTCATTGATGTAGTCATATATTCATTACAGGCTCAATGTTTAAGACCACCCCCTGACTTTATAGAGGTGTGTGTCTTTTTCGAAACTAATTTACTAACTCACTTCAGGCTTCAGGAGCCTTCCCTTCCTTTTTTTATTACATATTTTATAATAATAATAATAATAATAATAATAATATGTTTGCTTTTTTTTTTTTCAACCAGCGTCTCTCTATTTGAATTTTTCCTTTTCTCAATATGAAATTCTGTTTTAATATAAACAGGATTTTTTTTCTTTAGATATTATCGAATTTTTTTTTTTTTTTTTTTTTAACAAAATACTCTAGTATTGAGGTTTTGTTTCGTTGAGCCGTTGCTACGCCAAAGGGTTTTTTTTTTTAACCAGCGTCTTTCTCCTTGAATTCCAATCGCGTCTATGTCAGATGTTGCTTGGCAGCCCATTTAGGAGAAGGAAAACTCCGAACAACAACCCGCAACTCAAGGTGTTAATCGTGCCGAGGAGTGAATGGCTACTGCGTTATGAGGTCACAAACGATCCCCTACAAACTTCGGGACCCTGTTTGTAAAAGACCGTTACCCAACGTGCCGGGCAACTTTGGGTGGACTTTTGGACCCGTGCGTCACTCGTGGGAAAAACATGAAAAATACAAATAGAAATAAAAAGTCCAGTATGGCTCTTCCAGTGGATAAACAGGGAGCCCGTCCTTCAGGACCTGAGGTCGAAAAATCTGCCATAGGAACAAACTCCTACACAAAGAATGAATCTTCAGGTCCCCACAACCAGGATAATCCTAATGATGGTCCTGAAAATTCACCAGCTAGATCTACAATCGTATATTTAAAGAAAGAAAAAATAAAATGGTCTCGTGAGGAGTACAAAGTCGTTATGACTGCATTTCATGAAGCGTTACTCAAACCTCAAAAAAACATGACTCGCCAAACATATGACATTTGGCATGAAAAAGTTGGTCATGCAAATAGAAAGTATATTGACGAAAATAAATTAGCCAATGTACGTAGGTACATTATTCGTAATAACCGACTGACAGAGGCTGAAATTAATGAAATTAAAAGAATTGTAACAAGAAGAGACGAATCAACAAAATATGAAAAGGAACCGGAATCAGAAATAAAAAGTAATAACATCAAACAAGCCACAGGTCATAATGTAGAAACCGTGAAACACGCAAATCACTGCGAAGATAATGCTGTAAGTTTAAAAGTGCTGGAAAGGTGTGATCTGAGTCAGTTAAAAGACAAAAATAAAACGAGTTCAGAACACATCGAAGATAATTATTTGACGGAAAATAAGAACAATATACAGGAAGCCAAGATAGAAATAAAAAACCATCTAAGTCAAATACAAAATATTACAATGGAGGAACGTGAACAGCTCCCAAAATTACAACCAACAAAACATAACCTCCGAACTATTAAACTCTACAATGCAGCACTGAAATCAATACTGGATGAAGACCCTCATACAAATCTTAACGAAGTAATATATGCATCAGCAACAGTAGCAACAAAAAAATTAAATATCAAAATAAAAACAAGGCAGTCTCGCAGGCGTGAAGATCCACCTTGGAAAAGAAAAATACAAAAAGAAATCGAACAACTTAGAAGCGAACTATCAGTACTTGATGAACTGAGTAGAGGAATAAATGTAAGAACTAGGAAACGCAGAAGAGCCGAAAAAAAATATAACATCAGGAATGTAAATGAAGTCTTATCAAACAAAGAAAAAATAAAGCAAAAAATCCAACTGAAGGCTCAAAGAATAAGACGCTATGAAAAAAGAGCAAGATTTTACAGACAAAACAATATTTTTCAGACTGATACAAAGAGATTTTACAGGGAAATAGGTAAAAAAAGAATTGAAGTGACAGTACCCCCCAGAATGGAAGAAGTCACACAGTTCTGGGAAAAGATATGTGCTTGCCCTAAAGAACTTAACAAGGAAGTACATTGAATTACGCAAGAGATAGAACGAATGAAAAATAAACCCGAACAGACATGGTCTGGAATTACAGAAGATGATGTTAAATTTGCACTAAAAAAAGCACACAATTGGAAATTCCCAGGAATAGATAAAATTCCTAACTTTTGGCTATATTATTTAAATGCAGCACATAAAAAACTAGCCAAAGAACTTCAAGAAATGGTTGACGATCCCATTAAAATTCCTGCATGGATGACCAAAGGAATTACATTTCTTCTACCCAAGAATGGTGACACAAACAACCCGAAAAACTACAGACCAATTACATGTCTTCCGACAACATATAAACTATTAACATCTGTTTTAACAAAACAGACATATTTATTCTTAGAAAGAAATGACATGATACCGCTTGAACAAAAAGGGTGCAAACGTGGCTGTTATGGTTGTAAAGACCAATTGCTGATGAACAAAATGATCCTGGAAAATTGCTACAGTACAAAGAAAAATCTTAGTACAGCCTGGATAGACTATCGAAAGGCATTCGATAGTGTGCCACATGACTGGATTTTAAAGACTTTAAATATATACAAGATATCGCCCGTCAACATCAATTTCATCAAACAGTGCATGTCTATATGGAAAACAACCCTTTACCTCAATCATATAAAAGGAACCTATAAGTCTGATGAAATAAACATCAAAAGAGGTATATTTCAAGGTGATTCTTTATCTCCCTTACTATTCTGCATATCATTAATAGCACTAACCAGTCAACTTAATAAGACAGAATGTGGTTATAAAATAGGACAAAAGAAAATAAGCCATCTATTTTACATGGATGACTTGAAGTTATATGCTAAGAATGATAATGAGCTGGAAGGTCTTCTGCAAACTGTAAAATGCTTCAGCGAAGACATTGGAATGAAATTTAATTTGAATAAATGTGCTAAAGCTACAGTTTTACGTGGATCAATACAAGAAACATCCTCAATTAGCCTAGACCCTGCTGTAACAATAAAAGAATTGAAACCAGAAGAAGCTTATAAATACCTAGGTGTAAATGAGAGTGAAAACATTCACCATAAAAAAATGAAAGAAATAGTGCGTAAAGAGTACTATAGAAGGCTACGAATGATATTAAAAACTGAATTAAATTCACAGAACAGAGTTATGGCCATTAATAGCCTTGCAATCCCAGTTGTCCAATATAGCTTTAACATCTTAAACTGGACTCTAAACGACATCAGACGAATGGATGCTAAAACAAGAAAGCTTCTTTCTAAGTATAAGATGCATCATCCAAAGGCTGATGTAGACCGTCTATACATACCCCGTAAAGAAGGTGGAAGGGGTCTTATTCAGCTGGAATTGTCATACAAGACAACAACTATTGGCTTACTAACATACATAGAAACAACAAAGGATTGGATGATACAATTAGTAAGGCAGCATGAAGAAAGAAAGAAAAAATATTCAATAATAAAAGAAGGCAGTAAATTCAAACAAGATTTACAGTTAGTAGATTCTGTAGAAAAGCAGAACGGAAGCCAAGAGCCGGCTATTGCGGCAAAGAATATGAAAATGAAAGCCAAAGATAAAGCTCTTGAACAGATGAAACAGCGCTGGCAAGACAAACCTCTGCATGGCCAATATCCAGTACGTGCCAATAAATCCAATGTTGACAAAGTTAATACTCATCGATGGTTACGTGCATCTGGATTAAAGTCTGAAACTGAAGGCTTTATTCTTGCAGCACAAGACCAAAGTCTTTTCACGAGAAACTTTCAGGCAAATATTATGCATAATAATATGGATCCAAAATGCAGGTTTTGTGATAAACACCAAGAAACAATAGACCACCTAATCTCAGGCTGTTCTGTGCTTGCCCCAAATGAATATAAAAATCGCCACGATAGAGTTGGGCAATATTTACATTGGGCAATATGCAAACATTATGGAAAAGCTGTAGGCAAACACTGGTATGAACATCACCCAGCACCGGTTACAGAAATAGAAGATGTAACCATTCTATGGGATTACACCATCTACACAGACAGAAAAATTGAAGCAAACAGGCCAGACATTATTGTTAAAAACCAGAAGGAGAAAACTTGTCTATTAATTGATATGGCTTGTCCAGCGGATTGTAACATAACAATCAAGGAATTTGAAAAACTGTCAAAATATAAAGACCTGGAAATTGAAATAGAAAAAATGTGGAAATTGAAAACAAGAGTTGTACCAGTGATAGTAGGTGCACTTGGAATGATAAAAAATGGAACAAAACAACACATTGAAAGAATCCCTGGAAACCCCAGCTTAAGAGATATACAAAAAATTGTCTTATTAAGTACAGCCCACACACTAAGGAAAACTTTATCTATGTAATGCTGGAGATGATAGGGAAGATAGAAAAACATGAAATGGAGCCATAACAACACGCCACTACCTGCCTTAGGTCTCCCCGCAGACTTGGTTGGTAGTGAGACCAAAGCAGAAATCGAAATATTATGAAAAATGACATAATAATAATAGACAAACCTTTGCATGGCCAATATCCAGAACGTGCCAATAAATCCAATGTTGATAAAGTTAATACTCATCGATGGTAACGTGCATCTGAATTAAAGTCTGAGACTGAAGGCTTTATTCTTGCAGCGCAAGACCAAAGTCTTTTCACTAAAAACTTTCAGGTAAATATTATACATAATAATGTGGATCCGGGGTGCGGGTTCTGTGAAGGGCGCCAGGAGGCAATAGACCATCTAATCTCGGGTTGTTCTGTGCTTACCCCAAATGAATGTAGGGATCGTCACGGTGGAGTGGGGAAGTTTTTGCATTGTGCAGGCGCTGTGGAGGGTCTGTGGACAAGCGCTGGTGTGGGCGTCGCCCGGCACCGGTTGCAGAAATAGAAGGTGTCACCGTTCTATGGGTTTGCACCCTCTACGCAGACGGAAAAATAGAGACGGGCGAGCCGGACATTATTGTTGGGGACCGGAAGGAGGTCACTTGCCTATTATTTGATGTGGCTTGTCCAGCGGATTGTAGCTTGGCAGCCGGGGAATTCGGGGGGGGCTGTTGAGATATAGAGACCTGGAAATTGAAATAGAAAAAATGTGGAAATTGAAAACAAGAAAACAAGTCGTGCCAGTGATAGTAGGTGCACATGGAATGATAAAAAATGGAACAAAACAACACATTGAAGGAGTCCCTGGAAACTCCAACTTGAGAGATATACAAGAAATTGTCTTGTTAAGTACAGCCCACACGCTGGGGAGTACTTTGTCTATGTGGCGCTAGGGATGATATGGGGAGATAGAAAAACATGAAATGGAGCCATAACAACTCGCCACGACCTGCCTTAGATCTTCCGGCAGACTTGGTTGGTAGTGCGACCATAGCAGAAATCGAAATATGATGAAAAATGACAAAATAATAATAATAATAATAATAATAATAATAATAATGCTGATGATAAGAAGAAGAAGAAGAAGAAGAAGAAGAAGAAGAAGAAGAAGAAGAAGAAGAAGAAGGGGAGACGAAGATGAAGAAGAAAGATGAATACGAAGAAGAGTTTTGTCTGGTCCTACTACTATATACTTAGAGATTCTTGATAAAATCCAAAGAAGGCTTTGCAATATTATTGGTCATGACCTGGCACATCGGCTTCCGTCCCCTTTTTTTTTCTTCACCACAGTAATATAGCTTTCTCTATGTATTTTCTATAAATACTTCCATCGTAATTGTTATGAAGAGATATCCGCTATGGTACCTACGTTTTATGAATTTAAGCGTAATGCTAGATTGGCGGCAAGGTCTCATAATTTTACAGTTGAAACGGTTAGAAGTAACCGTAAGTGCTATGCTAACAATTTTTTCTATCGCACTTTTCACTTGTGGAACTCTCTTCCAGCTTCTTGCTCCCACATGTAGCCGCTGTCACGCAGGTGTTACTATCCACCAACCTTCCCTCTTTTTTGAAGTGATGAAGGGGCTGACACAAGGTTTGAATCGGCGCGTGTAGACATGCCAGAGAAAAGTAAAAAGGGGACAGAACAGATACGATATTTTGATCCCATATTTATTCACCTTCTCATGATGACATGACGTACCACGAGGTCGTTTTTAATCTCGGGTACCCATACGGGACATATAGACCAAATACAGATATTGCTCCCGTGACCACTGTCACCCTGCTGTTGGCATCTACCTACCCTCCCTCTTTAGTACAATGAGGGTAATGTTGCGGGAGGGTTGGAATAACCGGGACTAGGCAACTCTCAAAGCTTTTTCGTGAACTTTATGAAGACAGGGACAACAGATACAACCATTGGTATTTAATTGAACAAGGCTACATGAGACACAATATCTTTCTTCTTCTTCTTCTTCTTCTTCTTCTTCTTCTTCTTCTTCTTCTTTTTCTTCTATGTGTCCTGTCCTTTCAGGACGTAGGCAGTCATAACTTTCCCTGAAGTCCAGAGAGCGAATATTCTGATCTTGGGTAGAAAAACATAACGGCTCTTCTTTTTTATATGCAGTGTTTCTTCATGACGTTGACAATCATGGCCCCGCAAAATTTCCTGTCATTTGCTAATAAATTGTCGTTTTGTTATCTCTCCTAAATTTTGCTCCATTTAGTCAAGTCCCCTTGATAAGTTATGTGTTGTTTGTTCTCTGTCCATCTTACCTTCTGTGAGTATCAAAATTTCTAAGGCCTCTTTCATCACTGTAGCCTAGAACTTTCAACTACCTCGTTCTGATATGTGTCCTTTTCTAAAATTTGATCATTGCTCAGATGTTCGCTCCATGACATTTTTAGCATCATTTCGTAAAACCACATTTCTATTACGTTAAGTTTTTCTTTATTTGTGAGGTGAAAGAACAGCCCAAAATGATTTGTGAGGTGAAAGAACAGCCCAAATCCAGGCAGGGGATACTAAAATCAAGCAGGTACAAAAATTTAAATACCTGGGAAGTGTTCTAACAGAAGACGGAAGGTGCGACGTAGGCGAACTGGCATGGCGAAGGACGCATTCCAGAAGCTGAGTAGAGTTTTAAGAGACAGAAAAAATTCATTAGAAACAAAGAAGAGAGTACTAGATTGCTATGTGATGTCAGTTCTTCAATATGACAATGAATGCTGGACAATATCATCAAAGATAAAAGAAAAACTTGAGGCAACTGAAATGTTGTTCTACAGGAGGATGTTGTGGATATCATGGATCGAGCATGTGAGCACTGATGAGGTTCTGGAAAGGATGGAAACGAAAAGGAAATTAATACTAAGTATCAAGAATAGACAGCCGAAGTTTCTGGGACATGCAATAAGGAAGCAGGGCTTAGAGAACCTGATACTAACAGGCCAGATAGAGAGAATGAGAGACTGGGGAAAACAACCTGTAATGTACTTGACTGGCCTGTGCGGGTGGATGACGGAACTGGGGTTGCACGGTGTAACAGGGAAAAGCGTGCTGAGATCCACCAGGGATAGCGAGGCATGGAAAGCCATGATGGTCTACGTCCTGAAGAGACAAGACACAAAGAAGAAGAAGAAGAAGAAGAAGAAGAAGAATTGTTTGTCCAGCTTTTATTGTTATATAGGAAGACTGAGATTACGTAGCAGTTCAATACTAGTTTGAGTTTGAGGTTTGTTTAACGGCATATCAACCTCTGTGGGTTATTTAATGCCACAAAGGTGGGGTTTTCAGGTATTTTTTTTTAATGTTCAGTTATAGTGAGAAGATT